>JASVEL010009544.1:0-272088 GCA_032618575.1 Nicotiana noctiflora | reverse complement strand
CTCTGGTCTGAGTGCTACTCGAACTAGCTGATCCTCGAGGCCTCTTGGCCTCCCTCTACTCTCGCTCCCTGCGACGATCTGTCTTTATGTCGTGAGCGATATCCACAGCATCCTCAAAAGAGTGGCTCAAAACCCTCTCTCGGGTCATCAGAATACTGATAGGATAAATAAGGCCATCAACAAAATGTCCAATCCTCTCCTGGTCAGTAGGAACCAACCACAGTGCATATCTGGATAACTCTGTGAATCTGACCTCATACTCCGACATTGACATGTCTCCCTGGTGAAGCCTCTCAAACTGTCTACACATCTCCTCTCTCTGGGATCGAGGTACCCACTTCTCCAAAAACATAGTGGAGAACTCTCGCCATGATAATGGTGCTGCCCCTGCCGGTCTACGGTGCTTATAAGCCTCCCACCAAGTGAAGGCTGGTCCCTGGAATTGGAAGGTAGTAAAGGATACACCGCTGGACTCCAATATCCCTGCCGTACGAAGCATCCAACAGCACTTGTCCAGAAAGCCTTGGGCGTCCTCGCCCGGAGCACCACTGAAAATAGGAGGGGATAATCTACTAAACCTCTCAAGACGATGCTACTCGTCGTCGGTCATAACTAGGACCCTGTCCCCCTGAACCTAATTAGCTGGCTGTACTGGGACTGGACTGGTGGAGCCTCAGGTGTCTGCAGGCCCTGCACTACCGGTTCTAGAGTGCGAGTTGCGGGGCTCTGATGACCATCCCTAGTCCTGGACGTAGCTGCTGCGGTGGAGGCTAAAACTGCCTAAGCCAGGCTAGTGCAAACCGTTAATATCCGAGCTAGGGTCTCCTGTAGACCCGGAATAACAATAAGCACAGCTGGTGCCTGAGCTGGTGCTGCTGGGACCTCCGCAACTGGAGGCTGTGGGTCAGCTGGCACTGCCTCAGCTGCCCTACCCCTACCACGACCACAACAGCATCCATGGCCTCTAGCAGGTGGCAATGGTGGTCGTCCATCTCGTTTGGAAGCTCGAGTTCTCGCCATCTGCGAGAGAATAGAATATCAAATTTCAGTTTTGGATCAGCAAAATTGCACGACAAGAATTTCAAGAATTGAAGCTTTCCTAAAAGGTTTGCAGCCTCCCGAGGATAAGTACATGCGTCCCCGTACCGATCCACGAGACTCTACTAAACCAGCTCATGACTCGCGAGACCTGTTAACCTAGGCTCTGATACCAACTTGTCACGACCCAAACCCCGGTCCTGACGGCGCCCAACACATTGCTAGGCAAGCCCGACCATGTTATCCAATTTACCAGCCAGTTATTAATTAATACTGATCAATTAACGTTAATGGCTTGTTTTCATATCAAAACATTAAGTGCGGAAATAGAAACAAACAAAATACTGCCCAACAATCGCTGTGTCACAAGTCTGAGCCTCTATAGATGGAAAATATCCTACACAATCAAGTCTAAGCAGAGTAGCAACTAACAAAATGATAGAGAGGAAGAGATCAGGTCCTGCGGACGTCGACAGCTTGAAGTCTCCTCGGAATAACAATAATGAAGCAACTGCGATAGCTCAACTGCCCTCCTGAACACCTAGATCTGCACAGAAAGTGCAGGGGAGTGGGGTGAGTATATTTAAACTCAGTGAGTAATAATAATAATAAATAACAACTGAAAATAAGAACACCTATACTATCACTAAACAGTTCTAAGGGTAACCTCACAGGTAAGTCATCGCTATAGTGATAAGTCCAATTCCAGTCCACAACTATCTTACAGTGATCCCACACTGACCTAGTCCTCACTCATACTGCTGTGGCGTGCAGCCCGATCCAAATATATATATATATATATATATATATATATATATATATATATATATATATATATATATATATATATATATCAGCCCGATCCAATATATATAGTGCTGTAGCGTGCAACCCGATCCAATATACATAACGCTGCAGCGTGCAGCCCGATCCATTTAACGTCAACAGCGCTCACTAGGGGTGTGTACAGACTCCGGAGGGGCTCCTATAGCCCAAGCACAATAATACTGCAGCATGCAGTCCAATCCACATATATATCACTGCGGCGTGCAGTCTGATCCAATTTATATTTATATAATGCTGCGGTGTGCACCCCGATCCAATATATATGTATATATATGTACAATGCTGCGACATTCAGCCCAATCCGGTATGTATATAAATACCTCACAGCGGGTCCTAGACCCTATCTTAGTCAATATAGACTTGGGATCTCAAGCCCACTTAGCTAGAATAGGGAATCACACCCAGGTAGTCTCTCTCAGAGTACACATCTAGTACTAGCTCGTGATATGCTATACAACTATGATTACGACTGAGTGTATGTATCCAACATGATATAAGGGTCACAAAGATCTACAGGCTTCCCTAATATTCTACAGATCGGCACAAGGCCCCAAACATGGCTACTATCCCAATTACACAGTTATAAGCTCAATCTCAGTCATAATACACAACAAACTATCAATTGGAAAGGACCAAGTCCAACTCCCCATCCACAATACCACCACGCCCGTCACATGACGCGTGTTTCATCTTAGCATAGCACTGCATAGTGCACGAACGGGGTTTCAAACCTTCAGTACGTCATTTATTACCACCATTCGCTTCGAATCGGTAGAAGTCCTAGCTCGCCTTGCGCTTGCCTCGCAAGTCAACCTCCTCAGATGCCAAATCTGATCAAAATTAATAAGAATACATCAAAATAGGCTAAATAGACATAATCCAATCGAAATAACTCGATTTACACCAAAACCCACGAAGTTGTCAAAATCTGACTTTTGGTACGCTTCTCGAAAAATTACAGTGGTTATATTTTCGGAATCCTTATCTCAACACGAGTACATACATATAATTTTTATCAAAATCGGACTCCGTTTGCCCATCCAAATCGATGATTTACCATAACCCAGGCTAAAAGCAAAAATCCCCCATTAATCCTTCCATTTTCAGTGAAATAAATGAAGATTCTAAGATAAAAACATGTATTTAGACCATAAAACTTACCTCCAATGTTTTCCCCATGAAATCCTCTTCAAATCCCGTCACTTTGCTCTTAAAGAACTCAAAAATGGAGGATAAATGTTATGGGTTCGCGACTGATATGTCCTGTTAAAAACCCTTCTGCCGGGTATTTTTACTCTACGCGATCACAGCCTTTGGCATGCGATCGAGATGAATAAATTTTAGTAGGCCTTATTTTTCCTCTACGCGCTCGCATGGACTCAACCATGATCGTAATGACCAGCTAAATAACTCTACGCGATCGTGACACGGCTACTGCGATCACATTGCTTCCAAATCCTGGCCTTACGCGACCGCATCCCACACTTCGCGATCGCGAAGGGTAAAAATCTCAACCTCTCCAGTACTCTACACGATTGCATGGCTACCAATGCGATCGCGAAGAGCAAATGTCTGCTGCACTTATGACAGCAGACCTGACCCTTCATTTAGCCAAAAATGGTCCGTTTTGACCCCCGGATTCATCCTGAGGCCCCCGGGACCCTAACAAAAACCACCAACCTACTCCAAAACATGATACAAACTTGTTCTAATCATAAAAATACACCCTTAAACACGAAAATCATCGAATCAAAGCGAATTCAAGCCTAAGTTTCAACTAGAACTTCCGAAACCAACATCCAATCAAAAACCCGACAAAACGATATTCGAATGACTTGAAAATTTGCAGGCATATCCAAAATCACCTAACGGAGCTACTGCAACTGTCGGAATTCTATTCCGACTCCCGGATCAAAATCTCACCTACCGTTCGGATTTCGCCAAAATTCAACCTTAGCCAATTCAAGCCTAAAACTACACCGGACCTTCAAATTCAATTGCGATCGCTCTCCTGAGTCACAAATGACCTCCCGGAGTTGACCGAATCATCATAATTTGATTCCGAGCTCTCTAACTCACAAGTCAACATCTGGTTGACTTTTCCCAACTATGCCTTCTCCTAAGAGACTATTTGTCTCATTTCCAACCAAACGCGATCCGAATTGATTCAAACTCACCAAACACACATATTGAAACATGAACAAGCATATAACGGGGAAAAAGGGGTGGTAACTAACATGATAACGGGCCAGGTCATCACAAAACATGAAGGAAGTGGTGAAGAAGGAGGTAATAAAGTGGTTGGATGCGGGCATTATTTTCCCAATTTCGGATAGCAACTGTGTTAGCCCAGTTCAATGTGTACCAAAAAAAGGTGGTATGATGGTGGTGAAAAATGAGAATAATGAGCTAATTTCAACAAGAACCGTCGCAGTCTAGAGGATTTGCATGGATTACAAGAAGTTGAATCTTGCCACCCGTAAAGACCACTTCCCACTTCCCTTCATTGATCGAATGCTTGATAGGTTGGCAGGGAGGTCACACTTTTGTTTCTTAGATGGGTACTCATGGTACAATCAGATCTCTATTGCCCCTGAGGATAGAGAAAAGACCTCCTTCACATGCCCATATGACATTTATGCCTTTAGGAGGATACCATTTGGCCTATGCAATGCACATGCCACATTCCAAAGGTGCATGATAGCCATATTTACTGACATGGTGGAGGATATTATGGAGGTGTTCATGGATGACTTCTAGGTGATAGGGAATTCATTTGAAGAATTCCTGGTCAATTTGACGCATGTGCTGAAATGGTACGTCGAGACTAACTTAGTTCTGAATTGGAAAAAGTGCCATTTCATGGTACAAGAAGGAATAGTCTTGGGGAACCGGGTGTCAAGCGAAGGAATAGTGGTTGATCGAGAAAAAGTTGATGTCATCACAAAACTGCCTCCACTAACTTCAGTCAAAGCCATTAGAAGCTTTCTTGGACATGCCAGTTTCTATCGGAGGTTCATTAAAGACTTCTCCAAAATCGCCAACCCCTCTGTAAGTTATTAGAAGAAGATCACTCTTTTGTATTTTTTGATGATTGCAGGATAGCTTTTGAGGAGTTGAAAAAAGGCTGGTCACAAAACCAATCATTGTTGCCCCCTACTGGGAGCAAGCATTTGAGCTAATGTGTGCTGCTAGTGACTATGCGGTGGGGGCAGTGTTGTGCCAGCAGAAGGACAAATTGATGCATCCAATCTACTATGCTAGTGGAACATTGAGCCGAGCCGAGCCCAGCCAAATTACATAGTGACAAAAAATGAGATGTTTACTGTAGTATTTGCTTTTGACAAGTTCAGTTCCTATCTGATAGGATCCAAGGTAATCGTATACACTAACCATGCAGCACTTAGATATCTAATTGAAAAGAAGGACTCTAAGTTGCGCCTGATTCATTGGGTGTTGCTACTGCAAGAGTTCGATCTTGAAATTCGTGCCCGCAAGGGCACTGAAAGTCAAGTCGCTGATCATTTATCACGACTTGAAGGAGCTGAAAATGTTATAGAAACTGAAGAAATTTTGGAAACCTTTCCAGATAAGAAATTGCTCGCTACCACTCTTCTTGAATTTCCATAGTATGCAGATTATGCTAATTACATGTCCAGTGGTATTGTTCCTCATGACCTGTCATCGGTCCAGAGGAAAAGATTCTTTCGTGAAAGCCAACTGTACTATTGGGATGAGCCTTATTTGTTTAGAATTTGTATTGATAACATGATCCAGAGATGTGTCCCCGAGATCGAGCAATCTTCTGTATTGTAGGCTTGTCACGCTTCAGTGTATGGTGGTCATTTTGGAGGAATCAGGACAACAACTAAGGTTCTAGAGGCTAGATATTTCTAGCCAACAGTGTTTAAAGATGCTCACTTGTGGGCCAAAGAGTGTAATGAATGTTAATGCACCAGAAATATCTCTCGGTGTCACGAGATGCCCATGAACCCAATCCAAGAGGTGGAAGTATTTGATGTCTGGGGGATAGATTTCATGATCCCTTCATCAGCTTCTACGGTAATAAGTACATTCTTGTTGCTGTAGATTATGTGTCCAAATGGGTGGAAGTTGTAGCATTACCCACCAATGATCCTAAGGTGGTGGTTGGGTTTCTCAAGAAAAACATATTCACTCGCTTTGGGACACCGCGTGCAATCATAAGTGACAAATGCACTCACTTTTGTAACCGGGACTTTGAAAAGTTGTTGGTGAAATATGATGTGAGCCATAAGGTGGCTACTCCATACCACTCGCAGACTAGTGGATAGGTTGAAGTGTCCAACAGAGAAATCAAGAGTGTATTGACAAAAACAGTGAACGCTATAAGGACTGACTGGTCAAGGAAGCTTGATGATGCACTATAGGCTTACAAGATAGCTTTCAAGACACCAATTGGCATGTCACCATATAAGTTAGTGTTTGGGAAGGCTTGTCACTTACCGGTTGAACTGGAACATAAAGCATGGTGGACACTAAAATAATTGAATCTCAATTTGGAAGCTACGGGCACAACATGAGTCAATGAATTACATGAGTTAGAGGAGTTTTGATATTTGGATTTTGAATGCACAAGGTTATATAAGGAGAGAATGAAGCGGTTGCGTGACCAAAGCATCATTGGGCGAAACTTCAAGTCTGGGGACAAGGTATTGCTTTATAATTCAAGATTACGATTGTTCTCGGGTAAGCTAAAGTCAAGGTGGTCTAGACCATTTCATGTGGCTGAAGTATTCCTCTCCGGAGCTGTGGAAGTTGCTACTGAAGATGGCTCTCGCACATTTAGAGTCAATGGTCAGCGGTTAAAATTGTAGTATGGACTAGCCCAAGGAGAAGTCTGAGCTATATTTGAATGATCCACAAAGGTCAAACGAACCTTAAATGTGCTAAGATGAGTCATGCCGCGACGTTAAATTACGCTCTATGCGGGAGGCAACCCATGAAATTGTTGTAATTTAATTCTTGTAGTCTAGTTAATCTCTAAAAAAAATTGCTGCTAGGCATTAGAATCAGAGAGGCTCATTGACCGCGGTTCCACCGCGACCACGGTGATACCGCGACCAAATGACCTTTCTGAACCTCACTGCTCGCAGTTCTACCATGACCGCGGTAGAACCGCGGCAGACCGCGACAAGTCCCAAGTAAGTCGGTAATTTTTTTATTTACTATTTTTCTTCCCCCTCTATGATAACCTAACCTAAAATAAACCCCCCTCATTCTCTAATACCAACAGTTGCCCCTCCTCCCTATTTCCTCCTCCTTCTCTCTAAAAATCACATTCTCTCTTCCTACTCTGCTTCATTTTTTCACCCCCATCTCACTACCCTCCATTAAAACAACTTGCAACCTTCATCTTCCTCACATCAAGTAAGTATTTTTCATCTTCTCTTTATTTCTTGCTAGTTTATGTAGTGTATTTTAGTTTAGTTGTAGTTTTAAAATAAACCCTAGTTAGGCTTAGTGTAAAAATTGTATTTTTACTTTATTTGGAAGTTGCCATTGTTGTATATGTTGTTCTTGAAGTGGTTGGTGCTACAATTGGTTGGGTCACCATAATTGATTAATTGTGATATTGTTTTGGTGGCTTGGAGGCCCAAAACAATATGTTTGTGTGGTGTAATGGGATAATTGTGCCATGTGCAGCATTATGTTGTATATGTGTGGGATATTTTATGCCTAAATTAGGTTTGGATTGTTGTACTTGTGGAGGTTATATATAATTGTGTGGTGGTGTGTTGTAATGGATGAGTGATATTTATATGGTGGCTATGTAAAGTATGATTAACATTGAAAGATGTAAGTGTGAGGTGAACTATGCCGGAAGTGGTGGAAAAGTAGAAAATAATTGTGGGAGTTTAGTAGACATGGTATGAGTGCATTGAGGGAATGTATTTGTGGTCATTGGATGGTGAAATTTGAGTAACCATCCGAGTGGCTATTGTTATGGACATATTTTGATATAGTTTGCTTCTTATTTGCAGGACTATGGCTCCGAAAAGGTCGAGACAAGCAGCTGGGCCCTCTAGGCAACCAACTTATGATGAATCCCACTTTTTCTCAGAAGTGGCTGAGGATGATTTTCATGCCAAGGCCACAAAGAGTTTTTTGCAAGAAATTCCGATTGATTGGATGGCTCTTTGTGCTAAGAAAGCAGACATGTATGAGGAAATAAGGCACCGAGAGATGGAGTTCTTTTTCCAGGACCCAACCTCTGTCAATAAAATATTGGTACGTGAGTTTTTTGCCAACGCTACCTTCAACACGTGCAGGGAGGTGTTTGTTCATGGCAAGTAGGTCAATGCCAAGGTTCCCATGATCCGGCAGGTATTAAGATTGCCACCATTCAGTAGTTACATGGACTATTATCACGATAGGCTCGGTGCCACTTGGGAGATTATGATTGAGGCATTGTGCACAGGTGGGCGTCCTCTATGGATAAGGGACCAAATAACCCTCAACTCCACCTCCTTCACGCACTTGGCCAAATGTTGGCTCATGGTGATTTGCAACAGGTTCCTCCCTTCAAGTAGCACCACGGAAGTCAATTTTAACAGGGCGGTAATAACTTGGTGTTTTGTCACTCAAAAGGAGTTTGATGCCGCCTAGATAATTGGTGATGAGATGATACTCCGGGGCCCTCTGAAGACAAATGGATTCTATTTTCCTTCCTTAGTCACTACACTGTGTTTGATGAGTCATACGCCTACCTTACCAACTGATGGAGAATTGCCACAAAAAGCTCCATTCAGGGCCTCAGGTATTAGGGTGGGACGAGGTATCAGCGAAACAATAGGTATTGATGATGAAGATGATGACCTTGTACCGGTTGCCCCATCCAGGAGGTCCACAGATAGTGCTGGTCCGTCTAGGTGCACACACTCTGGGGCTAGTCTTTCATGATCGCAGTACACGAGACCTATGCTAAGGTCTTTGGAAGAAGAAGTGGCGGATCTCCGCTCTTCAGTGGATGGCTTGCACACACGCATGGATGCGATGTCCCAGCAGAAGTCTAGGTCTGAGAGCCGATTTATGGCTTGGTTTAGAGCATTGGGGCGAGCATGCCATGTCGACCCCGGCACTGTCTCCGACTCTGATTGAATCTCAGGGAAGTCTTCTTACCCCTCTATTCTTTATTCTGTTTATATGACATGGGGCCATGCCATAACTTTAAGTGTGGGGTGGGAGACTTACTATATCAGTATGTTGTATTTTGTATAATTGTGTATACTGTAACTTGGTCTGTATATATTAGAGTAAGTTTATTTTAATATTAGCTGACTTGGCCCAACTACGGACACTTGTTGACGGGTTTCTTGAGGGTCAAAGTCAGAATAAAAAAATTTAAAAAATCATAAAACCCAAAAACAAAAGTAGAGGACTCTTCCTAATGACGGGCTACTTGGACAGTACTCTTGAGGGAAGTAGTGTGAGCACGTGATTTTTGCCCTATATATGAATTACTCCCAGAAAATTCAAAATAAAATAATTTTTAGTTTGCTTGCAATTGTTGTGAATTTTGTGTTATTTTTCTTGTATTATTTACATTTATCTGTGCATGTTTATTTGTTTAAATAAATAGAAATACAAAAATATGTTGCATTTGTATATAAAATTCAAGTTTACAATTAAGAGTAATTAAGTTTGTTTTACGAAAATAAAAAATCATAAAAATATGTATACTTGCATTTTTAGCATTTAATGTCCAAATTGTGCAATTTTATTTTTATTGATGTTTAATTTTTGTGTGATAACTAAAACATAAAACCCTAAAAACTAAGAAAAACCCCTAAACCAAAACATCAGCCCCCCTCTTTCTCTTTTTCTACCCATCACCCCAGCTCATCTCCTAGCAGCTTTAACACACCCCCACACGAGCAGAAACCAGCAACCAAATGAACACAAACCATCCATCCTCGTCCTCGTCTCACAACAACGAATGTCCAAGCCACAAACCCGAAGCCAAACAGCCTTCTCCCTTCCCCTACGTCGTCACGACCAAGCTGCTATCCATTGACCACCCACGTCTCCAGCTCGTCGCCGGAAAACATAACTCTTCACGCTGCTGTCCGTCGAACAACCCCCCTCCCCATTTCTTTTTTTCCCCGGCGTATGCATATATATATATATATATATATATATATATCATAATATGTATATGTAAATATATTATTCCGATCTGGTTATTGGTTTGAGTTTTATTTATGTCCATATTTTGTTTGATATTTTCGGATCTAAAATTAGTATATGTTTGGTTACTTTCTTACTTGTTGTTTATCATGTTCTTGATTATTTCTTTATTTTGTGCTTTAATCATTTGTTTTTAAAGTTTTAATATATAAATATTTTAGTTAATCACTTGAATCCTTTATCTTGATTATAATATTGTTAGGTTTAATGTGAAGTTTAATTAATTATTGAGTTTTAGTAATTTGAATTTGTTTTGTTGTTGTGTTTGTCACAACCCGGATTTCCCACCATCGGGGTCATGATGGCGCCTACTAAATGGAAGCTAGGCAAGCCAAATATTAATTACATCTCCATTAATTACCAATTTATTATTAACAACATAAAAATTACAGCGGAATAATCAAAATTAGCGGAAGACTTAGTCAAATATGATAAAGAAAATCCAAATCTGATACACTACCCAAGATTGGTGTCACAGTACTCACGAACTTCTAAGAATAATACACATAATTGTTTGAAAGAAAATACAAACTTTTTATCTCGGTTACATGAGATAACAGAATGAAAAACATAGATAGAAGAGACAACGGGTCCTGCGGACGCCTGCAAGGCTACCTCGTAGTCTAAGTATTCGAAAATCCACAAGTCGCTACTGCCGCTGCTGCTGTCCGTAACCTGTATCTGCGCAAAAAGAGTGCAGAGTGTAGTATCAGCACAACCGACCCCATGTGCTGGTAAGTGCCTGGCCTATCCCAGCGAACTAGTGACAAGGCTAAGGCCAGTCACCCACCTAAACCTGTACAGTTGCAATATAGACATATATATATACAATACATTTATAAGGAAATACTCTGCTCTGAAATAACAGTCAATAACTCACGATATCCAGAATAATCTAATCAACATAATAAATCTTACTTTCATGTCTCAATTCCTTTCTCATTTTATATCTCGTGGTAGGCGTACCACCCGCTCCAAACTATCACAGTAATTATATCTTGTGGTAGGCGTACCACCCGCTCCCAATATATCAGTAATTATATCTTGTGGTAGACGTACCACCCGCTCCCAAATATATCAGTAATTATATCTTGTGGTAGGCGTACCACCCGCTCCCAAATATATCAGTAATTATATCTTGTGGTAGGCGTACCACCCGCTCCCAAATATATCAGTCGGCTACCGGCAACTATGGCCAATGCCACGATTTTAAATCACTTTGTGGTCGGCGTACCACACGATCCCAATTTATAAAATATATATATTACCGGCATTTAGCCAATAATCTCTATATCAATAATATTTATAATTACCGGTTTTAAACCAATAATTCATAATAATTTCAACAATTTACCTTCATTACCGGTATAACACCAATAACTCTTATTCAACAATTTATTCATAACTAAATTCATATTCCTACAAACTAGGATAGAACAAACACTTACATCAAAAGTTTACGAACGATTCAATCCGTAGCAATGCCTTTTCCTTTCGAATTTGACTCCAATCCAATCGTATCTATACACAATTGATTCAATATCATCAATTCTACTTAACAAACTAGTTCATATTGCTAAATATGATTTTTACAACATTCTGCCCGGAATAGTAAAAATCGACCCTGAGCCCACATAGTCGAAACTCAAGTTTCGAACCAAAATAAGTTCACCCAATCCTCCATGAGTTCAAATATACAATTTGTTCTTAAGTTCGACTCCAAAACGAAGTCTAGATCGTAAATTCATTGAAAACCCTTACTATACTAAATTCTCAATTTTTCTACCCATTTACACCTATTTAGGCTTAGGAATTCAAATAATATTGATGGAAAATGAAGAAAACGAGTTAAGAATCACTTACCCAAGAAGTTTGGTGAAGAATAGCTCAAAAATCGTCCAAGGGGTTGTGAAGAAGGGGGTTGAACAGAAATGGGATTTGTTATCCCGTTTCTGTTCTGTTTTGGGATTAAAATGACTGGGCAAAAGTTTGCCCTTCGCGTTCGCGTGGATAGTGTTGCGTTCGCGAAGGGTTGGGAAAAAATGGGCATCGCGTTCGCGTGGACATAGTCGCGAACGCGAAGAATAAAAATCTGGGCTTACAAATTGGCCTACGCGAACGCGTGGCTCCTTACGCGAACGCGTAGAGGAGGCAGGCCAGGCTCCGCGAACGCGGGAGCCTGCACGCGAACGCGTAGAGGAAAATGGCTGGATCCAAATTTGTTGTACGCGAACGCGATCCTATTGTCGCGAACGCGATGAAGGGAAAGGAGATGCCTTCGCGAACGCGACCGGGTGGACGCGAACGCGAAGAAGGAATGTCTGCTGCAGATTTTCTGCAGTTTTTCCTAGTCTAAAACCACCCCGAACCACCTCCAAAACACTCCCGAGCCCTCGGGGCTCCAAACCAAATATGCACACTAACTTGAAAACATCATACGAACTTGCTCGCGCGATCAAATCGCTAAAATAACATCAAAATCCATGAATTGAGCCTTAAAACTCAAGAATCCTTTCAAATTTTCATAATTTCCAAACTTTCCAATTTAAAGCCAAAACACGTCAAACGACGTCCGTTTTCAACCAAACTTTACAAGAAGCGCTTAACCAATATATATGACTTGTACCGGGCATCGGAACCAAAATACGAGCCCGATACCAGTACTTTTTAATAAAAATTCAGTTTCATTTTCCTTAAACATTTTCAGAAAACAATTTAACAGAAAAATTCTTTTACCGGGGTTCTAGACCTCGGATTTCAATTTCGGACATATGCCCAAGTTCCATATTTTTCTACGGATTTTCTGAAATAGTCAAATCACGGATCCGGGTCCGTTTACCAAAAATGTTGACCAAAATCAACCATATCAATATTAATATCAAAATTCTTCAACTTTTTCACATATTTCACATATTTCAACATAAATCTTTTCCAGCTTTGTGCCCGGACTGTGCACGTAAATCGAGGCAACTATAAATGAGGTTTTCAAGACCTCAAAAGCTCGGAATGATTAATAAAACAAGTGATGACCCTTTGGGTCGTCACAATCTCCACCTCTAAAACAACCGTTCGTCCTCGAACGGACAAAAGAAAGAAGTACCTGAGTCAGGAAACAAATGTGGGTAGCGGCTCCGCATATCAGACTCGGACTCCCAGGTCGATGCCTCGGGAGGCTGACCTCTCCACCGAACACGCACAGAAGGATAACTCTTCGACCTCAACTGTCGAACCTGCCGGTCTAGAATGGCTACCGGCTCCTCCTCGTAAGATAGATCATTGTCCAATTGGACAGTACTGAAGTCTAACACATGTGTGGGATCGCCGTGGTATCTCCGAAGCATAGATACATGAAAAACTGGATGCACGGCTGATAAGCTAGGCGACAAAGCTAATCTGTAAGCCACCCCTCCCACTCTGTCTAGAATCTCAAATGGGCCAATATGCCTAGGGCTGAGCTTGCCCTTCTTCCCAAACCACATCACACCCTTCATAGGCGACACTCGGAGCAATACTCGTTCGCCAACCATGAAATCTACATCTCGAACCTTACGATCCGCATAAGTCTTCTGCCTGGACTGAGCTGAACGCAATCTCTCCTGAATAGTGTTGACCTTATCCAAGGCCTCCTGAACTAAGTCTGTACCTAACAACCGAGCCTCTCCCGGTTCAAACCATCCAACCGGTGATCGACATCGCCTACCATACAACGCCTCATACGGAGCCATCTGGATGCTAGATTGGTAGCTGTTATTGTAGGCGAACTCTGCTAATGGCAGAAACTGGTCCCACGAGCCTCCGAAATCAATAACACGGGCTCGAAGCATGTCCTCTAGAATCTAAATAGTCCTCTCGGATCGGCCATCCGTCCGAGGATGAAATGCCGTACTCAACCGAACCCGGGTGCCTAACTCCCGCTAGACCGCTCTCCGGAACCGCGAGGTAAAGCTGCGTACCCGATCGAGAGATAATAGATATCGGCACTCCATGGAGACGAACAATCTCCCTAATGTAAACCTCCGCTAACCTCTCCGATGAGTAGGAGATAGATACTCTGGAATAAAGTGTGCCGACTTGGTCAGCCTATCAACAATGACCCAAATAGCATCAAATTTCCTCCGAGTCAAAGGAAGTCCGGTAACGAAATCCATAGTGATCCGCTCCCATTTCCACTCGGGAATTTCAATCCTCTGGAATACACCACCAGGTCTCTGGTGCTCATATTTCACCTGCCGACAATTTAGACACCGAGCAACATACGCAACGATATCTTTCTTCATTCTGCGCCACCAATAGTGTTGCCGTAAGTCCTGGTACATCTTCGCGGCGCCTGGGTGAATAGAATACCGCGAACTGTGGGCCTCTGCTAAGATTAACTCTCGAATCCCTTCGACATTGGGCACACAAACTCGACCCTGCAATTTCAATATCCCATCATCATCTAGATTTACCTGTGTGGCACCTCCCCGCTGTATTGTATCTCTCAACTCACGCAAATGAGGATCATCAAATTGCCTCTCACGGATACGCTCTAATAAAGAAGAACGAGCGACCGTGCAGGCTAACACCCTGCTAGGCTCAGAAATATCCAATCTCACGAACCGGTTGGCTAATGCCTGGACGTCTATAGCTAATGGTCTCTGACTGACCGGAATATATGCAAGACTACCCATGCTGGCAGACTTTCTACTCAATGCATCGGCCACCACATTGGCCTTACCCGGGTGATATAAAATAGTAACATCATAGTCTTTTAGCAACTCTAGCCACCTTCTCTGCCTCATATTCAACTCTTTCTGCTTAAACAAGTACTGAAGACTCTTATGATCGGTGTATACTTCACATGCTACACCATACAAATAATGCCTCCAGATCTTCAATGCGAGAATAATCGCCGCCAATTCTAGATCATGCACTGGATAGTTCTTCTCATGAATCTTCAACTGCCTCGAAGCATAGGCAATAACCTTGCCATCCTGCATTAACACTGCACCAAGCCCAATACGGGAAGCATCACGATAAACAGTATAAGGTCCCGTACCTGTGGGTAAAACCAATACCGGTGCTGTGGTCAAGGTTGTCTTGAGCTTTTGAAAGCTCGCCTCACATTCATCGGACCATTCAAATTGAACACCCTTCTGGGTCAATCTGGTCGGTGGGGTTGCAATAGAAGAAAATCCTTCTACGAATCGGCGGTAATAACCCGCTAACCCCAAGAAACTCCGAATATCCGTGGCTGATGTCGGTCTAGGCCAGCTCTTGACTGCCTCAATTTTCTTTGGATCAACCTGAATACCTGCTGCCGTCACAATATGTCCCAGGAATGCAACTGAACTTAGCCAAAATTCACACTTTGAAAATTTTGCATATAGCTGGCTATCTCTCAGAGTCTGTAAGGCCACTCCTGAGATGTTGCGCATGCTCCTCCTGACTACGGGAATATATTAATATGTCATCAATGAAGACTATTACAAACAAGTCTAAATAAGGTCGGAACACCCGATTCATTAATTCCATAAAAGCTGCTGGAGCATTTGTCAACCCAAAAGACATGACCGAAAATTCATAATGTCCATATCGAGTGCGGAACGCTGTCTTAGGGACATCAGATGCCCTAATCTTCAGCTGATGATAGTCAGATCTCAAATCTATCTTTGAAAATACCTTGGCACCCTGAAGCCGGTCAAATAAATCATCAATTCGCGGAAGTGGATATTTATTTTTGATAGTCACCTTGTTTAACTGTCGATAGTCAATGCACATTCTCATCGAACCATCTTTCTTCTTTATAAATAATACAGGTGCACCCCACGGCGAAACACTGGGCCTAATGAAACCCTTTTCAAGTAAATCCTGCAACTGTTCCTTCAATTCTTTTAACTCTGGCGGAGCCATACGATATGGGGGAATGGAAATGGGCTGAGTGCCTGGAGCCAAATCAATGCAAAAATCAATGTCCCTATCGGGCGGCATACCTGGCAAGTCTGAAGGAAATACTTCAGGAAATTCGCGAACCACAGGCACCGAGTCAATAGAAGGAACCTCGGCACTAGAATCACGGACATAGGCCAAATAAGCCAAGCATCCCTTTCCAACCATACGCTGAGCTTTAACATAAGAAATAACATTACGGCTAGTATGACCTGAAATCCCTTTCCACTCTATACGAGGCGAATTCGGCAGGGCTAAAGTCACAGTCTTGGCATGGCAATCTAAAATAGCATGATACGGAGATAGCCAGTCCCATGCCTAGTATAATATCGAAGTCCACCATATTTAGGAGTAATAAATCAGCACGGGTCTCGAGACCCTCAATTACTATAATACATAACCGATGAACTCGATCAACCACAATAGAGTCGCCTACTGGTGTAGACACATGAACAGGAACACTCAGTGGATCACTGGGCTGAATCAAGTATGGTGCAAAATAGGAAGACACATACGAATATGTAGACCCAGGGTCAAATAATGCTGATGCCTTTCTATCACAAACCAAAATAATACCTGTAATGACGGCATCGGAAGACTCAGCCTCTGGTCTGGCGGGAAGTGCATAACATCGGGGCTGTGCCCCACCACCCTGAGCAGTGTCTCTAGGACGATCAGCTGCTGGCTGGTCTCTACCTCTATCGGTCTGAGCTCCACCTCTATGACCTCTACCTCCACCTCTATGTCCTCTACCTCCGCCTCTAGCTGGCTGGGCATGCTGTGAGGGAACTGGGGCCTGAATCATGGCACGAGAACCCTGCTGGTGAGATCTGTCAGAAGCGCGAGGGCAATACTTTGCAATATGCCTAAAATCACCGCACGTAAAACAAGCCCTCGGCTGCTGAAAATGGCGAAGTGGTGGTGCACTGATAGGCTGCTGATCAGAGTAGCGTGGCTGAGAATTACGATCACCTGAAGCATCATGAGAAACCTGAAGAGCTGACTGATAAGGCCTAGGAGGATGGCCTCTATCATAAAAATCTCTATCTCCGGACGAGGTACCACTGAATCTACCCGAATTACGAGATCTCTTATCTGATCCATGTCTCGCTCCCTGTGACAGAGCCATCTCTATCCGGCGGGCTGCATTAGCCGCCTCCTGAAAAGTGATTTCAGTTCCTGCACCCATAGCCATGTGTAGCCGAATTGGCTGATTCAAGCCATCAATAACCTCCTCACTCTCTCCCGCTCTGTGGGAAGTATGATAACAGGCATGACGAGCCAGGTCCACGAACCTAGTCTCGTACTGTGTGACAAACATAGAACCCCGATGAAGACGCTCAAATTGCCTGCGTAGAGCCTCCCGCTGAGTTGCTGAAGGAACTTTTCCAAGAACAAATCTGCGAATTGCCCCCAAGTCAAAGATGTTGATCCCGCTGGCCTGGTTAGACAATAATCTCTCCACCAAGTCTTGGCGGAACCAGATAACCGAAAAGTAGCAAAATCCACACCATTTGTCTCCACGATACCCATAGTACGGAGAACTTCGTGGCAGCTGTATAGGAAGTCCTGTGGATCCTCTGAAGGAGTGCCACTGAATGTGGTAGTGAACAGTTTGGTAAACCTGTCCAATCTCCACAACGCATCAGCAGACATAGCTGCACCATCATTAGACGGAGTCGCAATAATAGGCCGAACCGCCTCAGCTGGCTGAATCACAGGATCCTGAGCCTGGGGAATTACTGGCTCCGGAGTGCGCGTAGCAGGAGTCTGATTACCTCCTCCGGCCTGAGAAGTGGCTGGTGCCACCGGTAATAAGCCTGCTCTGGTAATATGATCCATAAAACCTGCTATACGGACCAAATCATCCTGTAGATCCGGTGAAAACACAGCTCCTCCTGGGACCTGAGCTGGGCCTACTGGAGCTGTTGGGGTTGGAACTTCCTCCTCGATATGAACATGAGGTTCTGCCACTCGTGCTGCTGCTCGGGGCTGAGCCCTGCCCCTACCTTGTCCTCTAGGACGACCTCGACCTCGGCCTCTACCCCTAGCAGGAGCTGCCGCTGCTGGGACCTCGGGCTGCTGGTCGGTAGATGAGGATGCACGTGTCCTTACCATCTGCGGAAGAACAGAGTAGAAGTTCAATTAACATTCAAAAGATCAAGTCGCACGACTGGAAAGAATAAAGGGAATATTTTCCTAACTCCGTAGCCTCTGGAGGATAAATACAGACGTCTCCGTACCGATCCTTCAGATTCTACTAAGGTTGTTCGTGAGTTGTGAGACCTGTGCAACCTAGTGCTCCGATACCAACTTGTCACGACCCGGATTTCCCACCATCGGGGTCATGATGGCGCCTACTAAATGGAAGCTAGGCAAGCCAAATATTAATTACATCTCCATTAATTACCAATTTATTATTAACAACATAAAAATTACAACGCGGAATAATCAAAATTAGCGGAAGACTTAGTCAAATATGATAAAGAAAATCCAAATATGATACACTACCCAAGATTGGTGTCACAGTACTCACGAACTTCTAAGAATAATACACATAATTGTTTGAAAGAAAATACAAACTGTTTATCTCGGTTACATGAGATAACAAAATGAAAAACATATATAGAAGAGACAACGGGTCCTGCGGACGCCTGCAAGGCTACCTCGTAGTCTCAGTATTCGAAAAATCCACAAGTCGCTACTGCCGCTGCTGCTGTCCGTAACCTTTATCTGCGCAAAAAAGAGCGCAAAGTGTAGTATCAGCACAACCGACCCCATGTGCTGGTAAGTGCCTGGCCTATCCCAACGAACTAGTGACAAGGCTAAGGCCAGTCACCCACCTAAACCTGTACAGTTGCAATATAGGCATATATATATAATACATTATAAGGAAATACTCTGCTCTGAAATAACAGTCAATAACTCATGATATCCAGAATAATCTAATCAACATAATAAATCTTACTTTCATGTCTCAATTCCTTTCTCATTTCATATCTCGTGGTAGGCGTACCACCCGCTCCCAACTATCACAGTAATTATATCTTGTGGTAGGCGTACCACCCGCTCCCAAATATATCAATAATTATATCTTGTGGTAGGCGTACCACCCGCTCCCAAATATATCAATAATTATATCTTGTGGTAGGCGTACCACCCGCTCCCAAATATATCAATAATTATATCTTGTGGTAGGCGTACCACCCGCTCCCAAATATATCAATCGGCTACCGGCAACTATGGCCAATGCCAAGATTTTAAATCACTTTGTGGTCGGCGTACCACACGATCCCAATTTATAAAATATATATATTACCGGCATTTAGCCAATAATCTCTATATCAACAATATTTATAATTACCGGTTTTAAACCAATAATTCATAATAATTTCAACAATTTACCTTCATTACCGGTATAACACCAATAACTCTTATTCAACAATTTATTCATAACTAAATTTATATTCCTACAAACTAGGATAGAACAAACACTTACATCGAAAGTTTACGAACGATTCAATCCGTAGCAATGCCTTTTCCTTTCGAATTTGACTCCAATCCAATCGTATCTATACATAATTGATTCAATATCATCAATTCTACTTAACAAACTAGTTCATATTGCTAAATATGAATTTTACAACATTCTGCCCGGAATAGTAAAAATCGACCCCGGGCCCACATAGTCGAAACTCAAGTTTCGAACCAAAATAAGTTCACCCAATCCTCCATGAGTTCAAATATATAATTTGTTCTTAAGTTCGACTCCAAAACGAAGTCTAGATTGTAAATTCATTGAAAACCCTTACTATACTAAATTCTCAATTTTTCTACCCATTTACACCTATTTAGGCTTAGGAATTCAAATAATATTGATGGAAAATGAAGAAAACGAGTTAAGAATCACTTACCCAAGAAGTTTGGTGAAGAATAGCTCAAAAATCGTCCAAGGGGCTGTGTAACGACCCGACCGGTCGTTTTAGAAAATTACGCCCCAATCCCTAATTTAACTATTCCCCTAAGTTCATTTCTACTATTGTGGGTTGCCGGGAGAGTCGGTTCTGAAAATTTGAGCATTTTGGGACACTTAGTCCCTAAATAAGAGCTTTGAAGCTAGAAAATGGCCCGTAGCCGGAACAGTGTGTTAAGATGATCTCGGAACGGAAATCCGATGGTTTCATTAGCTCCGTTAGGTGATTTCGGGGTTGGGAGCGCATTTGGAATGTATTTTGGAGGTCCGTAGCTCAATTAGGCTTGAAATGTTGAAGGTTGAAATTTTGGCGAATCCGAACGATATGTGAGATTTTGATCCGGGGGTCGGAATGGAATTCCGACAATTTCTGTAGCTTCGTTATGCGATTTTGGATATGTCCGCAAATTTTCAGGTCATTCGGACGTCGTTTGGTCGGGTTTTAGATCGAATGTGCAATTCGGAAAGTTTTAAGAAATTTAGGCTTGAATTCGATGTGAATTATGGGTTTTGATGTTGATAGACGCATTTTGAGGATTGGAACAAGTTCGAATAAGGTATTAGGATGTGTTGGTGTGTTTGGATGAGGTCTCGGGGGGCTCGGGGTGGTTTCGGATGGTTAAACGGAAGGAAAACATGGAAAATTGCAGGTTGGGCCTTCTGTTCTGTCATTTTCGCCCCTGCGGAAATGGGACCGCAGAGGCGAGCCCGCAGGAGCGGAACTTGGGGCGCAGGAGCGCCTGGGTTCGCAGAGGCGGATCCCTTTCCGCTGAGGCGGAGTCGCGGGTGCGGAAGACTCGTCGCAGAAGCGACCTTGGGTCGGGGAGTGAGAACCGCAGGAGCGGAGGGGAAATCCGCTTAAGCGAGTCCGCAGAAGCGGACCACTGATCGCAGAAGCGAGAAGGCTCGTAGGAGCGGTTGTCCAATCGCGGAAGCGGACGCGCGGAAGCGGTCCTTTTCTCGCAGAAGCGGATTGGGCCAGCCAGGCCTAGGCTTCGCGGAAGCGGATCCGCAGAAGCGGAATTTCGTCCGCAGAAGCGGAAATCGCAGGGAGTTAATTATGTCGGAAGTTAGAAATTTCAGAAACATTTCCAAACTTTGAGGGCTCGGCTTAAGGGGCGATTTGGGCGATTTTGAAGGGAGATTCAAGGGGTTTCTTCAGGTAATCAATTATGGACTCTAATTATGATTGTTGTTGATAATATTATGCAAGTTTTTCATGAAAATGGAGGAATTTGGGGTAATTAATGGGGGTTTTCACCCTAGACCAAAACCTATAGAAAATCAAGGTTTTGAGTGGGCAAATGGAGTCCGAATTTGATAAACTTTATATGCTTAGACTCGTATTGAGTCAAGGGTTCCGAATATATAACTTTTGTGATTTTCCGATAAGCGTACCGAAAGTCGGGTTTTGGCAACTTGTGGGTTTTGGTGAATTTTTAGTTAATTTGATTGGGTAATGCCCAATTGGCCTATTTTGATGTGATTCTATTGATTTTTATCAGATTCTACACTTGTGGAGGCCGACATTCGTGGCAAGAGGGTTATTACTTAGCGGTTTTGTACCGGAATTGAGGTAAGTGGCTTGTCTAACTTCGTGTGGGGGAACTTCCACCCCTAGGATATTATTGTGATACTTTAAATGCCTTGTACGCGAGGTGACGGGCGTGTACATGCACTGGTTGTTGAACACATACTTTACTCAAAATGTTCAATGAGTGATATTCCTGTTTTTAGTTGTTAAATTCGATATTCCTACCCGGTAGTAGTTAGAAGAGCATGATTAGATAGAATCTAACTGTCTAGTTGCTTAATTGATTTACTTGAGTTTCTTGGAAATCGCTGGCGCTGTTCATCGGCGAAGTTATCATTAAGCATATTATACTTCTCTCTGTGTATTCCTTACTTGCTGTGGTTATGGACTACGGGTTCGATTCCCGAGATCCTGAGATTATTGACATATGGACTACGGGTTCGATTCCCGAGATCCTGAGATTTATTGACATATGGACTACGGGTTCGATTCCCGAGATCCCGAGATTATTGACATATGGACTACGTGTTCGATTCCCGAGATCCTGAGATTATTGACATATGGACTACGGGTTCGATTCCCGAGATCCTGAGATTATTGACATATGGACTACGGGTTTGATTCCCGAGATCCTAGTATTTATTGACATATGGACTACGGGTTCGATTCCCGAGATCCTGAGATTTATTGACATATGGACTACGGGTTCGATTCCCGAGATCCTGAGATTATTGAAATGTGGACTATGGGTTCGATTCCCGAGATCCTGAGATTTATTGACATGTGGACTACGGGTTCGATTCCCGAGATCCTGAGATTATTGAAATGAGGACTACGAGTTCGATTCCCGAGATCCTGATTGATGGGTAGGGACTGCGGGTTCGATTCTCGGAGATCCTGAGTTATTGAGATATTATTGAGACATGGGCTGCGGGTTCGATTCCCGGAGACCCAGAGATACTGAGAATGGGACTGTGGGTTCAATTCCCACAGATCCTGGATTCGTTTATTTGAGTTGGTTATTTGTTGTTAGCTTGATTGTAGACAGTTGCAGTAATCATCGTAATGTTGTTATTTCGGAAATTATTGTTATTATCTGTTAAACTGTTTATTTTGTTATCATCATATTATTATTGTTTCTCAGTAGGGCCCTGACTTTCCTCGTCACTACTCCATCGAGGTTAGGCTTGGCACTTACTGAGTACCGCCGTGGTGTACTCATGCTACTCTTCTGCACACTTTTGTTGTGCAGATCCGGGTACATCAGAGGAGGCTCGTACTAGGTGATTCCGCAGCTTTCTGGGAGACTTCGAGGTATGATCTGCTACGTCCGCGGATCCGGAGGCTTCCCATCTATTCTAGTAGTACTAGTTGACATTTTTCTTCATGTCGTTGTTAGATACTCTTTACACATAGAGCCACAGTTGTATTTCCCCTTTTAGTCCGTGTTACCGTGGGGTTCCGGATCTTGGTAGTGTTTTATTCGTTGTGTGATGGATGTATGTGCCAAGCGGCACTGATTACATATCTTTTATGCTATTTTCCGCCATTTTCTTATTTAAGTATTTATAACTTGTATATTCCGCAACGTGTTAGGCTTACCCAGTTTCGTGGGGACTGGGTGCCATCATGACATGTTCACAATTGGTGAACTAGGGTCGTGACAAGTTGGTATCAGAGCTCTAGGTTCATAGGAGTCACGGGACACAGACCGGTTACTTAGAGTCTCGCTGATCGATACGGAGACGTCTGTATTTATCTACGAGGGGCTATGTAACCGTTTAGGAAACTCTTCATTTCTTTTGGATTCCTTGTCGTGCGACATTTTTGGCATCAAAAATCTAAACTACTGCTTTCTATTCTCTCACAGATGGTGAGGACACGAGCTAACCGCGATGATCAGGTACCCGCGCCCCCTGTTGCTGCCGTCAGAGGCCGGGGCAGGTAGAGGACGAGGACGCGCCCGAAGTGCAGCCACAGCACCCGCGCGCGCTGCCGCTGAGGTGCCACAGGTAGGCCAGGTTGGAGCGCAGGCACCTGGTACACCGACTACGGCTGCTACTACTCCAGCACTACAGGAGACCCTGGCCCAGTTCATGAGTATGTATACCACTTTAGCTCAGGCAGGACTGCTTCCTCTCGTCGCAGCTACATCTCAGGCCGGGGGAGGGGCCCGGACTCCCGCAGCCGTTACACCGGAGCAGCGTGTGCCAGTGGGACAGGTTCCAGATGTTTTGGTTATGCCTCCTGCCGCCCCAAGCACAGCCCGGAGGTGGACCAGCTGCCTCTGAGGACGAGCAGCGTAGATTGGAGAGGTTCAAGAAATATGACCCTCCGGTGTTTAGTGGTTTGGCTTCAGATGATGCATTGGGTTTTCTGGAGGAGTGTCATCGTATTCTTCGTACCATGGGGATTGTGGAGACCAGCGGGGTTTCCTTCACTACGTTTCAGTTTCGTGGGACCGCTTATGATTGGTGGCGCACGTATGAGTTGGATAGTCCGGAGGAGTCCGCTTCGTTGACCTGGACGCAGTTTTCAAATCTGTTTTTGACGGAGTTTGTTCCACAGAGCCTTAGGGATTCTTGGCGCTCGGAGTTTGAGCGGTTGCGACAGGGCTCCATGTCGGTATCGGAGTATGCTATCAGTTTCACCCGCCTAGCCAGGCATGCACCGGCTTTGGTAGCCACGGTTCGGGAGCGAGTGCGGAGATTTATTGAGGGCCTTGTTCCGCCTATCCGATCCAGCATGGCCAGAGAGCTTGAGACAGATATATCTTATCAGCAGGCAGTTAGCATTGCAAAGAGGATCGAGAGTATGCTCCCTAGAGAGCGGAGAGAGGGAGAGGCCAAGAGGTCTCTTGAGTCGGGTCATTTCTTTGGTGCCCGCACTTCATCAGCCGGTCGTTTTGGCAGGGGTTATTCCGGTCGACCAGTTCACTCGGCATTGCCCGCGGCCGGTAGTACTCCAGGCCTTCCAGCATCTCAGGAGCCTTATTATGCTCCCACAGTTTCCAGTGCACCTCCTGCGTGGGGTCCGTCCAGGGGTCAGACTAGTGGGGGTGAGTCACAGCCACCGCGTCCTCCCAGAGCTTGTTTTGAGTGTGGGGATACTCGCCACCTGGTTAGGGAGTGCCCCAGGCGCAAGAGAGGAGCCCCTCATTAGTCGTCACAACATTCGCGTGGTTCTCAGGGCCAGCAGGCTATCATTCCAGCCCAGCTGCCACTCCACCTGCCCAGTCATCCAGGGGCGGGGGTCAGGGTTCCAGAGGCCGCCCTCGAGAGGGGGGACATGCCAGATTCTATGCTATTCCTGATCGCGCTGCGGCTGTTGCATCTAACTCTGTTATCACAGGTATTATTATGGTTAGTCACAGGGAGGCATAGGTTCTATTCGACCCTGGTTCCACTTTTTCATATGTGTCTTCTTACTTTGCTTCTCATCTGGGTGTGCCTCGGGATTCTTTGAGTGCCCCCATTTATGTTTCCACTCGGTGGGTGATTCTTTGGCTGTGGACCGCGTATATCGGTCGTGTTTGATTACCATTTGTGATTTTGAGACCAGAGCGGATCTATTGCTGCTTGGGATGGTCGATTTTGATATTATTCTGGGCATGGACTGGTTGTCGCCCCATTATGCTATTCTTGATTGTCACGCCAAGACCGTGACGCCGGCTATGCCAGGCATTCCACGTATTGAGTGGAGTGGTACTCTAGATCACACCCCTAGCCGTGTTATTTCTTTTCTCAGAGCTCAGCGTATGGTTGAGAAGGGGTGTGCTGCTTATCTAGCCTATGTGCGGGACGTCAATGTTGACACTCCCTCTATTGATTCTGTTCATGTGGTACGTGACTTTGCTGATGTATTTCCAGCTGATCTTCCGGGCATGCCGCCCGACAGAGATATTGACTTTGCTATTGACTTGTTGCCGGGCACTCGGCCCATTTCTATTCCACCGTACCGTATGGCTCCTCCTGAGTTAAAGGAGTTGAAGGATCAATTACAGGAGTTATTGGGCAAGGGTTTTATTCGACCCAGTGTTTCGCCTTGGGGTGCTCCTGTATTGTTTGTGAAGAAAAAGGACGGTTCTATGCGTATGTGTATTGACTATCGTCGGCTGAATAAGGTTACAGTGAAGAACCGGTATCCTTTGCCCCGTATTGATGATTTATTTGACCAGTTACAGGGCGCACAGGTGTTTTCTAAGATTGATTTGCGCTCTGGGTATCACCAGCTGAAGATTCGGGAGCCAGATATCCCGAAGACTGCTTTGAGGACCCGGTATGGTCACTATGAGTTCCTCGTGATGTCTTTTGGGCTGACTAATGCCCCAGCAGCCTTTATGCATTTGATGCACATTGTGTTCAGGCCTTATCCGGACTCGTTCGTGATTGTTTTCATTGATGATATTCTAGTATATTCCCGGAGCCGGGAAGAGCACGAGCAGCATTTGAGGATAGTGCTTCAGATTCTGAGGGAGAAGCAGCTTTATGCCAAGTTCTCTAAATGTGAATTCTGGTTGAGTTCAGTGGCATTTTTGGGCCACGTGGTGTCGAGTAATGGTATTCGAGTAGATCCGAGGAAGGTGGAGGCCGTGCAGAGTTGGCCCAGACCCTCCTCCGCTACTGAGATTCGCAGTTTCCTTGGTTTGGCGGGCTATTACCGTAGTTTCGTAGAGGGGTTCTCTTCGGTTGCAGCACCTATGACCAGATTGACCCAAAAGGGTGCCCCTTTCCAGTGGACGGACGAGTGTGAGGCGAGCTTTCAAAAGCTCAAGACGGCTTTGACTTCGGCCCCTATATTGATGTTGCCTACAGGTTCGGGGTCCTATACTGTATATTGTGATGCCTCACGAGTTGGACTCGGTGCGGTATTGATGCAGGACGGTAGGGTGATTGCCTACGCATCGAGGCAACTGAAGGTATATGAGAAGAATTACCCTGTTCATGATTTGGAGCTAGCTGCCATTGTTCACGCCTTGAAAATTTGGCGTCATTATTTATATGGGGTTCCTTGTGAGATCTACACCGATCACCGGAGCTTGCAGCACTTGCTTAAGCAGAAGGACCTGAATATGCATCAGAGGAGATGGTTGGAACTACTGAAGGACTATGATATTACTATTCTCTATCATCCGGGCAAGGCTAATGTGGTTGCTGATGCCTTGAGTCGTCGGGCAGAGAGTTTGGGGAGTTTAGCATACCTACCAGCTTCGGAGAGGCCTATGGCGATGGATGTTCAGGCTTTGGCCAGGCAGTTTGTTAGACTGGATCTTTCGGAGCCCAGCCGGGTTCTGGCTTGTGTGGTTTCTCGGTCTTCTCTATTTGACCGCATCGGGGAGCGTCAATTCGACGACCCTCATTTGCTTGTCCTTCAGGATAGAGTTCGGCGTGGTGATGCTCGAGATGTTACCGTCGGAGATAATGGAGTCATGAGGATGCAGGGGCGTATCTGTGTGCCCAATGTAGATGATCTTCGAGAGCTGATTTTAGCAGAGGCCCATAGTTCGCGGTATTCCATCCATCCGGGTGCCGTGAAGATGTATCAGGACTTGAAACAACATTACTGGTGGAGGCGGATGAAGAGGGATATAGTTGATTATGTTTCTAGATGCCTCAACCGCCAGCAGGTGAAGTATGAGCATCAGCGTCCGGGTGGATTGATGCAGCAGATTGAGATTTCCGAGTGGAAATGGGAGCGCATTACCATGGACTTTGTATCCGGACTTCCACGGACGGTTAGGAAGTTTGATTCCATTTGGGTCATTGTGGATCGGCCGACCAAGTCCGCCCATTTTATACCGGTGAACACTACATATTCATCGGAGCGACCGGCGGAGATCTATATTAGAGAGGTAGTTCGGCTGCATGGTATTCCGGTTTCCATCATTTCGGATAGAGGCACTCGGTTCACTTCATGGTTCTGGAGAGCCGTAGAGCAGGAGTTAGGTACTCGGGTGGAGCCGAGCACGGCATTTCACCCCCAGATGGGCAGTCCGAGCGCACTATTCGGATTTTGGAGGATATGCTCCGTGCGTGTGTGATTGAGTTTGGAGGTTCATGGGATCACTTCTGCCACTGGCGGAGTTTGCTTATAACAACAGCTACCAGTCTAGTATTCGGATGGCACCGTACGAGGCCCTATATGGTAGGAGGTGCAGGGTCTCCCGTGGGTTGGTTTGAGCCGGGCGAGGCCGGGTTGCTAGGTACTGATATGGTTCAGGAGGCTATGGACAAGGTCAAGGTGATTCGGGACAGACTTCGTGCGGCCCAGTCTAGACAGAAGAGTTATGCGGACAAGAAGGTTCGCGATGTGGCTTTTATGGTTGGTGAGCGGGTTCTGCTTCGAGTCTCGCCCATGAAGGGCGTTATGAGGTTTGGAAAGAAAGGAAAGTTGAGTCCTAGATTTATTGGCCCTTTTGAGATTTTGCGGCGTGTTGGGGAGGTTGCTTATGAGTTGGCCTTACCTCCCAGCCTAGCCGGAGTTCACCCCGTATTTCATGTCTCCATGCTCCGGAGATACCATGGTGACCCGTCGCACGTGTTGGATTTCACATCTGTTCAGCTAGACAAGGATCTGTCTTATGTTGAGGAGCCAGTAGCCATTCTAGACAGGCAAGTCAGAAAGCTAAGGTCAAAGAACATCGCTTCGGTAAAGGTTCGGTGGCGGGGCCAGCCGGTCGAGGAGGCGACTTGGGAGACCGAGCAGGATATGCGCAGCCAGTACCCTCATCTTTTCACTACTCCGGGTATGTTTTCTATGCTCGTTCGAGGACGAACGAATCTTTAAGTGTGGGAAGATGTAACGACCCGACCGGTCGTTTTAGAAAATTACGCCCCAATCCCTAATTTAACTGTTCCCCTAAGTTCATGTCTACTATTGTGGGTTGCCGGGAGAGTCGGTTCTGAAAATTTGAGCATTTTGGGACACTTAGTCCCTAAATAAGAGCTTTGAAGCTAGAAAATGGCCCGTAGCCGGAACAGTGTTAAGACGATCTCGGAACGGAAATCCGATGGTTTCATTAGCTCCGTTAGGTGATTTCGGGGTCGGGAGCGCGTTTGGAATGTATTTTGGAGGTCCGTAGCTCAATTAGGCTTGAAATGCCGAAGGTTGAAATTTTGGCGAATCCGAACGGTAGGTGAGATTTTGATCCGGGGGTCGGAATGGAATTCCGACAATTTCTGTAGCTTCGTTATGCGATTTAGGATATGTCCGCAAATTTTCAGGTCATTCGGATGTCGTTTGGTCGGGTTTTAGATCGAATGTGCAATTCGGAAAGTTTTAAGAAATTTAGGCTTGAATTCGATGTGAATTATGGGTTTTGATGTTGATAGACGCGTTTTGAGGATTGGAACAAGTTCGAATAAGGTATTAGGATGTGTTGGTGTGTTTGGATGAGGTCTCGGGGGCCTCGGGGTGGTTTCGGATGGTTAAACGGAAGGAAAACATGGAAAATTGCAGGTTGGGACTTCTGTTATGTCATTTTCGCCCCTGCGGAAATGGGACCGCAGAGGCGAGCCCGCAGGAGCGGAACTTGGGGCGCAGGAGCGCCTGGGTTCGCAGAGGCGGATCCCTTTCCGCTGAGGCGGAGTCGCGGGTGCGGAAGACTCGTCGCAGAAGCGACCTTGGGTCGGGGAGTGAGAACCGCGGGAGCGGAGGGGAAATCCGCTTAAGCGAGTCCGCAGAAGCGGACCACTGATCGCAGAAGCAGGAAGGCTCGCAGGAGCGGTTGTCCAATCGCGGAAGCGGACGCGCGGAAGCGGTCCTCTTCTCGCAGAAGCGAAATGGGCCCGCCAGGCCTGGGCTTCGCAAAAGCAACAAAATGTCGCGGAAGCGGATCCGCAGAAGCGGAATTTTGTCCGCAGAAGCGGAAATCGCAGAGAGTTAATTATATTCGAAGTTAGAAATTTCAGAAACATTTCCAAACTTTGAGGGCTCGGCTTAAGGGGCGATTTGGGCGATTTTGAAGGGAGATTCAAGGGGTTTCTTCAGGTAATCAATTATGGACTCCAATTATGATTGTTGTTGATAATATTATGCAAGTTTTTCATGAAAATGGAGGAATTTGGGGTAATTAATGGGGGTTTTCACCCTAGACCAAAACCTTTAGAAAATCAAGGTTTTGAGTGGGCAAATGGAGTCCGAATTTGATAAACTTTATATGCTTAGACTCGTATTGAGTCAAGGGTTCCGAATATATAACTTTCGTGATTTTTCGATAAGCGTATCGAAAGTCGAGTTTTGGCAACTTGTGGGTTTTGGTGAATTTTTAGTTAATTTGATTGGGTAATGCCCAATTGGCCTATTTTGATGTGATTCTATTGATTTTTATCAGATTCTACACTTGTGGAGGCCGACATTCGTGGCAAGAGGGTTATTACTTAGCGGTTTTGTACCGGAATTGAGGTAAGTGGCTTGTCTAACTTCGTGTGGGGGAACTTCCACCCCTAGGATATTATTGTGATACTTTAAATGCCTTGTACGCGAGGTGACGGGCGTGTACATGCGCTGGTTGTTGAATACATACTTTACTCAAAATGTTCAATGAGTGATATTCCTGTTTTTAGTTGTTAAATTCGATATTCCTACCCGGTAGTAGTTAGAAGAGCATGATTAGATAGAATCTAACTGTCTAGTTGCTTAATTGATTTACTTGAGTTTTCTTGGAAATCGCTGGCGCTGTTCATCGGCGAAGTTATCATTAAGCATATTATACTTCTCTCTGTGTATTCCTTACTTGCTGTGGTTATGGACTACGGGTTCGATTCCCGAGATCCTGAGATTATTGAAATGTGGACTACGGGTTCGATTCCCGAGATCCTGAGATTATTGACATATGGACTACGGGTTCGATTCCCGAGATCCTGAGATTATTGACATATGGACTACGGGTTCGATTCCCGAGATCCTGAGATTTATTGACATATGGACTACGGGTTCGATTCCCGAGATCCCGAGATTATTGACATATGGACTACGTGTTCGATTCCCGAGATCCTGAGATTTATTGACATATGGTCTACGGGTTCGATTCCCGAGATCCTGATATTTATTGACATATGGACTACGGGTTCGATTCCCGAGAGCCTGAGATTATTGAAATGTGGACTACGGGTTCGATTCCCGAGATCCTGAGATTATTAAAATGAGGACTACGGGTTCGATTCCCGAGATCCTGACTGATGGGTAGGGACTGCGGGTTCGATTCCCGGAGATCCTGAGTTATTGAGATATTATTGAGACATGGGCTGCGGGTTCGATTCCCGGAGACCCAGAGGTACTGAGAATGGGACTGTGGGTTCAATTCCCACAGATCCTGGATTCGTTTATTTGAGTTGGTTATTTGTTGTTAGCTTGATTGTAGACAGTTGCAGTAATCATCGTAATGTTGTTATTTCGGAAATTATTGTTATTATCTGTTAAACTGTTTATTTTGTTATCATCATTATATTATTGTTTCTCAGTAGGGCCCCGACTTTCCTCGTCACTACTCCATCGAGGTTAGGCTTGGCACTTACTGAGTACCGCCGTGGTGTACTCATGCTACTCTTCTGCACACTTTTGTTGTGCAGATCCAGGTACATCGAAGCAGGCTCGTACTAGGTGATTCCGCAGCTTTCTGGGAGACTTCGAGGTATGATCTGCTACGTCCGCGGATCCGGAGGCTTCCCATCTATTCTAGTAGTTATAGTTGACATTTTTCTTCATGTCATTGTTAGATACTCTTTACACATAGAGCCACAATTGTATTTCCCCTTTTAGTCTGTGTTACCGTGGGATTCCGGATCTTGGTAGTGTTTTATTCATTGTGTGATGGATGTATGTGCCAAGCGGCACGGATTACATATCTTTTATGCTATTTTCTGCCGTTTTATTATTTAAGTATTTATAACTTGTATATTCCGCAACGTGTTAGGCTTACCCAGTTTCGTGGGGACTGGGTGCCATCATGACATGTTCACAATTGGTGAACTAGGGTCGTGACAGGCTGTGAAGAAGGGGGTTGAACAGAAATGGGATTTGTTATCCCGTTTCTGTTCTGTTTTTGGGATTAAAATGACTGGGCAAAAGTTTGCCCTTCGCGTTCGCGTGGACAGTGTCGCGTTCGCGAAGGGTTGGGCAAAATGGGCATCGTGTTCGCGTGGACATAGTCGCGAACGCGAAGAATAAAAATCTGGGCTTACAAATTGGCCTACGCGAACGCGTGGCTCCTTACGCGAACGCGTAGAGGAGGCAGGCCAGGCTCCGCGAACGCGGGAGCCTGCACGCGAACGCGTAGAGGAAAATGGCTGGATCCAAATTTGTTGTACGCGAACGCGATCCTATTGTCGCGAACGCGATGAAGGGAAAGGAGATGCCTTCGCGAACGCGACCGGGTGGACGCGAACGCGAAGAAGGAATGTCTGCTGCAGATTTTCTGCAGTTTTTCCTAGTCTAAAACCACCCCGAACCACCTCCGAAACACTCCCGAGCCCTCGGGGCTCCAAACCAAATATGCACACTAACTTGAAAATATCATACGAACTTGCTCGCGCGATCAAATCGCTAAAATAACATCAAAATCCATGAATTGAGCCTTAAAACTCAAGAATCCTTTCAAATTTTCATAATTTCCAAACTTTCCAATTTAAAGCCAAAACACGTCAAACGACGTCCGTTTTCAACCAAACTTTACAGGAAGCGCTTAACCAATATATATGACTTGTACCGGGCGTCGGAACCAAAATACTAGCCCGATACCAGTACTTTTTAATAAAAATTCAGTTTTATTTTCCTTAAACATTTTCAGAAAACAATTTAACAGAAAAATTCTTTTACCGGGGTTCTAGACCTCGGATTTCAATTTCGGACATATGCCCAAGTTCCATATTTTTCTACGGATTTTCTGAAATAGTCAAATCACGGATCCGGGTCCGTTTACCAAAAATGTTGACCAAAGTCAACCATATCAATATTAATATCAAAATTCTTCAACTTTTTCACATATTTCACATATTTCAACATAAATCTTTTCCAGATTTGTGCCCGGACTGTGCACGCAAATCGAGGTAACTATAAATGAGGTTTTCAAGACCTCAAAAGCTTGGAATGATTAATAAAATAAGTGATGACCCTTTGGGTCGTCACAGTGTTAAAATTTAGATTTAAGTTAAAAATTTGATTTTTTTTAAGTTGAATCTGAATTTAGTGATTAGAGTTCTATTTGTTTGTTATAATTTTTTGTTATTGTTTGAATCTGAACGTATATTTGTTATGAACGTGGTTCAAAATAATTTTAGATTGATTCTTGTTGTTCTTCATTTAGTTTGAGTATGTTGATTAAATTTGATTAAGAATTGGTTAAAGTTGCTATATTTTGGTTGATTGATTTAGGTGAATTTGTTATCGCTGATAAAGATAGAATAGTAAATTCTAGTAATTTCAGAGGTATTTTTGGAAATTAAAATTTAGACAATTATTTGAATTAAAGTATCTGTCCACTAGTTTCTAAAGTATTATTAAAATAATTATAGTGGGAAACAAAAATATTTTGTAGTGAAAATTAAAGTATTATTAAAATATAGTAGTGGAATTGTGGGGCTCAAGAATGTGGAGTATTTCTTTTATTTATTTAAATATTTTGTGGTCTATTTTAAAAAAAAAAGATAAATAAAAGAGGACTTACTTATATATAGGAGAGGTGATAAGATAAAAAGAGAGAAGAGAATTTAGAGAAAAAAATATGAGAAAAGAATAGAAAGAGAAAGAAATAAAATAGAAGAAAGAATTAGAAGTTAGATAGATTTTTGAAAAAAAAATGAAATAAAAAAACAAAATTAGAGTGAGAATAAAAGAGAGTTTCAATTTTAATTAGCAAAGTTATATCCTCAAATTCATCTTTTGGTTGGTGTTATTAAACTCTGTTGCTGGGTTGTTCTATTTCCACTGTTATTGATGTTGCTGCGTTGCATAACTACTCTACTGATTTTTTTCTTCTTTTGCTTCCAATACCAAGTATATAACTGTAATCTTGGCAATATTGTAAGCTGAAATATATATGAAGAATAAAATTTTGAAATTTTAATTCCACTTTAATTCGCTGATTAGCTATTATATGTTTAAGTAACCGTCAAACTATTTGATAATTGGAATAAGAGAAAAATAACATAAGTTGGCCTTTAATTAATCGGATTAGTAAAACTGGTTAGTTCATTATCTATAAAGGTTTAAATATTGTCAAGAATAAGATAATCGTAAACATGTAGCTAAATTTAGTTAAAGCATGATTTGAATTCAAACAAGACAATATTTAAGTTTAATAAATTTTCGAATAAGCATAAGTGGTTGAGGTTAATCATAGTTTTTAAATAGTTGTAAATAATTAATTTCAACGGTTCAAGTTATTTAACAATGTGAGTTTAAACCAGTTATAGGATAATTAGTTTATTTTGAATATATTATTTGTCGATTCTGTATTCTATTTTAATTTCAAGTTTAATAATATTTCTTTCTGTTAAATATTTGTCTTAATCTAGCAATTAATATGTTACGTTTTTTAAGTGTGTAATTAATTAGGATTTTTCTCTTTCATTTTAGAGACAAACTTAATAAGAAAATATAGTCATTTTAGGATTATCCTTTTTAAAAATGAGAGGAGCCTCGTCAAATAAAACGCACAAGCTGCGGGGCCCTCATAAATGTATATATAAAAATACTTAGACTTCGAGATGTGCCATTTTAGCAAATTTCATGGCCTTCTCAAAATAATAACGCGTTAGTAGCTTTAAGCGCGTATTTAATAATCTTATCTCCCTAAAATCGGGTGCACATTTATGTGACCCAAAAGATCCAAATCTCAACAAAGTCGAAATGTGTCAATAATCACGGGTGCATTGACTGTGATGTGGTTTGAGATGCATTTTCATGATGTTGTAATTCTTTTATTAAAATAATAAATAATAATATTAAAAGCGGTTAAAGGTTAAAATTTGCACATAAGTTAAAGCATGTTGTAAATCAGATAAATAAGCCGAATATGATAGTTGAGCGACCGTGCTAGAACCACGGAACTCGGGAATGCCTAACACCTTCTCCCGAGTTAACAGAATTCCATATCTGGATTTTTGGTTCGTGTACTGTAATACAGAGTCATTCTTTTCCTCGATTCGGGATTCAATCGGTGACTTGGGACACCATAAATCTCCCAAGTGGTGACTCTGAATCTTTAAATAAATAAATCCCATTTCGGTTGTCCTTAAATTGGAAAAATTCCTTTACCACACCCTTCGCGGGGTAGGGTAGCGTAAAAATGAGGTGTGACAAGTAGTCCATGTAGATTTTTTTGTTTTTAGTTTTTTTCTCTCTCTTATGTAGTGTATTATCTCCCCCTTGGTTTTTCTTTTGACCACGATTCTTTTCCAAGGTTTTCTCTTGAATCGAGTTAGGTAGATTTTTCTTTTTCTAGTTTTAGGTTTTGATGGGTGAAGGTCAATATGTAACCCTAAATATGCAGACTTGCAAATAGCTAAAAATGGACTTGAGAGTGTGATATCTAAGCTTGATTGTAGACTCTAAGATATGCCTTAATTTTGCACAATTTGGCTTGCTTGAACACTTGTATGATTTTTTTGATGAACTAATTCAGAATGAGTTACATGGTAAGTATGTGTGAGGTTTTTACTTGCATTATGTGTTTACATATGATACCTAGAACTTGCCCTGTGTGTTTGCAAAGTAAAATAGAAGTTGTTTAGTTTTAAAGATGATAGAGGCATTTCTTTGTGCAACCCCATAACAAAAACTGTGAATCCACTTGTACATAATATCATAGTTAACCCTTTTGAGCCTTAAACATGTTCTTTGATAACCCTATAATGTTCATAATATCTATGTTGAATAAACTAAATGTTGAACCTTACCTCCTATAAGCACTTGATTTGTTAAAGAATATGCAAAAGTAAAAGTGTGGGGTTAGGGAGTTAGTGAAAAAAGAGAATCAAGAATGAATGGTTGAAATGGTGAACTGGCATTTGTATAGTAAATGTTCTAAAAAAACCAAAAGAAGAAACCAATTGCACCTAAAAGAAAAGTAGGGATTACAAGTAAATCAAAATATGGAATAATGGTTGGATTAAGCATAAAGGAGAAACAAAATGGAAGTTGGTATTAAAAAGTGCTTGGGGAGGATAGCCACTATATCCAAAAGTATCCTACCTATCCCGTAACCTACATTACAACCTTTAAAGACCTCTTGATCTTTGACTAAAAGGCTCGATTAGTAGAGTATTACACTAGGGGCAAGCTTATGGTGTGTTTGTGTGGCATGTGAATGCTCTTTGCTGAGAGTGAGTGAATTATTTCTATATATAGTTCCTTGTTGTAAATTTTATTTGTGTGGAACTTCTCTCAGATTTTGTATTGTGAAGGCATGTGACTCAGGAAGAAGAAGTATGTCACGACCCGGATTTTCCCCCAACATCGGGATCGTGATGGCGCCTACTCGTGGTAGCTAGGCAAGCCACTGTATTCATACTATCCTGTTTTTAACACAATTTCAATTAAATAAATGCGGAATACTTTATCGAAATAGAAGTAACTAATTACAATATGAAAATCATACCGAAATCCTCTACCCAAGACGTGGAGTCACCAACTCACGAACTACTACCGAATACTACACATAAAAGTCTGAAAGAAATATAACATAATCTGTGTGTCTCGGAACAAAGAGACTACAGCTAAAACATAAGTAAAGAGAGAGACGCCGGGCTTGCGGACGTCTGCAAGCTACCTCGATCTCAAATGTGATTAACTTCCACGCAATCGATTTACTGCTGCTGCTCCTGATCGTAACCTGGACCTGTGCAAAAACGCACAGAAGTGTAGTATCAGCACAACCGACCCCATGTGCTGGTAAGTGTCTGGCCTATCCCGGCGAAGTAGTGACAAGCCTAGGACCAGACACTCACATAAACCTGTGCAATTCAATATATATATATGTGTACCACAAAATAACAAGAAATAATCAAGTATTAACACCATAAGGAATACCTTAAAGAATTCAACAATTTATCACAGCTTAATAATATATAATGGAAAAACAAAGTATAATGTAAACACAAGTAATATCACTTCAATAAATAGCAAGCAGTTGCACGGCATCACCCTTCGTGCTTTTACTCTCATCCTCACCAAATAAACAAATAAAGTACACGGCATCACCCTTCGTGCTTTTACTCTCATCCTCACATCTATAGTACGGCATGATCCTTCGTACATGGTTCAATAATAGGGCACGGCATGATCCTTCGTGCATAATCAATAAATAAACATGGCACGACATTAACCTTCGTGCATAAATAAATAAACATGACACGGCATCACCCTTCGTGCATTATCACTCTTCCTCACCCAAATAACAATCAAATAAGTTCACAAGGAAAACAAGGTATAATGGAAACACAAGTAATATCAAGTCAAGGAATGGCAAATAGTTACACGGCATCACCCAAATAAAATATAATGGAAAAACAAGTAATATCAATTCAAGAAATAGCAAGCAATTGCACGGCATCACCCTTCGTGCTTTTACTCTCATCCTCACATCCATAGTACGGCATGATCCTTCGTACATGGTTCAATAACAGGGCACGGCATGATCCTTCGTGCATAATTAATAAATAAACATGGCACGGCATTAACCTTCGTGCATAAATAAATAAACATGGCACGACATCACCCTTCGTGCATTATCACTCTTCCTCACCCAAATAACAATCACAGTTAAGGGCAAAGAAAGAAACAATAATTCATAAACCGTCCCATCAAGGGCAATCAATAATTATCATCACAACAAGTCCCAGCAAGGGAGAACAATAACAATTCATCTGTAATATATCTCAAATAATCATGTTCCAACGACTCACGGTCATACTAGACGCCAGTGTATGGATGATCGTCACCACAGCCCATACACCGCACTCGATCACATAACACATAACACATAATCCTATTCCCTCAAGCTAGGATAGAACAAACACTTACCTCGAATGCTTATGAACAATTCAATCCGTGGAAATGTCTTTTTCTTTCAACTTGGCTCCAATCCAACCGTATCTATACACAATTGATTTAATATCATCAATTCTACTCAACAAACTAATTCTTAAGACCAAATACAACTTTTACAACATTCTGCCCGGAATAGTGAATTTCAACTCCGGGCCCACATGGTTGGAATTCGGGGTTAGGACCAAAATCCGGTTACCCATCCCCCCACGAGTTCATGTATATGATTTGTTTCAAAATCGGACCTCAATTTGAGGTCAAATTCCCCAATTTATGAAAAACCCTATTTTTTAACAAAAACAAGAATTTTACCATGAAAACATTTGATTTCTAATGAAAAACATGTTTAATGATGTTAGGAATTGAAAGAATTAAGTAAAAAGTGACTTACAATCGTTTTGATGAAGAAGAAATCCTTGAAGAATCGCAAATGGGTGTTTTGGTTTTGTAAAATGTGAAGAAATGATTGAAATTCGTGTTTTTCAGGTCTCTTGTGTTCGCATTTGCGAACATGGGTTCGCAATTGCGAACCCCGACCAATTTCTGGAGTTTGAAAAATAAGCTAAGGGTGGGAAGTTCGCATTTGCGAACATTTGTTCGCATTTGCGAACCGTTAGCATTTGCGAACACATGCTGTATAAGGCAGATGCTGTTTCAGGCAGTGTTCGCATTTGCGAACAATGGTTCGCATTTGCGAACCAAGGCAGATTGGGGAATGTTCGCATTTGCGAACTTTTGTTCGCATTTGCGAACATAGGCTAGCACTGGGGACCTTCGCAAATGCGAACAATTGTTCGCATTTGCGAACAAGGCTGGGCCAAAGGGGGCTTCGCATTTGCGATGAATGTTCGCATTTGCGAGCCTGTCCCCCTTCGCAATTGCGAGAAAACTTCGCAATTGCGAAGCCAACAACTGGGTGAAAAACCAGCAGTTCAAAAATTCAGAGTTTCATCCAACGGCCTATCAAATCTTTACCCGAGCCCCCGGGCTCCAAACCAAACATGTACACAACCTCAAAAACACATTATGGACTTGTTCGTGCGATCATATCGCCAATATCACTTCGTTTTAATCAAATCGAGCCTCAAACTCATGATTTTCATACTTTTGATTTTCAAAACTTCTTAACTTGGAACTCAAGGTCCAAAACATCTCAAACGACATCCAAATGTCACCAAACTTTACAGAAATCACATATATAATATTTAAGACTTGTACCGGGCGTCGGAACCAAAATACGAGCCCGATACCAAGGTCAATTAATTTATTTCCTTTAATAATTGCATCAAAAACAATTTCACATAAAAATTCATAACTTGGGCTCTAGGCCTCGAATTCGACTCCGGACACATGTTCAAGTACCATATTTTCCTACGGACCTCTCGGGACCATCCAATCTCGGGTCCGGATCCGTTTACCAAAAATGTTGACCGAAGTCAACCATATCAATATTAATATCATTTTTATCCAAATTTCTCATAGAATTCATATTTTCTATCATAAAAAATCTTTCCGGCTACATGCTCGGATCGTGCACGTAAATCGAGGTAACATAGAATGAGGTTTTTAAGGCCTCAGAAGCTCGAAATGATTAATTAAATAAGTGATGATCCTTTGGGTCGTCACAATCTCCACCTCTAAAACAACCGTTCGTCCTCGAACGGACAAAAGAAAGAAGTACCTGAGTCAGGAAACAAGTGTGGGTAGCGGCTCCGCATATCAGACTCGGACTCCCAGGTCGATGCCTCAGGAGGCTGACCTCTCCACTGAACACGTACAGAAGGATAACTCTTCGACCTCAACTGTCGAACCTGCCCGTCTAGAATGGCTACCGGCTCCTCTTCGTAAGATAGATCATTGTCCAATTGGACAGTACTGAAGTCTAACACATGTGTGGGATCGCCGTGGTATCTCCGAAGCATAGATACATGAAAAACCGGATGCACGGCTGATAAGCTAGGCGGCAAAGCTAATCTGTAAGCCACCCCTCCCACTCTGTCTAGAATCTCAAATGGACCAATATACCTAGGGCCGAGCTTGCCCTTCTTTCCAAACCTCATCACGCCCTTCATAGGCGACACCCGGAGCAATACTCGTTCACCAACCATGAAATCTACATCTCGAACCTTACGATCCGCATAAGTCTTTTGCCTAGACCGAGCTGAACGCAATCTCTCCTGAATAGTCTTGACCTTATCCAAGGCCTCCTGAACTAAGTCTGTACCTAACAACCGAGCCTCTTCCGGTTCAAACCATCCAACCGGTGATCGACATCGCCTACCATACAACGCCTCATACGGAGCCATCCGGATGCTAGATTGGTAACCGTTATTGTAGGCGAACTCTGCTAATGGCAGAAACCGGTCCCACGAGCCTCCGAAATCAATAACACAGTGCTCGAAGCATAACCTCAAGAATCCGAATAGTCCTCTCCGACCGGCCATCCGTCCGAGGATGAAATGCCGTACTCAACCGAACCCGAGTGCCTAACTCCTCCTGTACGGCTCTCCGTAACCGCGAGGTAAACCGCGTTCCCCGATCGGAGATAATAGATACCGGCACCCCACGGAGACGAACAATCTCCCTAATGTAAACCTCTGCACTAACCTCTCCGACGAGTAGGAGACAGATATCGGAATAAAGTGTGCTGACTTGGTCAATCTATCAACAATGACCCAAATAGCATCAAATTTTCTCCGAGTCAAAGGAAGTCCAAGAACGAAGTCCATAGTGATTCGCTCCCATTTCCACTCGGGAATTTCAATCCTCCGGAATACACCACCAGGTCTCCGGTGCTCATATTTCACCTGCCGACAATTTAGACACCGAGCGACATATGCAACGATATCTTTCTTCATTCTGCGCCACCAATAGTGCTGTAAGTCCTGATACATCTTCGCGGCGCTCGGGTGAATAGAATACCGCGAATCGTGGGCCTCTGCTAAGATCAACTCTCGAATCCCTTCGACATTGGGTACACAAACTCGACCCCGCAATTTCAATACCCCATCATCATCTAGGTTTACCTGTGTGGCACCTCCCCGCTGTACTGTATCTCTCAACTCACGCAAATGAGGATCATCAAATTGCCTCTCACGAATACGCTCTAATAAAGAAGAACGAGCGACCGTGCAGGCTAACACTCTGCTAGGCTCAGAAATGTCTAATCTCACGAACCGGTTGGCTAAGGCCTGGACATCTAGATCTAATGGTCTCTGATTGACCGGAATATATGCAAGACTACCCATGCTGGCATACTTTCTACTCAATGCATCGGCCACCACATTGGCCTTACCTGGGTGATATAATATAGTAACATCATAGTCTTTTAGCAACTCTAACCATCTCCGCTGTCGTAGATTCAACTCCTTCGTTTTGAACAAATACTGTAAGCTTTTGTGATCAGTGTACACCTCACATGTCACACCATATAGATAATGCCTCCGCTTGATCAAACAAACGAAAACAGTCAAGTGATGCAGATCTTTAAGGCATGAACTACTGCTGCTAACTCAAGATCATGAACTGGATAATTCTTCTCATGTATCTTTACCGCTCCAAGCCCTGTACGAGAGGCGTCACAATAAACTGTATAAGGCCCTGTACCCGTAGGTAGTATCAACACCGGTGCGGTGGTCAAGGCTGTCTTGAGCTTCTGAAAGCTCGCCTCACACTCCTCTCTGACCACTGAAACTGGACACCCTTCTGGGTCAACCTGGTCATTGGGGCTACAATAGAAGAAAACCCCTCTACAAAACGACGGTAGTAACCTGCGCTAATCCCAAGAAACTCCGGATCTCGATCACTGAAGCTGGTCGAGGCCAATTCTGGACCGCTTCAATCTTCTTTGGGTCTACTTGAATACCTTCCACCGATACAATGTGACCCAGGAAATGCTACCGAACTCAGCCGAACTCACATTTAGAAAATTTGGCATATAGTCGGTTATCTTTCAGAGAGTCCGAAGAACCACTCTGAGGTGCTGCTCGTGCTCTTCCCGGTCGCGGGAGTACACCAGGATGTCATCTATGAAGACTATCACGAACAGTATCTAAGTAAGGCCCGAATACCCGATTCATCAACTCCATGAATGCTGCTCGGGGCATTGGTCAAACCCGAATGACATGACCAAGAACTCATAATGCCCATATCTAGAGCGAAAGGTTGTCTTAGGAATGTCGGCCGCCCTGATCTTCAGCTGATGGTAGCCCGACCTCAAGTCTATCTTAGAGAATACCCTCGCTCCCTGGAGCTGGTCAAACAAATCATCAATCCTCGGCAGTGGATATTTATTTTTGATAGTCACCTTGTTTAACTGCCGGTAATCAATACACATCCGCATCGAGCCATCCTTCTTCTTTACAAATAATACAGGTGCTCCCCGGGGGAAACACTGGGCCTGATAAAGCCCTTCTCAAGAAGGTCTTGCAACTAATCTTTCAATTCTTTTAGCTCCGGCGGGGCCATACGATAGGGTGGAATAGAGATGGGCTGAGTGCCCGGTGCCAGATCAATACAGAAATCAATATCCCTGTCGGGTGGCATGCCCGGCAGGTCTGAAGGAAAAACCTCAGGAAACTCCCGTGCAATAGGGACTAACTCAATGGAAGGAACTTCTACGCTGGAATCACGAACATAAGCCAAATAAGCTAGACACCCCTTCTCGACCATACGTCGAGCCTTAACATAAGAAATAACAATGCGAACGGAGTGGCTTGAGGTACCTTTCCACTCTAGTCGGGGTGATTCTGGCAAGGCTAAGGTCACCGTCTTAGCATGACAATCAAGAATAGCATGGTATGGGGACAACCAATCCATCCCCAATATGACATCAAAATCTACCATATCCAAAAGCAACAGATCCACACGGGTCTCAAGACCCCCAAATATAACTACGCACGAACGATGCACCCGATCGACTACAATGGAGTCACCCACTGGTGTAGCCACATAAACTGGAATATCCAGAGCATAGCTCTGGGCACAGCCAAATACGGTGCGAAGTAGGAAGACACATAGGAATATGTAGATCCAGGGTCAAATAATACTGAAGCACCTCTGCCACACATAAGAATAGTACATGTAATCACAGCATCTGATGCCTCTGCCTCTAGCCTGGCTGGTAAAGCATAGAAATGGGGATCTGCACCTCCCCTCTGAGCTGCGTCTCTAGGACGACCATCAACTGGCTGACCTCTACCTCTGGCTGGACGGTCTCTACCTCTACGGTCTCGACCTCCACCTCTAAAATCTCTACCCCCGCCTCTGGCTGGCTGGGCAGGCTGAGGGTCAGCTGGGGCCTGAATCATAGGACGAGGACCTCGCTGCTGAGAGTTGCCCGCTGCTATAGGGCAATTCCTGATAAAATGACCTGGGTCACCACAACCGTAGCAACTCTTAGACTGATAGGGCTGCTGGCCCTGACGACCCGAATGGCCTCCACGAACACTCTGAAGAGGCTGAGCATTAATAGGAGACTGGTCTGAATAATGCCCCCGAGAACCACGATCACCTGATCCACCCTGTGAAGCCTGAAGGGCGGAATGAAAAGGCCTGGAGGACTGGCCTCTATCAAAGGATTCTCTGCTACCAGAGGAAGAACAACCAAACCTGCCTTAATGACGAGGCCTCTTACCTGAAGAATAACCGCCTCCCCTAGCAAGAGCCAACTCAACTCTGCGTGCTGCATTGGCTGCCTCCTGAAATGATATGTCACTCACCACGCCCATAGCCATCTGGAGTCTAATCGGCTGATTAAGCCCATCTATAAATCTGCGGACCCTCTCCCGCTCCGTGGGAAGTATCACCACCGCATGACGAGCCAAGTCGATAAATCTCGTCTCATACTGTGTAACTGTCATAGTGCCCTGATGGAGGCGCTCAAACTGCCTCCGAAGTACATCCCGCTGAGTAGCAGGGAGAAACTTCTCCATAAATAGTTCCGCAAACTGGTCCCATGATAGAGCTGGGGACCCTGCTGGTCGAGTCAAGCAATAATCTCTCCACCAAGTCTTGGCGGATCCTGCAAGTCTGAAGGTACAGAAATCAACTCCGTTTGTCTCCACGATCCCCATAGTCTTGAGAATCTCATAGCAACTGAATAAAAAGTTCTGAGGATCCTCTGATGTGGCCCCACTGAAAGTAGTGGTAAATAGCTTGGAGAACCGATCAAGCCTCCATAATGAATCAGAAGTCATGGCCGCTCCATCACCTGCATGAGCTGTGGTACCTGACTGAGTGGCCACAGCTGGCTGGATTACTGGTGCCTGAGGCTGAGGAGCTACTGGCTCCATAGTCTACAAGGTCCAAACACACTGGTCCATCTCAAAAGAGGCTATGTCTGCAAAGACCTTAGCCCAGCCTGTGATCAGTCAAAAGCTAGATTATGCAAAGATTGGCTAAGTTTGCAATATCAGACTTGCCCAGACTCATTTTGAGCCCTGAACCACAAGTGGCCAAGCCTGCAAAGGCTTTGGGCCCAATTGTTTTCAGCAAATGGGTTCAATTACCCAAGCCAAGTCTCAACTTGAGACTGGCTAAGTTTTAAATAGTTTAAATACCATAATAAAGCAAGCTAGTCCTGCAATTAGCTTTAAAATTAAAATAAAGGTGTTAATTAACTGAAAATGAAGCAAAAAAGGCTAAGTTTTAAATAATAGAACTGGCCAGTCCTTAAATGCCAATGCAAGGACTGGCTGTAGGTTAAATAAGTCCTAAAAGCTGAATACCAGTGTCACGACCCGGATTTTCCCCCAACATCGGGATCGTGATGGCGCCTACTCGTGGTAGCTAGGCAAGCCACCGTATTCATACTATCCCGTTTTTAACACAATCTTAATTAAATAAATGCGGAATACTTTATCGAAATAGTATTAAGCAGTTTCAAGGTAAAACCATACTGAAAATCCTCTACCCAAGACGTGGAGTCACCAACTCACGAACTACTACCGAATACTACACATAAAAGTCTGAAAGAAATATAACATAATCTGTGTGTCTCGGAACAAAGAGACTACAGCTAAAACATAAGTAAAGAGAGAGACGCCGGGCTTGCGGACGTCCGCAAGCTACCTCGGTCTCAAATGTGATTAACTTCCACGCAATCGATTTACTGCTGCTGCTCCTGATCGTAACCTGGACCTGTGCAAAAACGCACAGAAGTGTAGTATCAGCACAACCGACCCCATGTGCTGGTAAGTGTCTAGCCTATCCCGGCGAAGTAGTGACAAGCCTAGGACCAGACACTCACATAAACCTGTGCAATTCAATATATATATATGTGTACCACAAAATAACAAGAAATAATCAAGTATTAACACCATAAAGAATACCTTAAAGAATTCAACAATTTATCACAGTTAATAATTTCACAAGGAAAAACAAAGTATAATGTAAACACAAGTAATATCACTTCAATAAATAGCAAGCAGTTGCACGGCATCACCCTTCGTGCTTTTACTCTCATCCTCACCAAATAAACAAATACAGTACACGGCATCACCCTTCGTGCTTTTACTCTCATCCTCACATCCATAGTACGGCATGATCCTTTGTACATGGTTCAATAATAGGGCACGGCATGATCCTTCGTGCATAATCAATAAATAAACATGGCACGGCATTAACCTTCGTGCATAAATAAATAAACATGACACGGCATCACCCTTCGTGCATTATCACTCTTCCTCACCCAAATAACAATCAAATAAGTTCACAAGGAAAACAAGGTATAATGGAAACACAAGTAATATCAAGTCAAGGAATGGAAAATAGTTATACTGGCATCACCCAAATAAAATATAATGGAAAAACAAGTAATATCAATTCAAGAAATAGCAAGCAATTGCACGGCATCACCCTTCGTGCTTTTACTCTCATCCTCACATCCATAGTACGGCATGATCCTTCGTACATGGTTCAATAACAGGCACGGCATGATCCTTCGTGCATAATTAATAAATAAACATGGCACGGCATTAACCTTCGTGCATAAATAAATAAACATGGCACGGCATCACCCTTCGTGCATTATCACTCTTCCTCACCCAAATAACAATCACAGTCTTAAGGGCAAAGAAAGAAACAGTAATTCATAAACCGTCCCATCAAGGGCAATCAATAATTATCATCACAACAAGTCCCAACAAGGGAGAACAATAACAATTCATCTGTAATATATCTCAAATAATCATGTTCCAACGACTCACGGTCATACTAGACGCCAGTGTATGGATGCTCGTCACCACAGCCCATACACCGCACTCGATCACATAACACATAACACATAATCCTATTCCCTCAAGCTAGGATAGAACAAACACTTACCTCGAATGCTTATGAACAATTCAATCCGTGGAAATGTATTTTTCTTTCAACTTGGCTCCAATCCAACCGTATCTATACACAATTGATTTAATATCATCAATTCGACTCAACAAACTAATTCTTAAGACCAAATACAACTTTTACAACATTCTGCCCGAAATAGTGAATTTCAACTCCGGGCCCACATGGTCGGAATTCGGGGTTAGGACCAAAATCCGGTTACCCATCCCCCCACGAGTTCATGTATATGATTTGTTCCAAAATTGGACCTCAATTCGAGGTCAAATTCCCCAATTTATGAAAAACCCTATTTTTTAACAAAAACAAGAATTTTACCATGAAAACATTTGATTTCTAATGAAAAACATGTTTAATGATGTTAAGAATTGAAAGAATTAAGTAAAAAGTGACTTACAATCGTTTTGATGAAGAAGAAATCCTTGAAGAATCGCAAATGGGTGTTTTGGTTTTGTAAAATGTGAAGAAATGACTGAAATTCGTGTTTTTCAGGTCTCTGTGTTCGCATTTGCGAACATGGGTTCGCAATTGCGAACCCCGACCAATTTCTGGAGTTTGAAAAATAAGCTAAGGGTGGGAAGTTCGCATTTGCGAACATTTGTTCGCATTTGCGAACTAATGTTCGCATTTGCGAACACATGCTTGTATAAGGCAGTGTTCGCATTTGCGAACAATGGTTCGCATTTGCGAACCAAGGCAGAATGGGGAATGTTCGCACTTGCGAACTTTTGTTCGCATTTGCGAACATAGGCTGGCACTGGGGACCTTCGTAAATGCGAACAATTGTTCGCATTTGCGAACAAGGCTGGGCCAAAGGGGGCTTCGCATTTGCGATGAATGTTCGCATTTGCGAGCCTGTCCCCCTTCGCAATTGCGAAGCCAACAGCTGGGTGAAAAACCAGCAGTTCAAAAATTCAGAGTTTCATCCAACGGCCTATCAAATCTTTACCCGAGCCCCCGGGCTCCAAACCAAACATGTACACAACCTCAAAAACACATTATGGACTTGTTCGTGCGATCATATCGCCAATATCACTTCGTTTTAATCAAATCGAGCATCAAACTCATGATTTTCATACTTTTGATTTTCAAAACTTCTTAACTTGGAACTCAAGGTCCAAAACATCTCAAACGACATCCAAATGTCACCAAACTTTACAGAAAATCACATATATAATATTTAAGACTTGTACCGGGCGTCGGAACCAAAATACGAGCCCGATACCAAGGTCAATTAATTTATTTCCTTTAATAATTGCATCAAAAACAATTTCACATAAAAATTCATAACTAGGGCTCTAGGCCTCAGAATTCGACTCCGGACACATGTCCAAGTGCCATATTTTCCTACGGACCTCTCGGGACCATCCAATCTCGGGTCCGGATCCGTTTACCAAAAATGTTGACCGAAGTCAACCATATCAATATTAATATCATTTTTATCCAAATTTCTCATAGAATTCATATTTTCTATCACAAAAATCTTTCCGGCTACATGCTCGGATCATGCACGTAAATCGAGGCAACATAGAATGAGGTTTTTAAGGCCTGAGAAGCTCGAAATGATTAATTAAATAAGTGATGACCCTTTGGGTCGTCACAATCTCCACCGCTAAAACAACCGTTCGTCCTCGAACGGACAAAAGAAAGAAGTACCTGAGTCAGGAAACAAGTGTGGGTAGCGGCTCCGCATATCAGACTCGGACTCCCAGGTCGATGCCTCAGGAGGCTGACCTCTCCACTGAACACGCACAGAAGGATAACTCTTCGACCTCAACTGTCGAACCTGCCTGTCTAGAATGGCTACCGGCTCCTCTTCGTAAGATAGATCATTGTCCAATTGGACAGTACTGAAGTCTAACACATGTGTGGGATCGCCGTGGTATCTCCGAAGCATAGATACATGAAAAACTGGATGCACGGCCGATAAGCTAGGCGGCAAAGCTAATCTGTAAGCCACCCCTCCCACTCTGTCTAGAATCTCAAATGGACCAATATACCTAGGGCCGAGCTTGCCCTTCTTTCCAAACCTCATCACGCCCTTCATAGGCGACACCCGGAGCAATACTCGTTCACCAACCATGAAATCTACATCTCGAACCTTACGATCCGCATAAGTCTTTTGCCTGGACTGAGCTGAACGCAATCTCTCCTGAATTGTCTTGACCTTATCCAAGGCCTCCTGAACTAAGTCTGTACCTAACAACCGAGCCTCTTCCGGTTCAAACCATCCAACCGGTGATCGACATCGCCTACCATACAACGCCTCATACGGAGCCATCTGGATGCTAGACTGGTAACTGTTATTGTAGGCGAACTCTACTAATGGCAGAAACTGGTCCCACGAGCCTCCGAAATCAATAACACAGGCTCGAAGCATAACCTCAAGAATCTGAATAGTCCTCTCTGACTGGCCATCCGTCTGAGGATGAAATGCTGTACTCAACTGAACCCGAGTGCCTAACTCCTGCTGGACCGCTCTCCAGAACCGCGAGGTAAACTGCGTTCCCCGATCAGAGATAATAGATACTGGCACCCCATGGAGACGAACAATCTCCCTAATGTAAACCTCTGCTAACCTCTCCGACGAGTAGGAGACAGATACTGGAATAAAGTGTGCTGATTTGGTCAGTCTATCAACAATGACCCAAATAGCATCAAATTTTCTCCGAGTCAAAGGAAGTCCAGTAACGAAGTCCATAGTGATTCGCTCCCATTTCCACTCGGGAATTTCAATCCTTTGGAATACACCACCAGGTCTCTGGTGCTCATATTTCACCTGCTGACAATTTAGACACCGAGCGACATACGCAACGATATCTTTCTTCATTCTACGCCACCAATAATGTTGCCGTAAGTCCTGGTACATCTTCGCGGCGCCTGGGTGAATAGAATACCGCGAACTGTGGGCCTCTGCTAAGATCAACTCTCGAATCCCTTCGACATTGGGTACACAAACTCGACCCCGCAATTTCAATACCCCATCATCATCTAGGTTTACCTGTGTGGCACCTCCCCGTTGTACTGTATCTCTCAACTCACGCAAATGAGGATCATCAAATTGCCTCTCACGGATACGCTCTAATAAAGAAGAACGAGCGACCGTGCAGGCTAACACTCTGCTAGGCTCAGAAATGTCTAATCTCACGAACCGGTTGGCTAAGGCCTGGACATCTAGAGCTAATGGTCTCTGATTGACCGGAATATATGCAAGACTACCCATGCTGGCATACTTTCTACTCAATGCATCGGCCACCACATTGGCCTTACCCGGGTGATATAATATAGTAACATCATAGTCTTTTAGCAACTCTAACCATCTCCGCTGTCGTAGATTCAACTCCTTCTGTTTGATCAAGTACTGTAGGCTTTTTTGATCAATGTACACCTCACATGTCACACCATATAGATAATGCCTCCGGATCTTTAAGGCATGAACCACCGCTGCCAACTCAAGATCATGAACTAGATAATTATTCTCATGTATTTTCAACTGCCTCGAAGCATACGCAATAACCTTACCATCGTGCATCAATACCACTCCAAGCCCTGTACGGGACGCGTCACAGTAAACTGTATAAGGCCTTGCACCCGTAGGTAGTATCAGCACTGGTGTTGTAGTCAAAGCTGTCTTGAGTTTCTGAAATCTCGCCTCACACTCATCTTACCACTGGAAGTGGGCACTCTTCTGGGTTTACCTGGTCATCGGGCTGCAATAGAAGAAAACCCCTCTACAAAACGACGGTAGTAACCTGCTAATCCCAAGAAACTCCGGATCTCAGTCACTGAAGCTGGTCGAGGCCAATTCTGGACTGCTTCAATCTTCTTTGGGTCTACTTGAATACCTTCCACCGATACAATGTGACCCAGAAATGCTACCGAACTCAGCCAGAACTCACATTTAGAAAATTTGGCATATAGCTGGTTATCTTTCAGAGTCTGAAGAACCACTCTGAGGTGCTGCTCGTGCTCTTCCTGGCTGCGGGAGTACACCAGGATGTCATCTATGAAGACTATCACGAACAGATCTAAGTAAGGCCCGAATACCCGATTCATCAACTCCATGAATGCTGCTGGGGCATTGGTCAACCCGAAGGACATGACCAAGAACTCATAATGCCCATATCTAGAGCGAAAGGCTGTCTTAGGAATGTCAGCCGCCCTGATCTTCAGCTGATGGTAGCCTGACCTCAAGTCTATCTTAGAGAATACCCTCGCTCCCCGGAGCTGGTCAAACAAATCATCAATCCTCGGCAGTGGATATTTATTTTTGATAGTCACCTTGTTTAACTGCCGGTAATCAATACACATCCGCATCGAGCCATCCTTCTTCTTTACAAATAACACAGGTGCTCCCCAGGGAGAAACACTGGGCCTGATAAAGCCCTTCTCAAGAAGATCCTGCAACTGATCTTTCAACTCTTTTAGTTCCGGCGGGGCCATACGATAGGGTGGAATAGAGATGGGCCGAGTACCCGGTGCCAGATCAATACAGAAATCAATATCCCTGTCGGGTGGCATGCCCGGCAGGTCTGAAGGAAAAACCTTCGGAAACTCCCGTGCAATAGGGACCGACTCAATGGAAGGAACTTCTGCGCTGGAATCACGAACATAAGCCAAATAAGCTAGACACCCCTTCTCGACCATACGTCGAGCCTTAACATAAGAAATAACAATGCGAACGGAGTGGCTTGAGGTACCTTTCCACTCAAGTCGGGGTGATTCTGGCAAGGCTAAGGTCACCGTCTTAGCATGACAATCAAGAATAGCATGGTATGGGGACAACCAATCCATCCCCAATATGACATCAAAATCTACCATATCCAAAAGCAACAGATCCACACGGGTCTCAAGACCCCCAAATATAACTACGCACGAACGATGCACCCGATCGACTACAATGGAGTCACCCACTGGCGTAGCCACATAAACTGGAATATCCAGAGCATAGCTGGGCACAACCAAATACGGTGCGAAGTAGGAAGACACATAGGAATATGTAGATCCAGGGTCAAATAATACCGAAGCACCTCTGCCACACACAAGAATAGTACCTGTAATCACAGCATCTGATGCCTCTGCCTCTGGCCTGGCTGGTAAAGCATAGAATCGGGGATCTGCACCTCCCCTCTGAGCTGCGTCTCTAGGACGACCATCAACTGGCTGACCTCTACCTCTGGCTGGACGGTCTCCACCTCTACGGTCTCGACCTCCACCTCTATAATCTCTACCCCCGCCTCTCGCTGGCTGGGCAGGCTGAGGGTCAGCTGGGGCCTGAATCATAGGACGAGGACCTCGCTGCTGAGAGTTGCCCGCTGCTAGAGGGCAATTCCTGATAAAATGACCTGGGTCACCATAACCGTAGCAACTCTTAGACTGATAGGGCTGCTGGCCCTGACGACCTGAATGGCCTCCACGAACACTCTGAAGAGGCCGAGCATTAATAGGAGACTGGTCTGAATAATGCCCCCGAGAACCACGATCACCTGATCCACCCTGTGAAGCCTGAAGGGCGGAATGAAAAGGCCTGGAGGACTGGCCTCTATCAAAGGATTCTCTGCTACCAGAGGAAGAAGCACCAAACCTACCCGAATGACGAGGCCTCTTATCCGAAGAATAACCGCCTCCTCTAGCGAGAGCCATCTCAACTCTGCGTGCTGCATTGGCTGCCTTCTGAAATGATATGTCACTCCCCACGCCCATAGCCATCTGGAGTCTAATCGGCTGATTAAGCCCATCTATAAATCTGCGGACCCTCTCCCGCTCCGTGGGAAGTATCACCACCGCATGACGAGCCAAGTCGATAAATCTCGTCTCATACTGTGTAACTGTCATAGTGCCCTGATGGAGGCGCTCAAACTGCCTCCGAAGTACATCCCGCTGAGTAGCAGGGAGAAACTTCTCCATAAATAGTTCCGCAAACTGGTCCCATGATAGAGCTGGGGACCCTGCTGGTCGAGTCAGGCAATAATCTCTCCACCAAGTCTTGGCGGATCCTGCAAGTCTGAAGGTACATAAATCAACTCCGTTTGTCTCCACGATCCCCATAGTCTTGAGAATCTCATGGCAACTGAATAAAAAGTCCTGAGGATCCTCTGATGCGGCTCCACTGAATGTAGTGGTAAATAGCTTGGAGAACCGATCAAGCCTCCATAACGAATCAGAAGTCATGGCCGCTCCATCGCCGGCATGAGCTGTGGTACCTGACTGAGTGGCCACAGCTGGCTGAATTACTGGTGCCTGAGGCTGAGGAGCTACTGGCTCTGAAGTATGAGCAATAGGAGTCTGGGCCCCTCCTCCGGCCTGAGAAGTGGCTGGGGCAACTGATAATAGACCCGCTCTGGCAATGCTATCCAGAAATCCCGCTATTCTGACCAAAGCATCCCGGAGATCCGGGGTAAATAAAGCCTCTCCTAGGACCTGAGCTGGGCCCACTGGAGCTGCTGGAACCGAACCTCCTCGTCAATCTCAATATGAGGCTCCACCTCTGGGGTAGCTGCCTGGGGCTGATCTCTACCCCTACCACGGCCTCTGAAACGGCCTTGGCCCCTGCCCCTCACGGGAGCTGCCTGGGGCTCGGGCTGCTGGTCAGCGGACGAAGAAGCGCGTGTCCTTACCATCTGCGAAAGGACAGAATAGAAATTCAATCAGTAATTGAGGAACAAGTCGCACGACAAGAAAGAACAAATGAGAGACTCTTTCCTAACTCAATAGACTCTGGAGGACAAGTACATACGTCTCCGTACCTACCTCTCAAACTCTACTAAGCTTGTTCGTGAGTGGTGAGACCTATGTAACCTAGAGCTTTGATACCAACTTGTCACGACCCGGATTTTCCCCCAACATCGGGATCGTGATGGCGCCTACTCGTGGTAGCTAGGCAAGCCACTGTATTCATACTATCCTGTTTTTAACACAATTTCAATTAAATAAATGCGGAATACTTTATCGAAATAGAAGTAACTAATTACAATATGAAAATCATACCGAAATCCTCTACCCAAGACGTGGAGTCACCAACTCACAAACTACTATGGAATACTACACATAAAAGTCTGAAAGAAATATAACATAATCTGTGTGTCTCGGAACAAAGAGACTACAGCTAAAACATAAGTAAAGAGAGAGACGCCGGGCTTGCGGACGTCCGCAAGCTACCTCGGTCTCAAATGTGATTAACTTCCACGCAATCGATTTACTGCTGCTGCTCCCTGATCGTAACCTGGACCTGTGCAAAAACGCACAGAAGTGTAGTATCAGCACAACCGACCCCATGTGCTGGTAAGTGCCTGGCCTATCCCGGCGAAGTAGTGACAAGCCTAGGACCGGACACTCACATAAACCTGTGCAATTCAATATATATATATATGTGTACCACAAAATAACAAGAAATAATCAAGTATTAACACCATAAGGAATACCTTAAAGAATTCAACAATTTATCACAGTTAATAATTTCACAAGGAAAAACAAAGTATAATGTAAACACAAGTAATATCACTTCAATAAATAGCAAGCAGTTGCACGGCATCACCCTTCGTGCTTTTACTCTCATCCTCACCAAATAAACAAATACAGTACACGGCATCACCCTTCGTGCTTTTACTCTCATCCTCACATCCATAGTACGGCATGATCCTTCGTACATGGTTCAATAATAGGGCACGGCATGATCCTTCGTGCATAATCAATAAATAAACATGGCACGGCATTAACCTTTGTGCATAAATAAATAAACATGACACGGCATCACCCTTCGTGCATTATCACTCTTCCTCACCCAAATAACAATCAAATAAGTTCACAAGGAAAACAAGGTATAATGGAAACACAAGTAATATCAAGTCAAGGAATGGAAAATAGTTACACGGCACCACCCAAATAAAATATAATGGAAAAACAAGTAATATCAATTCAAGAAATAGCAAGCAATTGCACGGCATCACCCTTCGTGCTTTTACTCTCATCCTCACATCCATAGTACGGCATGATCCTTCGTACATGGTTCAATAACAGAGGGCACGGCATGATCCTTCGTGCATAATTAATAAATAAACATGGCACGGCATTAACCTTCGTGCATAAATAAATAAACATGGCACGGCATCACCCTTCATGCATTATCACTCTTCCTCACCCAAATAACAATCACAGTTAAGGGCAAAGAAAGAAACAGTGTAATTCATAAACCGTCCCATCAAGGGCAATCAATAATTATCATCACAACAAGTCCCAACAAGGGAGAACAATAACAATTCATCTGTAATATATCTCAAATAATCATGTTCCAACGACTCACGGTCATACTAGACGCCAGTGTATGGATGCTCGTCACCACAGCCCATACGCCGCACTCGATCACATAACACATAACACATAATCCTATTCCCTCAAGCTAGGATAGAACAAACACTTACCTCGAATGCTTATGAACAATTCAATCCGTGGAAATGTCTTTTTCTTTCAACTTGGCTCCAATCCAACCGTATCTATACACAATTGATTTAATATCATCAATTCTACTCAACAAACTAATTCTTAAGACCAAATACAACTTTTACAATATTCTGCCCGAAATAGTGAATTTCAACTCCGGGCCCACATGGTCGGAATTCGGGGTTAGGACCAAAATCCGGTTACCCATCCTCCCACGAGTTCATGTATATGATTTATTTCAAAATCGGACCTCAATTCGAGGTCAAATTCCCCAATTTATGAAAAACCCTATTTTTTAACAAAAACAAGAATTTTACCATGAAAACATTTGATTTCTAATGAAAAACATGTTTAATGATGTTAGGAATTGAAAGAATTAAGTAAAAAGTGACTTACAATCGTTTTGATGAAGAAGAAATCCTTGAAGAATCGCAAATGGGTGTTTTGGTTTTGTAAAATGTGAAGAAATGACTGAAATTCGTGTTTTTCAGTTCTCTGTGTTCGCATTTGCGAACATGGGTTCGCAATTGCGAACCCCGACCAATTTCTGGAGTTTGAAAAATAAGCTAAGGGTGGAAAGTTCGCATTTGCGAACAGTTCGCATTTGCGAACTAATGTTCGCATTTGCGAACACATGCTGTATAAGGCAGTGTTCGCATTTGCGAACAATGGTTCGCATTTGCGAACCAAGGCAGTATGGGGAATGTTCGCATTTGCGAACTTTTGTTCGCATTTGCGAACATAGGCAGGCACTGGGGACCTTCGCAAATGCGAACAATTGTTCGCATTTGCGAACAAGGCTAGGCCAAAGGGGGCTTCGCATTTGCGATGAATGTTCGCATTTGCGAGCCTGTCCCCCTTCGCAATTGCGAGAAAACTTCGCAATTGTGAAGCCAACAGCTGGGTGAAAAACCAGCAGTTCAAAAATTCAGAGTTTCATCCAACGGCCTATCAAATCTTTACCCGAGCCCCCGGGCTCCAAACCAAACATGTACACAACCTCAAAAACACATTATGGACTTGTTTGTGCGATCATATCGCCAATATCACTTCGTTTTAATCAAATCGAGCATCAAACTCATGATTTTCATACTTTTGATTTTCAAAACTTCTTAACTTGGAACTCAAGGTCCAAAACATCTCAAACGACATCCAAATGTCACCAAACTTTACAGAAATCACATATATAATATTTAAGACTTGTACCGGGCGTCGGAACCAAAATACGAGCCCGATACCAAGGTCAATTAATTTATTTCCTTTAATAATTGCATCAAAAACAATTTCACATAAAAATTCATAACTTGGGCTCTAGGCCTCAGGAATTCGACTCCGGACACATGTCCAAGTCCCATATTTTCCTACGGAGCTCTCGGGACCATCCAATCTCGGGTCCGGATCCGTTTACCAAAAATGTTGATCGAAGTCAACCATATCAATATTAATATCATTTTTATCCAAATTTCTAATAGAATTCATATTTTCTATCACAAAAAATCTTTCCGGCTACATGCTCGGATCGTGCACGTAAATCGAGGCAACATAGAATGAGGTTTTTAAGGCCTCAGAAGCTCGAAATGATTAATTAAATAAGTGATGACCCTTTGGGTCGTCACAAAGTAAGTCTTCAAGTCTGTTTGAGTAATTAGAGTGAGCAATAATGTGTCTTGGCATGAGAGTTTGCAATTGAGTAAGGATTGTGCACTGCTTAAGTTAATAATTGATAATAGCTAGTGTGATATATTTTGGGGCAATACATTGAAAACTTTGGCCTAGAAGTGTGATTAAATTTGGTCGAGGACGAGCGAAGGTTTAAGTGTGGGGTGTTGATAATAGGTGAATTTTACTATATGCATGCCCTATATAATCACCCTCTCAAGTTATTTTGATAATATATATGATGACAAAATGCTCTTATTAGTATTTTTCATGAATTGGAGTCAAAAGTAGAAGAAAAAGGCCATATATGCAAAATTCTATCGAAACCACGCCTGCACAGCCCTGAAGATTCAGAGAACATGTTTGGCTGCAGTTCTACCGCGACCGCGGCAGAACCGCATTGGATGTATGCTGCTGAAGTTTGAAGATTCAGAGGGGTAGTTTGGTCGCGGTTCTACCGCGACCGCGACAGAACGCGGCGGGAGGCGTAAACTTAAGGGGCCAAAGTGTAAAAATAGAATTTTTAAGACCTAAACCCTATATAAGACCTTAGGATTCGCTCAAAGGAGGCAAACATTGTATTTTAGAATACTTTTACAAGAAAACCTAGTGTGAGAGATTTTTCCAAACATCTTTCTTATTTTCTTTTGAAACTTTATTATGAATTCTATTCTAGCTTTTGTTTCCATAGTTATGAGTAGCTAAAGTTTTATCTAAGGTTTTGATGGAACCTATTGGTTGATGAAATTCTGATTTATGCGAATACAAATTGTTAGTTAATCTCTATTTGTTCAACTTCATTTTTGTTGTAATTAATTGACAGGATCCTCAATTAGCTGTGCCTATTTAGTGTGCATAAATTGGGAAAGAATACATATTTAGGTTATTGTTGAACAACACCACTCCTAGATTATTAGAGGAATCTATAATTGCGGGTTTAAAGGAAGGTTTAGGAATAACGAAGTCTTGGGTGTAATCTAAAGTGAATTGTGATAATTAAAGCAAGCTAGTGTAACTCGGAAGAGTACAATAGTAAATTACTATGATTACTCGGGAGAGATTTATGGTAGGATTAGTGTTCATGATTGATAGAGAGATATTGATAAATTTGTATGAGCATAAACAGAAGGGATTCCATCAGTAGGGAAAATCGCTACCTTAGTCTTTCTCATTATTGTCCACAACATACTTAGTTATTTTACATTTATTTAGTTCTTTGCAAAAATAGTTGTTAAGAAGCACTCAAATGATATTTGAATATTTGGGAAGCTGATTCTGAAGATTATTGATTTTGGAGATAGTAGTTGATAGGTTAACTCTCTGAGGATTCGACCCCGTGTGAAATACTTGGATTATATTTGTTGCGACCGCATTGTCCTTTTTATAAGGCATAGTTGGGCGTGATCAATATGCATTGCACCGTCTTAAGCTAGTCGGCCAAATACTAACTAGATAATTATAAAATATATTCGAATGTGCATGTACATGTTAGATTTTTTATGTATTTAATTAATATATTAAATATATTTTACAAATACAATATACTAACTGTACATAGATATTAAGCAGCCACATATACATAACAAATTGACCCAAAAAATCATGGGATGTGTATATGGTTAAAATTATAATTTTTTTAAAAATCAATTCCAAAACCATTACCACATGAAAAGAAGTGGTACAATGGCAACTAAAAATATCCATGAATAATTTATGTAGTTACTACCTTTAGCATTCACCTTACTAGTAATTCATGAAAATAATGGATCAAGAAGAAGAACAAATAATTTAAATAAAAGGGATTTGGAAAATTTTGCTTTACCTAATAGACTGATGGTATTTTTTTTAGTAAGGATAAATTTGACCAAATAGTATAACAATATAAACAAATTTAATTGAATAATATAACGAAAGTTAAAAGTAATAAATATCCAAAAGTAAAGAGGTAAATTTGGACATTTCCCCTTAAAAAATAATAAGGTTGCCTAAAGAAAGAAGCGGTCTCTACCAGCATTCATAGGACGTGAACCCAAAATGTTTTTAGTACTTTTTAATATTTTCTTCTTTTTTTTTCTCGTGATCTCTCAGCAATTTATTAAGAAATAAAACGTAAAAACATAAATATAGTTTGCAGTCTAAGGCTATAAGAGAATAAATTTTTGCTATTACTATGGCATTGTTTGAATTTAGACCGAATAAATTATAATTGGACTATTGACTTTATGACGAATTTGACTAAATCCGTCAAATGCTACTTGTGCCGTTGTGCGAACCCAATCCTTTCACTCTTCTATTAAAACTATTACTCATATCTAATTAACCTACCGTGTTGTATGTGTATCTTATTTCAATATTAATTATTTTAAATCACATAAATATAATACATTAAATATTTGAGTTGCAAAAATGTTTAAGCACATGAAATTGATGACACGGTAAATTTTTTTAACTAAAACAACTTATTCGTATAAATAATTTTAATAATAAAACAAAAGTTCAAAAATATATTTACATGATTGAGAATGAAATAGAATAAATGCTTTTAAAGGAATATATTCTATACATGTAATACAAAAAATAATTATTAAAATAGAGGGATACTTATAATATTCATCATATATGCTTGAAAACTTTACTCAATTAATTTGTTCCAACATTATATATGCCTGGTTTTTTTTATTTTTTAGTAAATATATGTGCTAAAAACTATTAGAAATATAAAAGTCAATAATTTGGAGGGTAAAATAGTACTTCACCACCGAAAGTTTTAGAAATATGGTTGAATAATTTTCTAATTGCCATAAAAATAGTTAAATGACTTAAAAAAAACTTGATTTTTGTTAAGAATAGAATTCTACTTGGAGTGAATGTCTATCTTGTAGAGAGTTTTACTTTGTGACTAAGTCATAATTTCTCCTATAAATAGAGGGGTCTTACCCCATTGTAAATCATCCCAAAATTCAATAAGAATTTCCTCTCTCTCTTTCTCTCCAATATTGCTCTTGTTCTTTTATTATTTCATAACACGTTATCAGCACGAGACTCTACCGTCTCAAGAAGCTCTTTCAGAAGATTAAGGTAATTTTTCTCCTTTTTTTTTAATTATGACTGACATTATGAAAAGAACGTTCGTTGCCCTTGAGATTTCGGGCAAGAACTATATGACATGGGTGTTGGATGCTGAAATCCACTTAGATGTAATGGGTCTTGGAGACGCCATTAAAGACAGAAATAAAGCATCCACGCAAGACTGTGCTAAGGCCTTGATTTTCTTGCGCCATCACCTTGATGAATCGTTAAAAATTGATTATCTCACAGTCAAAGATCCACTTATTTTGTGGAATGACTTAAAGGAAAGATATGATAACTTAAAGTTGGTCACCCTTTCACAAGCACGATATGATTGGGCTCATCTGAGGCTCCAAGACATTAAGTCTGTTTCTGAATATAATTTTGCGATGTTCAGAATTACTTCTAAAGAATTATTAGTAGTATTTATTTAAGATACATTGTCTTGTCTGATATTATTACGTAATTACGCTTATTATACCAAAGTTCATTATTTTACACAAAAAATCACCAGTAAGTATACATAATTCTTTTGTCGTTCTTCTTTTTTGTTTCTTTAGTTCCCAATAAACAATATTTTCTTTACAGTTCTGCAAAAGAATGATAAGTGAGACATAAAACAAATTCTTTTACGATCTTTCCTAATTGAAATCTTAAATTTTTTTTGTGGCTAATTTCGTATGAAAATTGTAAAATCACTGAATGAGTGTTTCACTCATCTCACTACTTCTTTGCAAACTTAAATTGGGAATATGACAAACGCAAACTACTGTTGTGGCCCAAAGGTACTCTTTCTATTTGTTTTACATGAAATTTGTATTTTTTGTGCCTATTTGACTACTTCTCGGAAAAAAAAATACTAATGTTTATTCGTATATTTCTTTTGTATGTCAAATCATGGGAAGAAAATATGAATGTCTCACAAAGCAAACTTGGATCAAATTTCAATTGTGAAAATATTTGTTTAGTTGATTCATGTACAACACATACAATACTCAAAGAGAAGAAATATTTCTCCCATTTAAGTATGTGTAAGGCAGATGTTACTACAATTTCTGGTAGTAGTAAATTAATTGAAGGCTCTGGAAGAGCTACTATAACTCCGCCTAAGGGAACAATACTTATCATAGAGAATGCAATGTTCTCCTCCAAGTCCAAGAGGAACTTGTTGAGTTTTAAAGATATCCATCGAAATGGATATCATATTGAGACGATAGATGAGAATAATCTTGAATATCTCATCATTACCAAAAATGCCCCTGGCTAGAAAAGGGCTATTGAGAAGTTCCCATCTTTGTCTTGTGGCCTGTATTGGACAAGAATTAGTGCAATTGAGGCACATTCTATTGTAAACCAAAAGGTTACCGATTCCAATACTTTTGTACTGTGGCATGATCGATTGGGACACCCTGGATCAATTATGATGAGACGAATCATAGAAAACTCAAATGGGCATCCATTAAAAAATTTAAAGATTCTTTTAAATGATGAATTTTCTTGCACTTCTTGTTATCAAGGAAAGTTAATTATTAGACCATCACCAACAATGGTTGGAATTGAGTCCCCTACGTTTTTGGAATGTATATAAGGGGACATTTGTGGACCTATTCACCCACCTAGTGGGTCGTTCCGATATTTTATGGTCTTGATAGACGCATCCTCTAGATGGTCTCATGTGTGCCTATTGTCATCTCGCAACCTCGCGTTTGCAAAATTAATGGCACAAATAATTCGATTACGGGCACAATTTCCCGATAATCCAATTAAGTCTATTAGACTTGATAATGCTGCTGAGTTTTCATCCCAAGCATTTAATGATTATTGCTTATCAATTGGGATAAAAGTGGAACATCCTATAGCTCATGTTCACACTCAAAATGGTGTTGCATAGTCTTTAATTAAACATCTGCAATTGATAGCAAGACCGTTACTCATGAAAACGAGGCTGCCCACTTCTGTTTGGGGTCACGCCATTTTGCATGCAACAATGCTAGTTCGTCTCAGACCGACAAATTATCATAAATATTCCCCGTTGCAATTAGTTTTGGGTCATGAACCTAATATATCCCAATTAAGAATTTTTGGATGCGCAGGATATGTGCCTGTAACACCGCCATATCGCACCAAAATGGGTCCGCAAAAAAAGGTTAGGAATATATGTTGGGTTTGAATCGCCCTCCATTATTCGCTACCTCGAGCCATTAACGGGAGATTTATTTACTGCACGATTTGCAGACTGTCGATTCGATGAGACACTTTTCCCAAAATTAGGGGGAGAAGTTGGTGAAACCAAACGGGAAATTTTGTGGAAAAATCCATAATTATCTCATCTTGATCCACGTGCCTCTATTTGTGAAAAAGAGGTACAAAAGATTATTCATTTGCAGAGAATAGAAAATCAAATGCCCGATGCATTTACGGATATGAAAAGGATAACAAAATCACATATCCCTGCGGAGAATATTCCAATCCGTATTGATGTCCCTATTGGACAATCTTCTAGTGTCATAACTAATGAGTCAAAAGCATGCATGAAACGTGGCAGACCATTAGGTTCCAAAGATCGAAATCCTAGAAAAAGGAAAATAAATGATCAAAATGACACTATGAAAGAATCTCATGAAGAAATCCACGACTTAATAAATTCTAAGATTCATGAGGAATCCACTGAGCCCGAGACTCAAGAAAATAAGGAACTATCAATAAATCCAATCGATATTGAGACAAATTTGAATCGATTGGATATAGTGGTGGATTATGTCTTTGCATATAATGTTGCATCCAGCATTATGCAAGAAAATGAGGATCTTGAACCTCAATCTGTTGGAGAATATCGACAAAGACTTGATTGGCCAAAATGGCAAGAAGCAATCCAATCAGAGTTGAATTCACTTGCAAAACGTGAAGTTTTTGGGCCTATAGTCCAAACACCTAATGGTGTTAAGCCCGTTGGCTATAAATGGGTCTTTGTACGCAAGAGAAATGAGAAAAATGAGGTGCAAAGATATAAGGCACGCCTTGTTGCACAAGGATTTTCACAAAGGCCTGGTGTTGATTATGAAGAGACATATTCACCTGTTATGGATGCTATAACATTCCGTTATCTCATTAGTTTTGCTGTCCATGAAAAACTTGACATGCATTTAATGGATGTGGTTACCGCCTACCTTTACGGCTCACTTGATAATGAGATATACATGAATATTCCCGAGGGCTTCAAAATGCCTAATAATTCAAAATCCCGGGAAATGTTTTCAATCAAATTGCAAAGATTTTTGTATGGTCTAAAGCAGTCAGGACGAATGTGGTATAATCGTCTTAGTGAGTATTTATTAAAGGAAGGCTATATAAATGATGCCATTTGCCCATGTGTTTTCATAAAGAAAACAACATCGGAATTTATTGTACTTGTCGTATATGTTGATGACATAAACCTTATTGGAACTCCTATAGAACTCCAAAAGGCAATTGATTATTTAAAGAAGGAGTTCGAGATGAAAGATCTCGGAAAGACAAAATTATGTCTTGGTTTGCAAATTGAACATTTGGCAAACGGAATTTTTGTTCATCAATCTACCTACATAGAAAAGGTACTGAAACGGTTTTACATGGATGGAGCACATCCATTAAGTACTCCGATAGTTGTTCGATCACTTGATGTGAACAAAGATCCATTCCGACCTCAAGAAGAGAATGAAGAGCTACTTGGTCCTGAAGTACCATATCTTAGTGCAATTGGTGCACTAATGTATATTGCCAATACTACAAGGCCCGACATAACTTTTTCAGTTAATGTCTTAGCAAGGTATAGCTCTGCTCCCACAAGGAGACATTGGAATGGGATCAAACACATATTGCGGTATCTAAAAGGGACTACCGATATGGGCTTATTTTATGGCAATAATTGCAGTCCCGATCTTGTTGGTTATGCTGATGCTGGGTATTTATCCGACCCACACAAGGCTCGATCTCAAACAGGTTATGTGTTTACCTATGGAGGCACTGCCATATGTTGGCGATCGACTAAGCAATCAATTGTGGCTACTTCATCTAATCATGTAGAGATAATTGCTATTCATGAAGCAAGTCGAGAGTGTGTGTGGTTGAGGTCTATAATACATCTTATTCGAGATAAATGTGGTGTGAAATGTGACAAGTTACCCACTATTTTGTATGAAGACAATGCAACATGCACATCTCAACTGAAGGGAAGATTCATAAAAGGAGATAGGACAAAGCACATTTCACCAAAGTTATTTTTCACACATGATCTTCAAAAGAATGGTGATATTAATGTGCAACAGATTCGTTCAAGTGATAATATGGCTGATTTGTTCACTAAATCTCTACCGACGTCAACCTTCAAGAAGCTAGTGTACAAGATCGGGATGCGAAGGCTTAAGGATGTGAATTGATGCTCTCATCAGGGGGAGTTAATGCACGTTGCACTCTTTTTCCCTTACAAGGTTTTGTCCCACTGGGTTTTCCTTGCGAGGTTTTTAACGAGGCAACCAAAAGGCGTATTATTAGATATATGTACTCTTTTTCCTTTTCTAGATTTTTTTCCCATTGGGTTTTATTTTAGTTAAGGTTTTAATGAGGCACATTACTTATTGAGTAGACATTCAAGGGGGAATGTTAAGAATAGAATTCTACTTGGAGTGAATGTCTATCTTGTGGAGAGTTTTACTTTGTGACTAAGTCATAATTTCTCATATAAATACAGGGGTCTTACCCCATTGTAAATCATCCCAAAATTCAATAAGAATTTCCTCTCTCTCTTTCTCTGCAATATTGTTCTTGTTCTTCTATTATTTTATAACAATTTTACTAGATAATTGATATTTGATTTTAAACATAAAACGCGGCATATTACCATTTGATTTCTGACGTAAAACTCGTTATAAATTTTGGATGCATTACTGAACAAGAACGTGTGGACTGTTTGTGGAATAAAGTATGAAACAAAATTATTAAAATATGGCTTGTTTTAGTAATATATTAGTATACACTCCTAATTATTTTTTTAAAAAAACTTACCATATAGTACCACTTGTGGCTATTTAACTTAGCCTAAACCCCGTCTAGACTATCACTTTTTTGTCAGTTTCCTGCTTGAACTATCTGGTGCCTCCAAATCCCTCTGAACTGCATTTCTCTATATATTAAAACCATATGTTGAACTTTAAAGATACGTCTGTAAAACTATATTAACTTATGATTTGTAAAAATTTTTTTATACAGTTTATTATTATGATGTATTACTCTCGGCTGATTGATTAATTTTAGGAGTTTTGACCAAAATAATATTTAATATAATTTTAGTTTAATTATAACCGTACTTTATGCTAAACTACAATTGAATAAGTCCCTTATTTATATTACTTTGTAGCATATTAAAAATATAAACAAAGGAATATAGTGTTGTGTTTCTTAAAAATCATCTTATAATACATAAAATGATTACACAAAAAAATATTCACCAATAAAAAAATAATTGGCCAACAATTATATTTTTTTTAATTCTATATTACATAAAAAAGATTCAACGTATTCAACTTTATTCTCTATAGGGTATTGAGTTTAGTAAGAATATTTAAATTGGTACTCTTTCAACAACATGTGTAAGACAAGTCTAAAATAAGAAAGAGAATAAACCATTTCAGAGGAAGCAAGGGAGAGAGAATTTTTTCTAGAGGAAACCAACATGAAAAATTAAAGAAAAAAGGTTAAAAAGTAAAGAATAAATAAAAAATAAAACTAAAAGAAGAAGAAGAAGGAAAAATAGTGAAAAAATATGGAAGGGAGATGGATATAACTGAAATATGAAGAATATTTATTAAAAAAATAAACGCGAAAGAGGTTTAGGCTAAATAGCCATTATTTTATGTCACATGAGTCATTTTGATGGATTTTTCCAGCTGCATGAGCTTGCAAGCGAGTGTTTACACACGTTATGCCAGGTCAGCAACCTGAAATATTTATTATGAAGGATAATATAGTTCAAGGGGTTTGGGGACACATAGTTTAAGTAAAAAAATTAACAAAAAATGTGATAGTTTAAGGGGATTTAGGGTATTAACTCTTATTTAATTATGCAGTAGCCCCGTTATTTATTTAGTTAAATTAAAAAAAAAATCTAGTCACACCAAACACCGAGCTTAACTCTCTATTCGGTGTTGTCTCGGAGGGTCGCTGGTATGGCGTTACAGGTAACTCTCGGTTCTTCCGTGTGTTGTGAAGTTGATTTTGATGCGTACTAACTCACATGTATGTGTATATATTTTAGACCTTGGTTTAGGAAGTGAAGAGGAGGTGTCGTGAGGAGAAAAAAGCGACCGTTTTTGATAAAATGGTGAAGAAGTACAAACGGTATCGCTCCAACCATCAGGCGCGACAGACCTTTTCCAGCAAGATCCAAAATTTCGGGTGTTCCGGGAAGTCCTCGAATAGAAGGAAGCGCAATTGAGCTGCAGGGTGGCAGAGCTGGAGAAAACGGATGAGGAGATGGTGAAAGTTGTGGCTCGTAATAGCGAGCTAGAATTACTCCTTAAATTTAGGGTATAGGAGTTGGAGCTCAGCCGTAGGGTGGCATCGGAGGTTGCCGATATGCATCGTAGGGTGGCAACTTTGACAGCCGAACTCAAAGCCAAGGTGGTTGAGGTCGACGTTCTCAGATGTACTACCTTGCCATGGCACGGGGACATGGCTCGGATGCATACGAGATGCGGGTATATGCGGAGGCCAATTTGGATGTATATTAAAAAACTTCTCGTTGCGGAACGTGCCTCTGAGGAGGAAGTTCAGGAGCAGTGGCGTGAGGCTCGTGTTGCTCGTATAGCATGCGGGTACAGCTCCGACTTCCCTGGTCGAGAGGGCTACGCTTCAGAGGATGCTAACCAGCTTGAGTTCGGCCCATGGTTTAATGAAGCTTACCGCCTTGGTGGCGATGGTTAAGAAGGAGAGCGGGCAGATGGTGATGGTAAAAATGGCAAGGCTCCTTAAGACTTGTATATGTTTTGCCTTTTTTCTTTTTGGAATGTAATGGGGGTCCTTCGCTGGAATAAATGTATATGATTTTTGTCATAGTGAAAGGATCATACTTTTATTGCTATTCATTTTGTGTTTTTCTTTGTTTAAACGTTGTTTGTCACCGTAGGGCTTGGTCGACGCTTCAATGGCGATGGCCTAAGCCGATAGGATGTAACTTCAACTATCATTGAAGTGTTATCTATGTCCGTCGAGCAGGGTTGACGTTTGTCTATGTTGACCTTAGCCGTTAGGATCTAACTTTAACTGTCGTTGAAGTGTTATCCGTCGATGTCGAGCTGAGTCGACGTTTTACTGGCGATGGCCTTTGGCCCATAGGATGTAACTTCAACTATTGTTGAAGTATTATCAGTCGTCGTCGAGTTAGGTCGATGTTTACTGGTGATGGCCTTTGGCCCTTAGGATGTAACTTCAACTGTTGTTGAAGTGTTATCTGTCATCTTCAAGTTGGGTTGGCATTTATTGGTGATGGCCTTTGGCCCATAGGATGTAACTTTAACTGTCGTTGAAGTGTTATCCGTCGGCGTCGAGTTGGTTCAATGTTTATTGGCGATGCCTTTGGTCCATAGGATGTAACTTCAACTATCGTTGAAGTGTTATTCATCGTCATCGAGCTGGGTCGATATTTACTGGCGATGACCTTTGGCCCATAGGATGTAACTTAAACTATCGTTGAAGAGTTATCCATCATCATCGAGCTGGGTCGACATTTACTAGTGATGGCCTTTGACCCATAGGATGTAACTTCAACTGTCGTTGAAGTGTTATCCGTCATCGTCGAGCTGCGTAGACGTTTACTAGCGATGGCCTTTGGCCCATAGGATGTCACTTCAACTGTCGTTGAAGTATTATCCGTCGTCGTCGAGCTGAGTCGACGTTTACTAGTGATGGCCTTTGGCCCATAGCATGTAACTTAAACTGTCGTTGAAGTGTTATCCATCATCGTTGAGCTGGGTTGACGTTTATTGGCGATGGCCTTAGGCCCATAGGATATAACTTCAACTATCGTTGAAGTGTTATCCGTCGTTGTCGAGCTGGGTCGACGTTTACTGGCGATGGCCTTTGGCCCATGGATGTAACTTAAACTGTCGTTGAAGTGTTATCCATCATAGTTGAGTTGGGTCGACGTTTATCAGCGATGGCCTTTGGCCTATAGGATGTAACTTCAACTGTCATTGAAGTGTTATCCATCGTCTTCAAGCTGGGTTGACGTTTACTGGCGATGGGCTTTGACCCATATAATGTAACTTCAACTATCGTTAAAGTATTATCCGTCGTCGTCGAGCTAGGTCGACAATTACTGGTGATTTCCTTTGGCCCATATAATGTAACTTAAACTGTCGTTTAAGTCTTATCCGTCGTCGTCGAGATGGGTCGATATTTACAGGCGATGGTCTTTGACCCATATGATATAACTTCAATTGTCGTTGAAGTGTTATCCATCGTCGTCAAGCTGGGTCGACGTTTACCCGCGATGGCCTTTGGCCCATAGGATGTAACTTCAGCTGTCGTTGAAGTGTTATCCATCGTTGTCGAGTTGGGTCGATGTTTACTGGGGATGGCCTTTGGCCTATAGGATGTAACTTCAACTGTTATTGAAGTGTTATCCGTCGTCGTCGAGCTGGGTTAACGTTTATTGGCGATGGCCTTTGGCCGTTTTTGGAATGGAGGTAGTGGCCTCAGCTGCTTACGTAACAGAGATGGTGGCCTTAGCCGCTACATAATGGAGAAGGTGGCCTTATCTGCTTACGTGATGAAGATGGTGGCATTAGCCACTACATAATGGAGAAGGTGACCTTAGCCGCTTACATAATGGAGATGGTGGCCTTAGCTACTACATAATGGAGAAGGTGGCCTTAGTCGCTTACATAACGGAGATGGTGGCCTTAGCCGCTACATAATGGAGAAGGTGGCATGATGGAGATACAACTAGGCTAGTCCCTTTATTATATCGGCCTGGAGAGCGCGTCGAGTAGTCGATATGATAAACATGTCTCCAATACCCCTCGGTGTCCCCTTCACCACCTCGTTAAAAACCTCTCCGAGAAATCCCAATTTGGACAAAACTCGGGTGAGGGAAAAATAGTACGACTCGGGCGACACCCTTCCTAAATGGAAGCACTTGAGGTGGGCGATGTTCTAGTTGCTTTGAAGTATTTTTCCTTCCATTGTTTCCAACTAAAATGCTCGTTTGCCTGAATCTGTTATGATTTTATATGGCCCGCTCCAATTGGTGCCCAGTTTTCCTTCGCTCGGGTCTTTTGATGCCAAAGTTTTGGCTTTGAGGACGTAGTCACCCACTTTGAGTGGTCATATTTTAGCTTTTTTATTGTAATACCTTTTGACATGTTGCTTTTGATCCGTCATTCTTGTGTGGGCCATATCCCTTCGTTCTTCAGCCTCGTCAAGGTCTTGAAGTCTACTCATGTCATTGTCTCCTCCGCTGGTATGTGAATATCTCAGGATCGATTCTCTGATTTCGACTGGTATGACCGCATCAGTTCTGTAGACCAGCGAGTATGGTGTTTCTCCTGTGCTGGATTTGGGTCAGGTTCGATATGCCCGCAGTACCTCTGGTAGTAGTTCAGTCCAGAGCCCTTTGGCTTCTTCAAGTTTCTTCTTCAGTATGTTCAGTATTATTTTGTTGGAGGATTCTGCTTGGCCGTTGGCAGAGGAGTGGTGTAGCGTGGAGAGTATTCGTTTGATATGCCATTTATCAAAGAACTCCGTTATCTTTTTGCTTATGAATTGGGGGTTGTTGTCGCAACTAATTTTTTTGGGAATGCCGAAATGACATATGATGTTTTTCCATATGAAGGCGATGACTTCCTTTTCGTGTATTTGGGCGTATGCATCTGCTTCCACCCACTTGGAGAAATAGTCAGTTAAAAATAACAGAAACCGTACCTTTCCTCGCACTACTGGCAGGGGACCGATTATGTCCATTCCCCATTTGATAAAGGGCCAAGGTGATGTTACTGAGTAGAGGGGCTCTCCCAGTTGATGTATCATGGGGGCATATTTTTGGCACTATTTGTACCTAGAAACATACTCTGCTGCCTCCTTTTTCATTGTTGGCCAGTAGTATTCGACTCGAATGATGCAACGACCGAGAGCATAATTGTCGGTATGTGCGCCACAGTGGCCCTCGTGTACCTCTTCGAGTACTTACCTTGTTTGGTGCAGCCCTAAGCACTTAGCGAGGGGTCCGCCAAACATTCTTTTATACAGATCATGATTTATTAGGCTGTATTAGGCGACTTGTATGTGGAGCTTTTTTGGCTTCTTTTTTGTCGAGTCAGAGTGTCTCGTCCTGCAGATAAGAGATAAAATGGTTGTGTGAGTCCCAAGTCATATTTAAAGAGAGTACCTTAGTGTGATCTATGGCTGAATGAAGGAGGGTGACTATATTTCCCCTATTGATGTTTCTGGTGGCTACGACCAATTTTTCTAGGCCATCTACTTCGACATTCTGCGCCATAGAGATTTGTTCCAGGCGGCGCTCGTCGAACTCAGGCATCAACTTGTGAATTTCTGATTGATATTTTGCATTCTCTGTTCCTTGATTTGGAAACTGTACTTTTCCTCGCACTGCTGGCAGGGGACCAATTATGTCCATTCCCCATTGGATAAAAGGCCAAGGTGATATTACTGAGTGGAGGGGCTCTCCCGGTTGATGTATCATGGGGGCGTATTTTGGGCACTGTTTGTATCTACGAACATACTCTGCTATCTCATTTTTCATTGTTGGCCAGTAGTATTCGGCTCGGATGATGCAACGGACGATAGCATAATTGTTGGTATGTGCGCCATAATGGCCCTCGTGTACCTCTTCGAGTACTTACCTTGGTTGGTGCAGCCCTAAGCACTTAGTGAGGGGTCCGCCAAATGTTCTTTTGTACAGATAATGATTTATTAGGCTGTATCGGGCAGCTTGTATGTAGAGATTTTTGGCTTCTTTTTTGTCAAGTGGGAGTGTCTCATCCTGCAGATAAGAGATAAACTGGTTCCGCCAGTACCAAGTTAGATTTAAAGAGAGTACCCCAGTGTGATCTACGGCTGAATGGAGGAGGGTGACTATATTTCCCCTCTTGATGTTTTTGGTGTTGCGGCCAATTTTGTTAGGTCGTCTACTTCGACATTCTGCGCCTTAGGGATTTGTTCCAGGCGGCACTCGTCGAACTCGGGCATCAACTTGTGAATTTGTGATTGATATTTTTGCAGTCTTTGTTCCTTGATTTGGAAATCGTACCTTTCCTCGCACTGCTGGTAGGGGACCGATTATGTCCATTCCCCATTTAATGAAGGGCCAAGGTGATGTTACTGAGTGGAGGGGCTCTGCCAGTTGATGTATTATGCAGGCGTATTTTTGGCACTGTTCCTACGTGCGAACATACTCTACTGCCTCCTTTTTCATTGTTGTCCAGTAGTATTCGACTCGAATGATGCAATGGCCGAGAGCGCAATTGTCGGTATGTGCGCCACAGTGGCCCTTGTGTACCTCTTCAAGTATTTTCCGTGTTTGGTGCAGCCCTAAGCACTTAGCGAGGGCTCCACCAAACGTTCTTTTGTAGAGATCATGATTTATTAGGCTGTATCGGGCGGCTATACAGAGATTTTTGTCTTCTTTTTTGTCGAGTGGGAGTGTCTCGTCCTGCAGATAAGAGATAAACTGGTTGCGCCAGTCCCAAGTTAGATTTAAATGGAGTACCTCAGTGTGATCTATGGCTGAATGGAGGATGTTGACTATATTTCCCCTGTTGATGTTTTTGGTGGCTGCGACCAATTTTGCTTGGCCGTCTGCTTCGACATTCCGCGCCCTAGGGATTTGTTCCAGGTGTCACTCGTTGAACTCGGGCATCAATTTGTGAATTTCTGATTGATAATTTTGCAGTCTCTATTCCTTGATTTGGTAAGTCCCGGTGACCTGGTTCACTACGAGTTGTGAATCTCAATAGAGGATGAGTCGTCGAGCTCCGTATTGGATGGTTAACCTCATACCTGCAATCATAGCCTTATACTCGGCCTCATTGTTAGTCATCTCGGGGCATCATATGGACTGACATATTATTTCGCCTGTGAGGACCTCGAGAGCGAGTCCTAGTCTCGATCCCGAGGTGTTGGCAGTGCTATCAGTATAGAGGGTCTAGAGCTTGGTACTAGGAAAGGCACGAATGGCCTCCAGTTCCGCTTATGGCAGAATCACTGTACTGAAATCGGTAACAAAATCTACAATTACCTGCGACTTGATGGCGTTTCTTGGGTGATAGGATATGTTATGCTCGCTGAGCTCTATGGCCCATCTAGCGAGCCTGCCCGACAACTCGGGCTTGTACAAGATGCTTCTTAGGGGGAAGGTTGTTATAACTTTTATGGGGTGACACTGGAAGTAGGGTCTAAGCTTTCGTGAAGCTATGACTAGTGCCAGGGCAAACTTCTCGAGGTGTGGATATACTATTTTGGCATCTACTAGGGTTTTACTGATATAGTAAATAGGAGACTACGTACCTTTGTTTTCACGGATCAGGACTGTGCTGACAACGACTTAGGACACTGCCAGGTATACTAGCAAGGGTTTGCCAGGGTTCGCTTTAACTAGCAATGGTAGCGAAGACAAGTATGCTTTTAACTTTTTCAAGGCCACGACGCATTCTCCATTTTAGTCTGTGATCTTTTCTCAATACATTAAAAAATTTATGGCACCTGTTGGAGGATCGTGAGATGAACTTGGATAGAGCAGCTATTCAATCTGTCAGCTTTTGTACCTATTTTTTGCTGTTCAAGGTCTCAGGTATTGCGTCTATTGCCTTGATCTGGTCTGGGTTGACTTCGATACCTCGTTGTGATATGAGGAAGCCTAAGAACTTTCCTGAGGCTACGCCGAAGTCGCACTTTTCTGGGTTCAATTTCGTCCCATACTATCGTAGTATCTCGAAGGCTTCTTTTAGGTGGTTGAGGCGGTCTTCTTTGTTTGCCGACTTCACCAGCATATCGTCGATATAGACCTCCATGGTCTTGCCAAGATGTTCCTTAAACATTCGGGTAACCAGTCTTTGATACGCCGCCCCTGCGTTTTCTAGTCTGAATGGCATCACCTTGTAGCAATATGTCCCTTGGTGGGTGATGAAAGTTGTCTTTTCTTGGTCCTCCTCAGCCATCATGATTTGGTTGTAGCCGCAGTAGGCATCTAAGAAGATTAGCAGTTCATGTCTTGTTGTGGCGATCAATTGGTCGATATGAGGTAATAGGAATGAGTCCTTCGGGCATGCCTTGTTAAGGTCGGTGAAATTTATGCACATTTCTATTTCCCAGTATTCTTTTTGACCATGATGAAATTAGCGACCCATTGGGGATATTTTGATTCCTTTATGGACTCGCTGGTCAGCAACTTATTTACCTCTTTGCCGACGGCCTCGTTGATTGCGACGTTGAACTTCCTTCTAACTTGCTGCACATGTTGATATAGTGGGTCGATGTTAAGCTTGTGGGTGGCAATGTCTTTTGGTATCCCCAGCATATATGAATGAGAAAAGGCAAATAAATCTGCATGATTAGTTAGAAATTCATGGTACTTACTAGGGTCGCAGAGGCTGTGTCCGATGTAGGCTTTCTTTGTGTGGTTGGTGCTATCCAGTTGTACTAGGTTGAGATCCTCGACCGTTGCTTTGCCGACTTCTACGATGTCCGGATCTTTGATGGCTTTCGTTGTCGGGTGTCAAGACCCCAAACCCGGTCGTGATGGCACCCATCACACTACTAGGCCAGCCCGACCAATCAACAGAAACCACGGAGCTATTAGCTCACTTTTAACCACTTTAGGCATAAACAAGATAGAATAATCTTAAGGAAAATATTCAAATACGGGGATTACACATCCCAAACCAACAAAACTCCCAAAGACCAGGAGTCACGAGTCATGAGCCTCTACAGAGTATATAAAGTGTGATAGTGACTACAATAGTGCTCAAGTGGGAAAATAGATAACAACATGAATAAAAGGTAAGCTGGAGAGAGAGTCAGGTCCTGCGGACGCGACAGCTACCTTGACTATCCAGAAAACAACTCCAAGAAGCTACGGGATCAGGTCTGCTGCGACGTACCTGGATCTGCACACAAGGTGCAGGGAGTAAAGTGAGTACTTCCAGACTCAATGGTAATAAGCAGGGGTAAGATAGCAAAGGTAAGAATACCCAACATAGCACTAAGTAAGGCTGTAACAAATACCCTGCAACAGTATCAACATGAATAGTATATGTACCAGCAATACCAGATAACAACATAATAACTAACAAAATAACAGCTAACAGGTGTAGCTAAATGCAATGCAATGCATGAATATGATCGCTACGGCGCGTAGCCCGATCCATTTGGGTACCTGTGCTCACTGTGGGGGTTCAGACTTCGAAGGGGCTCCTACAGCCTAATCATAATATCATGATACGCTGCGGCGTGTAGCTCGATCCACTACCAGTCAGCTAATATGCAATGCAGCCTCACATGCTCAAAAGTAGTATTGAAAACTCTTTTATCATTTTTCAGTAGAAAATAGTATATCAGAAATTCCAGAGTTTGGAAAACCATTATGACAGTAATAGCTCAGGACTGGTAGTAAAATAACATGTCAATGTCACAGAAACAATGATAACGATCCTCGCAGGATCCTAATAACTTGCTCACAGCCCAAAAATGTACACAACCATCCAAGTAGGAGGTTCACCGGCTCTATAGTAGCCAAAAACACAGTATAGTAACAACAGGTCCGACTAAGCCATAGTCCCCAATCATATTCGACCTCGCACTCACATGAGAGTACGTGTGTCACCTGAATACATCGTCACAAAGTGGTATACTGGGGTTTCGAACCCGCTGGTCATCACCCACACCCATTACTCTCCTCGACCCGGCTCAACGACTAGTCCTCTATGCCCTTGCCACGAGAATCGGCCTCCACATGTGTAGAATCTGATCAAATTTAATAGAAATACATCAAAATAGGCCAATGGGATGTTACCTAGTCAAAACAATTCAAATTACACCAAAAACTACAAAATTGCCAAAACCCGACTTTCGGTACGTTCCTCGAAAAATTACAAAAGTCACATATTCGTAATCCTTATCTCAACACGAGTCCATGCATATAACATTTACCAAAATTGGACTCCATTTGCCCATTCAAATCATTGATCTTCCATAACCCAGGCCTAGGGTGAAAACCTCCATTTATACACCCCTAATTCCTCAAATTTCAGGTAGAAACACCATAATATAGCAAGGAAATGACATAATTTAGGTCCACGAATGATTACCTGAAGAACCTCTTTGATTTCCTCTGAAAATCGCCCTTAATCGCCTCTTAGAAGATGCCTTAGCGTGTTAAAACCTTTCTGAAATTTTAACTTCTGATATCTAATTATACTGATACGATTTCCGCTTCTGTGGACATAGACTCGCACCGGCGAGTCCGCTCCTGCGACCAAACTGTCGTTTCTGCGATTCGCCACTTAACCGATCAAATATGCTTATGTAGTCCAGGTCTCGCACCTGTGAGACCGCCTATGCGGAAAGACCTCCGCTCCTGCGATTTCTCTCCCAGTCGCCTGCCATCGCTTCTGCGGCCTCTGGTTCGCAGAAGCGAGCCCGCTCCTGCGTTGCTCCATCTGCTTCTGCGGAACTACCCGGACAGTTCCATTTCCGCTTCTACAAGATGAATTCCGCTCCTGTGATTCCGCTTCTGCGGTTCCCATCTGCAGAAGCGGAAATACTCCTGCAATTTATGATAGCAGCTTCCATTACTCAAAAATCCTTCCGTTAACCTCCCGAACTCACCTTGAGGCCCCTGGGACCTCAACAAAAAATACAATTCTACTCTAAATCACCATACGAACTTGTTCCAATCATAAAAACACCCCCTCAAACACACGAATCATCAAATTATAGCGGATTCAAGCCTAGGATTCAACTCAAACTTCCGAAACTAACATTCAATCAAAAACCCGACCAAACGACGTCCGAATGACCTGAAACTTTGCAGAAATATCCAAAATCACATAAAAAAGCTACTGAAACTATCGGAATTCCGTTTCGACCCCTGGATCAAAATCTTACCTACCGTTCGGATTTCGCCAAAATTCAACCTTAGCCAATTCAATCCTATTTCTACACCGGACCTCCAAATTCGATTCTGATCGCCCCCTAAGTCACAAATCACCTTTCGAAACTAACAAAATCATCAGAATTCGATTCCGAGCCCTCTAACCACATAGTCAACTCCATGTTGACTTTTTATAATCAAGATTCATTTTAAAAGGCTATTTGCCTCATTTTCAACCAGAATCACTCCTAACTCACCCGATAGACTCTAACACCGATACAGAAACATGAAATATATAAATGAAAGGTAACGGGGTGGTGATTCCCGTGATGACGGGCCAGTTCGTCACATTCTCCCCCACTTAAGCAAATGCTCGTCCTCGAGCGGGTCAAGAAACATACCTAAAGACTCAAACAAGTGAGGATATTTGCTCCGTATCTCCCGCTTGATCTCCCAAGTGGCCTCCTCCACAGGTCGACCTCTCTACTGAACCTTAAATGATGCAATGTCCTTGGATCTCAATCTCCTCACCTGACGACCCAATATAGCTATAGGCTCCACATCATAGGTTAAGTCATCATCAAGCTGAATAGTGCTAAAGTCCAATACATGCGATAGGTCACCAACATATTTCCAGAGCATAAATACTTGGAACATATGGATGAACTCCTGATAGACTAGGTGGCAAATCAAGCATATACGCCACCTCTCCAATCCTCCCGAGGATCTCAAAGGGCTAATAAATCTCGGACTGAGCTTCCCTTTCTTCCCAAATCTCATGACGCCTTTCATCGGCAAAACCTTCAGTAAGACTTTCTCACCCACAGAATAAGACACATTCCGAACCTTCCGGTCAGCATAACTCTTCTGGTGTGACTGAGCTGTACGAAGTCTCTCCTAAATCACCTTCACCCTATCCAAAGCATCCTCGACTAACTCTGTCCCCAATAACCTTGCCTCACCGGGCTCAAACCAACCAACTGGAGATCTACACCGTCTCCCATATAAAGACTCATACGGTGCCATCTGGATACTGGATTGGTAGCTGTTGTTATAAGCAAACTCTGCGAGAGGCAAATAATCATCCCATGAACCACTGAAGTCAATAACACAAGCTCTCAACATATCCTCCAAGATCTGAATAGTACGCTCGGACTGTCCGTCCGTCCGAGGATGGAATGCAGTGCTCAACTCAACCCAAGAGCCCAACTCATGCTCAAATGTCCTCCAGAACTGTGAGGTATGTGAGCATGTGATTTTTTCCCTAAGCAATAAAAGTTCCAAAATTAAATAAATAATATTTTTGTGTGCAATTATATGTTTGTTTGAAATAAAATGCATTTGTGTGAGTGAACAATTAAATATGAAAATTAGAAAATTAAAAACATAGGTTGAGTATAATTGTTACAAATAAAATATTTTTAAAAGAAAATTAACAAAAATACATATATATGCCGAAAAATAAGAAAAAATAGCAAAAAATGTCAAAAAATATCAGAAAATTTGGAGAAAATAGGAAATGAAAAGAATTTGAGTAATTGAAAAAGAATATAAAAATAGAGGATAAAATACAATAAGAAAATACATAAAAAATAATAGAAATACATGAAAAATACAAAAAATACACATCTGGGCCATTTAACCAGGCCCAGATACATTGGCCCAATTGAATAAAGAGAACCGGTCCATTTTGATTAAGTAACAAACGATCTCAGCCGTCCATTTATCTAATCCAACAGTTGAGGATTAATCTGAAAATATAATTAAATTAATATAGTTTTGATATTGAATCTGGGCTGTTCATCCATTTGATCCAACGAAAGAGATCAAAGAACCTACTTAAAATAAACGGTGTCGTTTGAAGAAGTGTAATCCTGGCCGTTGATCAACAATGATCCAATGGCCAGGAATTGATCACGTGTTAAAGAAGATTCTCAGGAAAATGGTGGAAGAATCTAGACAATGGCATGAAAAGTTACCTATCGCTCGTATGGGTTATCGCACAACCGTACGTACTTCGATTGGTGCCACACCCTATTTATTGGTGTATGGAAAAGAGACTGTTATACTCGTCGAGATTGAGATACCATCCCTTCGAATCATAGCTGAAGCTGAGATCGATGATGATGAATGGGTAAAAGCCCGGTTGGAACAATTGAATCTGATTGATGAGAAGAGGTTAGCAGCAGTTTTCCATAGGCAATTATATCAACGGAGAATGGATAGAGCATACAATAAGAAGGTGCGTCCTCAGAAATTTGAAGTAGGACAGTTGGTATTAAGGCGTATCCTACCGCATTGGGTTGAAGCGAAAGGCAAATTTGCACCAAACTGGCAAGGACCGTTCATGGTATCACGGGTGTTGTCCAATGGAGCCCTATATATGACAGATGTTGAAGGAAAATGCATAGAGACTGCTATTAATTCAGATGCAGTCAAGAGATATTATATATGATTCCTTTTCATTTGTATAATTGTATTTGTTGTGATATAGAAATTAAAATGATGAAGGCATTTTATTCTCTATCTAAACACTTTATCCATTGACATCCCCGTTGAGCCTTGTTCGATCTATTCTTTCATACCCCTCTCTCGGAATTGCTTATGATACAAGAGAAAAGTAGGAAAATGAAAAATGGAAAATGATGATAAAAAAAAGAGAGAGAAAAGGCAAATGCAGACAAAAGCAAAATTCAAACAAAAGAAAAAGACAAAGAAATCATGAAAAGTCAAACGAAACTATGAATTAATGGCGTAGTTTGAACTACGTCTGACTTGATCCCGAAAGGGTACGTAGGCAGGAAAAATCCAAAAAAATCCCCCTCATATTGAAACTGGGGCAGAAGTTACGTTTTATAATTCCGAGAGTTGTAAATATTTTTAAACCCTCGTAAATTTTTGAGCCTTTATACCCTTCTTTCTGAACCCATCCAAAAGCCACATTACGGTCCAAAGAAAGACCTTTTAATCAATTTCAAGAAAATAGCAATACAATGAGAATAAAGGAGAACAGGGCATGGTCAACATTAGTGGTTCAGAGAACAAAAAGACAAAAGAAAAAATATTAAAATGAGAGTCTCATCGGTGAAAACCTTAACCGACACCGTGAGGCGATTGTGAGGCTGAGAGAATAAAAATGAGAGAGTCTTATCAGTGAAAACCTTAACCAGCACTGTAAGGCGATGGTGAGTTTTGAGAGAAATAAATGAGAGAGTCTTATTGGTGAAAACCTTTAATAGGCACCATAAGGCGACTGTAAGGACTATTTCGAGAAAACAAAACAACAAAAATAAGATTGGTTTGGGTTGAAAGAAAGATGGAGTTAAAACAATGGCAATTCGATTGGACAGACTGGGTCGGAGTTTAAATACATGGCATGGTCAAAGGAATCAGCCAACATACCCAGATAAGTTCTGTCACTCCTCCAAATCACCCTTACCCTTTTTAAATTCATTTATGCATTTCATTGATAAAAAAACCAATTTGCCCATTGAAATCTAACTACCAACTTCTCATGGTAAGAGGTGAAATAATGCTGGGTCAAAGAAAAGAAAAACAAAAAGAGAGAAAGAGGAAATAAAGAAGGACGGCGATCAAATCCAAAGAAAAAAAAAAGAAGAAAAACAAGGAAACTGTAAAAAGAGTTTACAAAGGAAGTCAACTGAAAGGTCGCTTAGCAGAAGAAAAGCAAAAAGAGGAAGGCAATAAAAGGTAGAAGCAGCAAATGCCAGTTGCCAGCAGTTTACAACTAATAAGATTGCTCTTTGATTCAGATAAGAACAAATTGTCACAAATCACTTTAAAGCGAATGTGACCAATGTGAAAAGAAATAAAACATAATAAAGAAAAGTACAGCAGTAAAAGGAGGAATCCGTAGAGGAGGACTCACTCAATCAAGCAAGAAAATACCAAAAACAACAAGAAGGTATCATCTTTTTAAATTTACATCCCAGTTATCAAACTGAGGGAATATTTTTCTGCAATTTTTTATTTCTGTTCAGGCGCCCACCTGGATAACAACGAAATATTTTTTTGCATTCGCATTTTATGCATCAGGCGCCCACCTAGATAACAAGGGAATATTTTTTTGCATTCGCATTTCATGCATCAGGCGCCCACCTGGATAACAAGGGAATATTTTTCTGCATTCGCATTTAATGCATCAGGCACCCACTTGGATAACAAGGGAATATTTTTCTGCATTCGCATTTCATGCATCAGGCGCCCACCTCGATAACAAGGGAATATTTTTCTGCATTCGCATTTCATGCATCAGGCGCCCACCTGGATAACAAGGGAGTATTTTTCTGCATTCGCATTTCATGCATCAGGCGCCCACCTGGATAACAAGGGAATACTTTTCTGCAATTTTTTATTTCTGTTTAGGCGCCACTATATAACAAGGGAATACATTTCTACAATTTTTAATTTATGTTCAGGCGCCCACCTGTATAACAAGGGAATACATTTCTGTAATTTTTAATTTCTGTTCAGGCGCCCACCTGTATAACAAGGGAATAGATTTCTGCAATTTTTTATTTCTGCAAATTTTGATTTGTGTTAGCTAACATGAGTAACACCGTAACATGAGAAAAATCCCACAGTGGGGCAGAGGAAAAAGTTTTGTTATTTGTTTTTGTTTTAAGCAGGTATCAATTTGAAGGCAAGGAGTACGATTGAAAATCACACAAGAAGAAAGAAAGCAAGAAAAGAAAAAATCAACAAAAAAGAAGGATGGTAGCACAGAAAATCAAGGAAAAAGAGACAAAGAAGAATAAGAAGACAAGAAGTAAATAAGAACCATTGTAATTCGTAGCATTATAGCTTAGAATAGCTTCTTCATTTTATATTTTTCACCCCTGGTGTAATAAGGAATAAGTCAGTAGTCGTAGCAATAGCAATGCAACAACAATAGTTTTGGTAGTTTTAAACTACTAGACCTTCCCGAACTACACTGACCTGATTCCTGTTTAGCCCAGGATATGTAGGCAACCTCTGAGGCAAGGTGCGGTCAAAAAGTTTTCAAAATGCTTCTCACGAAATATGCTAGTGGGCCAAAATCTCTCATTACTGCTCACTTGTCTTTGCACTGAAACTCTTCGGGTTCCCGAGCAAAGAGGGGCAACTGTGAGCACGTGATTTTTGCCCTAAGCAATAAAAGTTCCAAAATTAAATAAATAATATTTTTGTGTGCAATTATATGTTTGTTTGAAATAAAATGCATTTGTGTGGGTGAATAATTAAATATGAAAATTAAAAAATTAAAAAAATAGGTTGAGTATAATTTTTAAAAATAAAAGATTTTTAAAAGAAAATTAACAAAAATACATATATATATGCCAAAAAATAAGAAAAAATAGGAAAAAATGTCAAAAAATATCAGAAAAATTGGAGAAAATAGGAAATTAAAAGAATTTGAGTAATTGAAAAAGAATATAAAAATAGAGGATAAAATACAATAAGAAAATACATAAAAAAATAACAGAAATACATGAAAAATACAAAAAATACACATCTGGGCCATTTAACAAGGCCCAGGTACATTGACCCAATTGAATAAAGAGAGCTGGTCCATTTATCTAATCCAACGGCTGAGGATTAATCGAGAAATCTAATTAAATTAATATAGTTTTGATATTGAATCTGGACCGTTCATCCATTCGATCCAACGGAAGAGATCAAAGAACCTACTTAAGCTAAACGGTGTCGTTTGAAGAAGTGTAATCCTGGCCGTTGATCAATAATGATCCAATGGCCAGGAATTGATCACGTGTTACAGGTATAAAAGGGCCTTGGTCTCTCAGAGACCGGCCATTTCACCCCATATCTAACCCTAGCCGCCTGATGCTTCTTCTTCTTCTCCTTCACTCTCGCCGGCTATGGAGACTGCCCGCCATTCATGGCAGTCTCTGGCCACCCCTTTACCCCAAAGCCTCTCTCATCTCACTCCCCTACCCAAAACCACCATAGAAAACCAAGAAAACCCAAAACCCCCCAAATCTTGAAAATTCAGTCACCGGAGTTCTTCTCCAGTGACCACCATTCTTTGACACTGCTCTCTAGATTATGTCACGACCCTAGTTCACTAATCGTGAACCTGTCATGACGGCACCCAGTCTTCGTGACTAGGTAAGCCTAACACGATGTGGAATATACAATTTCATGAACAAAAGGATAAGATAACAACAGAATAATGTAAATGAAATGTAATAAGTGCTGCTCGCACATACACTTCACCAAAAGACACTAAATGACATACTACCAAGACCCAGAAACCTATGGGCAACATAGACTAAAAGAAGAGTACAACTGTGGCTCTAAACACCAAGAATGTCTAAACAACGATAATAAGGAAATATAACTGCTATCTTTAAGAAAGAGTAGAAGGAGACTCTTCGGATCTTCGGACGCAGCAGATGCATGCCTCAAGTCTCCCAAAGTGGCTCTGCGATCACCGATAGTGCGCCTAATCAGATGTACCCGGATCCGCACAACAAAAGTGTGTACAAGAGTAGCACGAGTACACCACGACGGTACTCAGTAAGTGCCAAGCCTAACCTCGATGGAGTGGTGACGGGGAAGGTCAGGGCCCTACCGAGAAAACAATAACATAATGATAATAACAATAATCAGCAGGTATAAAGAAGAATGAATCTGAAATAACAACAATAAAGTAATTACTGCAACCGTCTACAATTAAGCTAACAACGAATAACCAACTCAACATAACTTCAAATCAACAAGTCCAGGATCTACAGGAATTGAACCCACAGTCCCTCTCTATATCCAACAACTTAGGATCTCCGAGAATTGAACCCGCAGTCCCTACATCAGTATCTCTGTGTCTCCGGGAATCAAACTCGCAGCCCTAGGATCTCCGAGAATTAAACTCATAGTCCGTACCTCAATATCTCAGGATCTCCGAGAATCAAACCCGCAGTCCTTGTCTCAATAGCTCAGGATCTCCGGGAATTGAACCCGCAGTCCGTATCTCAATAAACTCTGGGTCTTCGGGAATCGAACCCGTAGCCCTTGGATCTCCGGGAATCGAACCTACAGTCCACAAAAACTACAATTTTGGGTCTCTGAGAATCGAACCCGCAACCCTTGGATTTCCGAGAATCGAACCCGCAGTCCACAAACACTACAACAATAAAAAGGAAAGCATAGAGAAATATTAAATACATACTTCAATTACACCAAAACCAGTATCAACAAGTCTCAAGAAGTCCAAGTAAGACGAGTAGGCACTTAGACAGATAATCCTATCTAACCATGCTTTTCTAACGAATATCACGTAAATGTTACAATTTAATCAACTAAATAACAAGAATATCACGATATGAACAGTTCAAGTAAGGTGGTTTCCAACAATCTGCGCATGTACACGCCCGTCACTTCACGTACAAGGCATTTAAATTAACACATAATATCCTAGGGGAGAAGGTTCCCCCACGCGAGGTTAGACAAGCCACTTACCTCAATTCAGGTACAAAACCGCTAAGAAACGAATCCTTTGCCACGAGTATCCAACTCTGAGTGGCCCTAATCTAGTCAAACCAATTACACAGTGTAAATAACATCGCAAGTAACTAATTACAAAGATAAAATTAAAGCTACGGCACGAACACATATGAAATGACCAAAATACCCCTATAGTCATCGGCTCCCAATCGAAATATTTATATGTTTTCAGAACCCTCGTACTCTCACGAGTCTAACCATACAAAAATTATACAATTTGCATGTCATTTCGACACTCAAATCAAGGATTTATATTTTTTAACTTTAGGGCTCAAAATCCTAATTTTTACCATCCAAACACGGATAAAAATAGAAACCAGAAGAAATAATCATCGAGAAACATCAAAAAAGTTCTGATATTTACCTCCTTGACGAGACGAGAACATTGCCGCAAAAATCACCTCAATCGGAGCTCTAGAACTCAAGATATGCCCAAAATACTAAACTTCTCGGTTTTGAACACTATCCAGGCCCATTTTCCGCTTTTGCGGATAATTGTCGCATATGCGGGACCGCTTTTGCGGTTCTATTTCTGCTTTTGTGGTTCCGCATCCGCGGTCAAATTCCGCTTTTGCGGTTCTGACAGACACCAGCACTTTTCTCGGCACGGAAACGAGCATAACTTCCTCATACGATGTCCAAATTCGACAATTCATTTTGCTATGGCTCCGAAATTATGATACGGATCTAATGGTTCAAACAAAACTGAATTTGGAGATAATTTATTTAATATGGTACCCCTTTATGTTCAAAGAAGCAAGGTTGAAACATCAAATAAGAGCGTGATCACAACCCGAAACACACCCGAGGCCCCCGAGACCCCGATCAATCATACCAACCAACCCCAAAACACATTACAGACTTGCTCGAGGCCTTGAAACACATCAAATAACTCTAAAACCATGAATTACACCCCGATTCAAACTTTATGAACTTTGAAGTTTCCAACTTCTATTTCCGATGCCGAAACCTATCAAATCGTGTCCGATTGACTTCAAATTTTGCACACACGTCCAAAATGATATATCGGAGCTACAGAAACTTTCGGAGTTCCATTCCGACCCTCGGATCAAAATCTCACCTATCAACCGAAATTCGCCAAAATACTAACTTTGCCAATTCAAGCGTAATTCTACACCGGTCATCACAAAAATATTCCGGACAAACTCCTAAGTCCCAAATCACCTAACGAAGCTATCCGGACCATATAATTCGCATTTCGAGCCCGATATCAAAATTTCCATTTTCAGTCAAGCTTCGTAAAAACCTTCAAATTCCTACCTTTACCCAAACGACTCCATAATGACCTACGGACCTCCGAATTCATTTTCGATCGCGCTCCAAAATCCAGAATCACTATTCGGAGCTACGTCCAGTCTCAAAATTCCAAACGGACATCGGTAACGCTGAAATGCACTTCAAGTCAAACTTATAAAATTTCTTCCAAAATGCTAACTTCCACAATACGTGCCAAAATGCTTCCGGGTTATCCAAAACCTGAATCGGGCATACGCCCAAGTCCGATATCATTATACAAACCTGCTGGACCCTTCAGATCCTGATTTCGAGGTCGTTTACTCAAAAATCCAATCATAGTTCATTCTTTCAACTTAAAGCTTCTAAAATGGGAATTTTCATTTAAATTTAACTCTATCTCACTGAATTTAGATTTCGACCGCGCAAACAAGTCATAATACCCGAAATGAAGCCGTTCATGGCCTCCACGGAGTGCTAGTACTCAAAAAGACCGGTTGGGTCGTTACATTCTCTCCCACTTAAACATACGTTCGTCCTCGAACGTGCTGAGAACTGTACTGGAGTAGTCTGAAATCATTTTTTTAGCATCTTATGCACCTTCATGTGCTTCCAGAACTCAGCTGAGCACATTAGCCTGATATAATATGAAGATATTCCCTTTTATTCAAACAAATAAGTCTTAGAGCCTAATTCCAACATCCGGAATTCTATGTCAGGCCTGTTTTCATCAAGAGATCACTCAATTATTCACCACACGCCGTCCTCAAACATGACTGCATAACTTTACTGGATTCTTGCATTGCAACACAAAATCCACAGGACTACGATAATATTTTATGATCAAATTAGCCAAATTTCAATGAATCAGATGCTCCCATTGCACCTCATGACCTACATAGGTCTTGTTCTAACTTTTACCACACTGACACGACAGAAGAGATGTGCCGATATTCATAACCAACTACTTAATCAACAATTCATTGGATCTATACTCCTAACAAGATCCATTACCTTGTCCTAAACCAGAGAATGATCTTTTCTCTATAATATACTTCATATAATCAGTTTGCACTGACCCCAAATCCAATAACCTCACCTCACCTAGTACGAACTGCTCAGGCAATAAGCCACCTCAGACATAATCAAAAGTCCTGCAAGATGACACAAGGTGCCAGTAGGCTACTAATTTGTACGTGATACAAAAGGCGAACACTAGAGAGAACTATTCAACTCTCACACTAACATGGACTTCCTCAGAAAAATAGGAAACATAACACATAAAAGCAAATATGGACCCTAAAATAAACATCACATTATTGCGGCGTGCAACCCGATCCCAACAATATACCTATGGAGGCATGCCACCCGATCCAAACAGTATACCCATGGCGGCGTGCCACCCGATCCAAACAACATAACCATGGCGGTGTGCCACCCGATCCAAATATAAAACGCACACAAGGAGCCATACGTCGAGCTGAACAACTCATCACATCAAAATACTGAATATCAATTATAAGCACACTAAGGTGCATGATATCATTCACAAGGAAACATATAGCGCTATAGGCTACAAACTCAAGCACAACTGAGGTGCGATACATAATCTAAGTCTCAAGAGCCATCATGCTCATATAACATCACCGGTGAGCGGAACCTCAACACATAAGTAATTTACCAAGCCGTCTCACAACTCATACGGCGCAATATATCTTTAAATGATTTAACTACCCACGAAATAAGACCGCGACTACCCCTCCATAAGGGGCGCATTGCTGGAAGAAACACAACTGGCTTGATTCAAGGCTCATTTCCGCATTTAAATCTATCTACCGACCTTATGTCTATCCTGGTCATGCCAAGCTAAGCCAATAATATTACACAAGTCTATAACCCAGTAAGTAGAGTGCCCTCCAGGCATAAATTCTCGAATGGATGATATCACCAAAATCCTCATACTTGGATCAAATTTCTAACCAATCAAGTGACTACATGTCACACCTATACAATCTTCTTGTGGGACAAGCTCCCACCATCTTCCGAATAATTAACGGGCCTGCACATTCAAACCACCGGCTGCACTAATACTGAAAAGCGATTAGGAGTCCCTAACCGGGATGCAAGGCCTTTCTCACAGAACACCGATCTCAATTGATACTGACGTTAATACCCTTCTTACTCAAAACACTGAAACCCCTTTCATGCTCATCCGAGCTCTTTATATCACATTTATCGACCAAACTACGAGCTTGGTCCTTACTTCAAATTACATACCACTCACTGTACCTCACGTGCCGATATACGATAGACACGATTTCCATCGTAGCTCTAGAACTGACGATAGTCTAATACTTCATCACATAAGACTTTCCATTTAACTCACTTCAGGAGAACTATAGCAACATATAGGCGAATTCTCATAACCATCGAATATGCCAATCTCTAAGTAGTGGTCCAAGCCACTATAACCCTTCCAAAGATCTGCCTACTCGTAACAGGCCCCTAACAGAAGAATACTTCAGAATAACATCAATCCCTGCGGCCGACAAGCCTCAAATGCACCGCCACAAATCCCATGCATAACTCAATCACGTTATATGAACCCCGAGTGACCTTAAATCATGAGGCCATGCTATCTCAAGAACAACGACCATTTTATGTCTCTCAAATACTACACCACAAGTCAAAACATCATAGAACATTTTGTGCCTTTCTTCATAAGTTGCTTCAAAAGCTTGACTCTCAACTGTACTTATAGACTTAGAATTATCAGGCACCACACTTCACCTCTTGAATTCACTAGGACCGCTATTGAGAGCCATCCGGCTCTGACTTGTCCCAGTATGCAACCAACTCTATTGAATTTTATAACATATTAGTACCCTCTCGTTAAAGCACCCAGCGGGATCACTTCCCTCGAAGCCTGCACCAATACGAGGCATAAATCATGAATCTTCCCTCAAGTATAAACATGAGCCAGTAAGGCTAACCATAACATGCATTCAACAATTCATATACTCAATTACCACTCATGGTACTTTTCTGTAGCTGCAATAACCCATTAATGCTAATGCCCAGAATTCACGCAGGTAATTAACCATGCGACCTAATCGTAAGCGGCGGGACTCTCCCACTTAGCTCAAGGCCACTATTACACGACTCTCGAACACATTAGAACCATTCTCTCAAGTCATTTACTCTTATTCAACTGCAATTCACTTGATCCAACGAACAAAACCACATGTGCCCTATTAGCACTCTGACACCATAGGGTATGACCTCATCCCAATACGACCAAACATCTTCCCGCTCCATGCATCGAGCATTTTTTACCACGACAGCTAAAGACATACTATGATTCTCACACACCTACGAAACACCATGTAGCCTTTGCCGAAGTCTCCCCTACTGATAATGAAATGTGGAATTATTATGGACACAAGAACATCAAAAGTCCCAACATCATACCATACAAGTCTCAACTCTTACTCATCAGCAAGTTTCAAAGAACTTTTTGAATAGCACCTAAATACATCGCAGGCCAAATCTGATATGACATATGACCCATAATTTGATCGTTGATAGTGAAATCCTTTCACTTGGCATGAAGCCATAAGATACATATTGCTAATCTATGATACTAGCCTTTAACATTCGTACATCTTCATCATAAGACAGCCCAAGACATTCGTTTGGTACATGTCCTTCTTAAGACAGTTAAACTCACTTCCCCCAGTATCTCTGTTGCTAGTTGAAGCCTTCACTAAATAGACATCTCATACGAACCATATAGTCTTTATCACCACCAACTATCTTTAGATCTACATCCACCTTGTGATTCTACCATTACCACGATGATTAGGCAATTAAGTAAACCCTTCTCAAGACCGTACTTATCAACCGAATGTCAGAACCTAGTGCACCCCCATGTGCACAATCGAATGGATCTCTCAATACTTATGCATTATCGAGATGGATGACACGCGGTAACAATAGTTGAGTGAATTCTTGGCTCCCTTATAATCCCTCTGTAGCATCACGAACCGTCGGTGCATACCTGATACCGAGTGCGCAATTTCAATACACGAGTGGATGCAAAAGAACACATGATATAGGCTCCAACTGAATAAATGACGCACGATAAGGAATTCAAAAGAATTGGAGAGTTTCCTAAACAATTACATAGCCCCTCGTAGATAAATACAGACGTCTCCGTATCAATCAACGAGAATCTAAGTAACCGGTCTGTGTCCCGTGACTCCTACGAACCTAGAGCTATGATACCAACTTGTCACGACCCTAGTTCACCAATCGTGAACCTGTCATGATGGCACCCAGTCTTCGCGACTAGGAAAGCCTAACACGATGTGGAATATACAATTTCATGAACAAAAGGATAAGATAACAACAGAATAATGTAAATGAAATGTAATAAGTGCCGCTCGCACATACACTTTGCCAAAAGATACTAAATGACATACTACTAAGACCCGGAAACCCACGGGCAACACAGACTAAAAGAAGAGTACAACTGTGGCTCTAAACACCAAGAATATCTAAATAATGATAATAAGGAAATATAACTGCTATCGCTAATGAGAATAGAAGGAGACTCTCTGGATCCGCAGACGTAGCAGATCGTACCTCAAGTCTCCTGAATGTGCTCCTAAATTACCTGTAATGCGCCTAATCTGATGTACCTGGATCTGCACAACAAAAGTGTGCGGAAGAGTAGTATGAGTACACCACGACGGTACTTAGTAAGTGCTGGCCTTGATGGAGTAGTGACAAGGAAGGTCAGGGCCCTGCTGAGAAAACAATAACATAATGATAATAACAGTAATAAGCAGGTATAAATAAGAATGAATGTGAAGTAACAACAATATAGTAATTACTGCAACCGTCTACAGTTAAGCTAACAACGAATAACCAACTCAACATAAATTCAAATCAACAAGTCTAGGATCTACGGGAATTGAACCCGCAGTCCCTCTCTATATCCAACAACTTAGGATCACCGGTAATTGAACCTGCAGTCCCTACATCAGTATCTCTGGGTCTCCGGGAATCGAACCCGCAGCCCTAGGATCTCCGGGAATTGAACCCGCAGTCCACATCTCAAAAACTCAGGATCTCCGGGAATCGAACCCGCAATCTACATCTCAATAGCTCGGGATCTCCGGGAATTGAACCCGCAGTCCGTATCTCAATAAAACTACGGGTCTCCGAGAATCGAACCCGCAGCCCTTTGGATCTCCGGGAATCGAACCCGCAGTCCACAAACACTACAACTCCGGGTCTCCGGGAATCGAACCCGCAACCCTTGGATCTCCGGGAATCGAACCCGCAGTCCACAAACACTACAACAATAAAAAGGAAAGCATAGAGAAATATGAAATACGTAACTACAATTACACCAAAACCAGTATCAACAAGTCTCAAGAAGTCCAAGTATGACGATTAGGCACTTAGACAGATAATCCTATCTAACCATGCTTTTCTAACGAATATCACGTAAATGTTACCATTTAATCAACTAAATAACAAGAATATCATGATATGAACAGTTCAAGTAAGGTGGTTTCCAGCAATTTGCGCATGTAAACGCCCATCACCTCGCGTATAACGCATTTAAATTAACATATAATATCCTAGGGGAGAAGGTCCCCCCACGCGAGGTTAGACAAGCCACTTACCTTAATTCCGGTACAAAACCGCTATGAAACGACTCCTTTGCCATGAGTATCCGACTCCGAGTGGCCCGAATCTAGTCAAACCAATTACACAGTGTAAATAACATCGCAGGTAACTAATTACAATGATAAAATTAAAGCTACGGCGCGAACACATGTGAAATGACCAAAATACCCCTGCAATCATCGACTCTTAATCGAAATATTTTTATGTTTTCAGAACCCTCGTACTCTCATGAGTCTAACCATACCAAAATTATACAATCCGCATGTCATTTCGGCCCTTAAATCAAGGATTTATCATTTTTCGACTTTAGGGCTCAAAATCCCAATTTTTACCATCCAAACACGGATAAAAATAGAAACCATCAGAAATAATCATTGAGAAACATCAAAATAAAGTTCTGATATTTACCTCCTTGATGTGACGAGAACAATTCCGCGAAGATCAGCTCAATCGGAGCTCTAGAACTCAAGATATGCCCAAAATATTAAACTTCTCCGTTTTAAACACTGTCCAGGCCCATTTTCCGCTTTTGTGGATAATTTTTGCATATGCGGGACCGCTTTTGCGGTTCTATTTATGCTTTTGCGGTTCCACATCCGCGGTCAAATTCCGCTTTTGCGGTTCTGACAGACACCAGCACTTTTCTCGGCACGGAAACAAGCATAACTTCCTCATACGATGTCCAAATTCGACGATTCTTTTTGCTATGGCTCCGAAATTATGATACGGATATAATGGATGAAACAAAACTGAATTTGAAGATCATTTACTTAATATGGTACCCATTTATGTTCAAAGAAGCAATGTTGAAACATCAAATAAGAGCGTGATCACAACCCGAAACACACCCGAGGCCCCCGGGACCCCAATCAATCATACCAACCAACCCAAAAATACATTACGGACTTGCTCGAGGCCTTAAAACACACCAATAAACTCTAGAACCATGAATTACACCCCGATTCAAACTTTATGAACTTTGAAGTTTCCAACTTCTATTTCCGATGCCGAAACCTATCAAATCGCGTCCGATTGACTTCAAATTTTGCACACACGTCCAAAATGATATATCGAAGCTACAGAAACTTTCAAAATTTCATTCCGACCCTCGGATCGAAATCTCTCCTATGAACCGAAATTCGCCAAAATACTAACTTTGCCAATTCAAGCGTAATTCTACACCGGTCATCACTAAAATATCCCGGACACACTCCTAAGTCCCAAATTACCTAACGAAGCTATCCGGACCATAAAATTTCTATTTCAAGCCCGATATCGAAATTTCCACTTCCGGTGAAGCTTCTTAAAAACCTTCAAATTCCTACCTTTACCCAAACGACTCCAAAATGACCTACGGACCTCCGAATTCATTTTCGATCGCTCTCCCAAATCCAGAATCACTATACGGAGCTATGTCTAGTCTCGAAATTCCAAACGGACATCGATAACACTGAAATGCACTTAAAGTCAAACTTATAAAATTTCTTCCAAAATGCTAACTTCCACAATAGGTGCGAAAATGCTCCCGGGTTATCCAAAACCTGAACCGGGCATACGCCCAAGTCCGATATTATTATACCAACCTGCTGGACCTTTCTGATCCTGATTCCGAGGTCGTTTACTCAAAAATCCAAACCTAGTACTCAAAACGACCGGTCGGGTCGTTACAGATTAACACCCCAAAACCCCATTCACTTGATCTACAACCCCACATAAACCATTTCCTTCAAATCCTTTTCGAACTGTTCGAATATTCAAAAAAGTGTCGCCGGAATCCTAACCCCGGTCGACTCAAACCAAACCCCATGTGAGCCCGGAATTTTTGCCCTGTAAGAGAATTACTCCCAAAAAATTCAAAATAAAATAGTTTTTGTTTATTTGCAATATATGTGGATTTTGTGTTATTTTTCTCTTCTTGTTTGCGTTTGTGTGTCCATTTGTTTAAATCAATAAAAGTACAAAAATGTTGCATTTATATTTTAGGATATAATTTCGCACTTAGAAGTGTTTAAATTTATTTTTACGAAAATGAAATCATAAATATATGTAATTTTGTAATTTTAGTATTTAATGTCAAAATCATGTAATTTTATTTTAATTAATATTTAATTATGTCTTTTAATTGTTACTAGAAGTTAATTAACATTTTTATAAGTTAATTTGATTTTGTAATGTAATTTAGAATTTTTGTTTTTAATAAGTTATGAATTAAATTAAAAAAAAAGAGAAGAGAAAAGAATTAGAAATCAAGAAGAAAATCGAACTGGGCCAAAAACTAGCCCAAATACTACCCCATATCCAGGCCCAAATGTCCCAACCCAGTCCGAATTGCCCTTTACCCGGATCCATCTCTCAGCCCCGTTATACCCCAAATGACCCCGTTTAGATTAAGAAGGTTCGATCTGAGCCGTTGGATTCCCATGATCCAACAGCCTACATCATTTGTCCAATTTGAATATATCAAACCCCCCCAAACCCCAGTCATGCCTCATTCCCCCCCTTTCGTCTCTAGAGAACAAGAGCCCAAACGACCCCTAAAATAAACCCTAACCGCCGGACCATTCCCCCACCCAAAACCCGGCGGCAAGGCATCAACGGCCATCCAAAACCACACCATAGAACCGCCTCACCTTCTTCTCTCTGAATCCACCTTCTATTTCTCTCAAATCGTTCCCCATTTCTTCGAATACTAGATCGAAGAACCGGTCAAGAACCCTAAAAACCCAAGTGTTAAAATTCGTCTGATTAAGTAAAGATTTGGGGTCTACTAGACCTTAATCAGAGTATTTTCGGTTGAAAATACTTCGATTAAGTTCCGTTCAACTTCAAAAGTCCAAGTTCGAGTCGAATCCAAGACGGGTCCGTGGTCCGTTCAAGTTATGATATTCTTCTTGCATGGTATTTCTCCTTTTCTTTCTTCTTATTTCATTTGTTAATCGTGTGAATGTTTATCCTTTTGTTTCTCTTTTATTTTCTATTCTTCAACTCCATAAGACCTTTGTTTGGTCATTCTTGTTTTGGTTGTTTGTTGGAATATATTAAGTTATAGAATACATAGTCATTTCGATCAATACTGTCAAGTAATTAATTCTGCATTTTTATTTGTTTGCCTGAGAATTTCGAATCACTGATTCGATGATTGATTTGTTATCGATTGTACGTGTTGTATGTTGTGATCGATTTAACGAATGTCATCGAATAGTTAGTTTTGCAATTCCTTTATTTTTGCCCGAGACTTATGAATCACTTGTCCGTCGATTAGTTGTTATCGAATTACGTGTTGTAATCGACTAATCGAATGTCGTCACTTAGTTTCGCATAAGTCTATTGGTTAGAGCAATGTGGAAGTGAACTTGAATTTGCTTGACTGGAAATTTGCCTTGGTTTGGTAGTTTTAATTGAACTTGAATTTGAACTATTTGAACCAAATGGAGGCCATGTGATAATCAGGAAAAGGGACTGTCAGGGAATATTTGGCTAGGAAATTAGTTTATTAAACTCTATTTGAATGCTCTTAAGAGCTGGGAATCAGGAGAACACAGGGGTGTTTTGGGATTCAAAAGTTTGCAAATGGTTTGGTGTTAGTAATCTGTCAGGGGGTATTAGTTGGACCACTTAATTTAATACATTGATACACTCTTAGTGTTAGAAAACAGAAGACACATGGGAACCATTTCACAGGTTTAAGGGGTTTTTGAATAGAAAAACAGGCTGCCAATACATTTTTGAATTAAAAAATAGAATTGGACATTAGTTAGTGGGCTGGGCAGAGAATACGATGGGAGATTGGGTTTATTAACTCTGTTGGAATGCTTTTAAGAGCAGGAAATGATTAAAAGGTTAAGGGTGCCCATGTGCTAAAGATAAAGGAGTAAGTTTGAATATTCTGCTGGTTCTGTTGTGGTCTATAAAAGGGAGACTTCATACACTTTCAAAAACAGAGATAGAGATACATAGAGAGACATTCGAACACACATAGAGCTACAAGCAGAGCTAAAAGATTCTAAAATTTCTGAAAGCTAAAAGTTGATAGTGAGGTCCCTTTTCGAAGCAACCCTTGTTCTTTGAAGCTTCATGCTTCTTCTTATTTGAGTGTTTCAAAAATCAGAAGCTAGGGCTGTTGCTGGTTGTTTGTTGCTAAATTGATTCCCATCAGTCCCAATTTAGTTTTCTTCATCTCAAAAGTGTTATGTTGGGTTGTTTTGCGAAACTGATAGTCCTGGGAATCTGCTACTATCCATTATTTGTTGGGATTTGCTGCTGTTTATCACTGGTTGTTTCTTGTACCACTGTTGTTGCACTGATCTTCCTCTGTTTTGTTTTCTACACCAGGTACACAGCTGTAACCTTGGCGATTGTAAGCTGAAACTGTGCAGTATGAGTATATAGAGATGTTGAAACATGCATTATGATTGAGTCTTATGCATGTTTCATATAGTTCAACACTAAAATCATTGTTGTATATATACTTATGTTTGGTTAGACTCTATGACTGTTAATTTTAGATTCATGCTTTGAAGTAAAGGTCAAATTTAGTTTAGTAGTTCTAAAACAGGATTGAGTGGCTACTGAATTTCAATGTGTCCTTCAATAAATCGTAATTGAGTTATGTCCAGTTAAATAGCTTATTGAAAATGTGTTAAGTAAATTATGTTGGTTCTTTCACGTTAATGGTTAATGTTAATGGTAGGTTTTAAACATTGGTTTGTTTCCCAGTAATGATAAAAAATAGTAATAGTAAAAAATAGTTCAAGTAGCATGTGTTTTCCTATAACCTAATTCTGTAATCCCGTTAGTTCAAAACACTAAAATCGCTGAGGGTAGTAGAATTCTATTAATTTTGGTCATTCAGTTGCTTATTAGCTGGTTTTTAAATGTCATTTTACATTGTTACAATCGAAAAATCTCAATCCTTCGCCTCATAATGGTTGACAGTAAAGACATAATTAGTATAGTTGTCCGAAATAGGCTAATCCTAAGGTGTTGAATTTATCCTAATTCTAAGGTTTTAAGTCTCAATAGGCTAAAAAGCATAAGGCCTATTTCAATAAGTCATACGAATTTGGGGTCATTTTGAAGCCCAACATGTTTACTCTTGGACAATAACACTAAAACTATTGGCTGGATTGGTTTATTCATGTAGTTTTTTGGGGGTTTGATTATTTGCAATTGAATCATTAAGTCTTAAACTTTTCACAATTAATAATTAGCTCATGAAACTTATAGAAATCATATGAAATAGAGAGTTATAGATCCACTTCAGGAATGGCCTTAAAAGAATGAGATGAGCTTCAACACGCTAAATACACAATTATGGGACCCTCAAATAATTGTTATAAAAATCTTAGATTCGTAAAAACCGTTTAGCGAATTTCGCGGTCATTCCAAAAGATAATAGCACGATAGAATCTTTAGGCACGTACTTAATAAAATTACCTCCCTAAATTCGGGTACACATTTATGTGACCCTAATCCAAATCCCAATGAAGTCGGAACGCATCAAAAATTGCGGACACATTTATGTGACGAAATTTGAGATGTATTCTCATGACATTGTAATTCTCTTCTAATATAAAAATGATGAAAGCGGTTCAAAGTGATAATTGGTGCGTAAGTACATAATTGTTAAAAATCAGATAATTAAGCGGAAATATGATAATTAAGCGATCGTGCTAGAACCACGGAATTTGGGAATGCCTAACACCTTCTCCCGGGTTAACAGAATTCCTTATCCAGATTTCTGGTTCGCGGACTATCAAATAGAGTCAAACCTTTCCTCAATTCGGGATTTCAAAACGGTGACTTGGGACACCATAAATCTCCCAAGTGGCGACTCTGAATCTCTTAATAAATGAATCCCGTTTTGATTGTCCTTTAATTGGAAAAACTCCCTTTTATATACTCCCCCGCGCCCTCGCGGGTAAGCGGCGTAAAAAAGAGGTGTGACAGCTCTGGCGACTCTACTGGGGACAGTTCAGACCCAGAACCACTGGTTCAGGGTTAGAAATTCGAGCTTATGATAAATTGTTATATTTTGCCTTTATTATCTGATATTTTATACGATATATGTCCAATGTGCAAAATGATAATTTTTATCGCTTTGATATTATTGAACTGTATATATAAAAACTGTGCCGAAACCATACTTCCTTGTGAGTCTTAAGAAAAATGGTGCATACGTTCGCGTAGCCCGCCTTTTAAAAATTATTCCAAATAAGAGCGAGTGTTGGGCAAGTGACAAGGCCGGGCAGACGTTAGTGCTCCCGTTACGTTGCCCCCTCCTCAGCCCCAGTTGTCCGCTCGGGTACCTCAACTCTAGACCAAAACCCATATTTTTCTTACACCTAGATGAAACACATCTTCATGCCGGATCCCTAGTAGGAACACTTATCTGTATCATGTGCATTTGACTTATGGGACTCAACACAGGGGTTGGGTCCGTCTAGGGCTAGCAACCTAAAATAAAAAAGACTGTTCTGCTGCATCAGGTTTTGTGCATTTACTTGGTTAGATCAGCATGTTGACCAGCTTCACATATTAGAAAACCAAAGAAAAGAAAAATAATAACATTATAGTTTTGCTCGAATAATGTCAAAATCTTGTTAAGTTATTCTAGAAATAAAATGAAAAAAGGGGGTTTATTTTAGTGTGTCTACAAAAATAACATTTAAAAAAAAGATTTTTGTTTTAAACTTGGTTTGTTTTCTTTGGCGAACTACGCCGGTTTGATTCTCGTTGGATGTGAGATACGTAGGCAATCCCCATCGGGTCCAATCTCCTTTTTGCAAAAAACAGTCATTAAAAATGTGTCAAATATTTTGGTCATAAATAAGCCGAAAATTTGTTTCATTTAAGAAAACATGCTTTCATAAAGAGTTTAAGAGTCACCCCTTAAACCTTGAATTTCTAGGATCTCATGGATACTATCCAAGAATCACCTCGTGTTATCATGGAAAGAGCTCGGATGCAACTACAAGAATGGTGGAACGATCTGGATGAAGATGGTCTAGTTTGGGTGAAAGAGCAGTTGGGTCCTTTGCTAGACATACTGCATGTCAAGCCACAGGATGACTTGATCAAAGCCTTGGTGACCTTTTGGGACCCTGTTAACAATGTGTTCCATTTCTCCAATTTTGAACTCACTCCTACCTTAGAAGAAATGGCCGGGTACATTGCTTTCGGCCAAGAGTTAAGGGAGCAGAAGCTCATATTTCCCAGGGGCCCATCGGTGCATAAATTCTTCAATCTCTTGAAGATCAGTAAGAAAACAAGCAATGATCGCATACAAAATGGGAGTTGCAAGTTCTACTTCTTGTATTACAGATTTGGAAACTCAGCCGGATTCGAAATACATGAAAAGGGATTAAACAACCAACATAACAAAGGCATATGGGAGATTCATCGCTGGTTCGCTTTTATTGGGGCATTTCTAGGAATCATGGTGTTTCTAAACTCGGAAGGTTCAATAGACACCCGTATGGATAGGATTGCGCAGGTCCTTGTTGATAAAAAAGATCACACCCTTGTCCCACTAGTGTTATCCGATATATACCGGGCCCTGACATTGTGCAAATCTGGAAGTCAGCTTTTTGAAGGTTGCAGCATTCTCCTACAAATGTGGATGATCGAACATGTTCGACACCACCCTAAATTCTTGAAGCATGCTTCAGATGGGACCAACTTCATTGTTAAATATGAAGAAATGGTGGAAGATTTTAAAACACCCAAGGGGTTTGAAGCATGGATTTTCTATTTGAGAAGGTTGAGAGCAGATCAAGTCGAGTGGACTATAGGGTGGCTCCCGATAATGGAGATCATTTACATGATTTCTTCAAAGGGCTACTTAATGATAATAGGAGCAAGAAGTATAAAACCTTATGCGCCGCAAAGAGTCTTGAGACAGATTGGGAGATATCAGGTGATACCAGAGGGGATGGACTTAAGCAACCTAGCCATTGAATTGCACCCAGAGGCAGCTATCCCAAAAGAGATGGTGAATAGAGATTGGCACTGTTGCCGGTATCTAAAAATAGTACCATAGTACCAGACCCAATAAAAGGCGAGTTCGATCTTCAGTATGTTGCTTGGTTTCAAAGGAGTTTTCACGTGAGTCCTGGACCCGAGCTTGAGGCAATTAGACCTGCCAAAAGGCCTCACATTCGAGCTTTCGATGATAAAATCCAAGAAAGATTAGCTTGGTTGGCTAAGAACGCGAGTACAAGGACCGCATTGGAGAACTAGAGAAGCATGTACAGAATCTCCAATATGAAAATGGCTTACAGATTGCAGCCGACGAGGGGGTCAAAAATAAATTGACTCAAGAAAATGACGCACTCAAGGCTCGAGTTTGGAGAATCAGAAAAAAAGCCTACAGCCAACCAAGAAGCTGAGCTGATCAAAGGTTGATGGACAAACTGAACCAACAACTCAAAGAAAGCCAAGAAAAGTTGGAGAGGTCCAAGGCCAGCAGGGAAAGGATGCAGGCTAGATGGGCGAGAGGTACAGCGGAACGAATGGAGTACTTGCGGTAGGTTAAAAGGAATTGTGAGATGAGCGTCGGGATATTGAGAGAGACAAATTCCACTCTCCAAGAACGGATCTACAGACAGGCTCATGAAGCTAGGGAGGACAGGAAATGGTGCTATGACATGATGGCCCTAATGGAAGAACAAATGGAAAGATTCCAAGATCGGCTTACGTACAATGCGCGAGTATTGGGTTTAAAAAATCGGCAGATAGAGCAGTTATTCAGGGAAAGGGATAACATTCGGGGAAGGATCGGCGAGATTGGGAATTACATTCACATGAGATGCCTATCATGCGAACAGATGCCCTAGGGCGCCCTTTTCTCCTCTATCATGGGTTATGTCCGTCAGATTATGGAAGAATTAAAAGATCTGCGAAGAGGTCTTTCACCAAGGACCATAGCCAGGCCAAACAGGGCCCCACCGGCATAGAAGCTCAAAACCTTAGAACTTGTCTAGTTTGAACTTGTATTTCTTTTTGGGTCTAGTCGTGAGATTGTTTTTCTTATAAAAGGGCTGAATATGTTTTGACCATCGTTTTGAGTTTGGCTATTGTAATCAAGTTTTGAATAATAATTGAAAACCTTTGAAAAATATTTTGTGTGTTGCATTTACACGAACTATGCCGGGTCTGATTCATGCGGGGACGTGATACATAGGCAATCCACTTAGGATTCGACCACAACCACTAATAATAAAAAAGAAAAAGCAAATAAAAAGAAAGGTTTTGAAAATTCCAAAGGACAAGCTGGGATGACGCATGCAAGTCATGTTAGAAAGGATTAACTGATTAAGGAACATTGCATTCCAATATGTGATTACAAAATCTGTTAAATTCTAACACTAAGAAGTTTGTTTTTTCATAATCCCTATCCAGTCAGTTGTTAGCACGTTCTGGCACCGCACCATTATCCGACCAGATCTAAAGGACCCCTACCTTCAAACATGACTACTTCAAAGCACAGCGCCGAGGAGGAGAGGCCCACTAGCCAATTTCTAAAAGAGGCCATGGAAAAAATAGAACGGATAGGATTAGAAATGAGTGCGATGCACTTGGATTTGGCAAAGGCACAAAAGAGCCCTGAGTTACCGGTTAACCCTATAGCAGGACATACTTCGGAGTACCTGCACCCAGCTCCTTCAACCCATATACCCAGTCATCATTATTATCAGGGGAGAAGGCCCTATGACACTCAAACTCCGCCACTAAACCAACATTTTCCGCCACCAAGCATTCCTATTTTTATGGGACCCCCGCCAGCTACGCTACAAAGATCAAATAGCGAGCGATTATTCTTGGCTCATGATACTCAGTACTATCCCCCGAAACCCATTTTTAGTGCACCAGAACCTCACAACCCTCGCATGGAAATCCTAACGGAGCAGGAAAGGCCAGCAAGGGCCTTGGAGCAAGATGATATAGCAAGGAATATCAAAAGCATTGAGCAGACCCTCAGAAGCATGCACGGATTGGGCAATCAGGCCAGTGTGGCCTACAAAGATCTGTGTCCCTTCCCCGATGTTCAGCTGCCGGCATGATTCAAAATGTCTAAGTTTGATTTATATGAGGGACATGGTGACCCAATGGCACATTTGAGAGGGTTTTGTAGCAAGATGAGAGGAGCAAGTGGGAGAGACGAGCTGTTGATATCATATTTCGGTCAAAGTCTAAGTGGGTCGGCACTTGAATAGTACAGTAGGCAAGATCCTAGTAGATGGTACACTTGGGATGATTTGGCCCAAGCATTCGCTGCTCATTTTCAGTATAATCTTGAGATAGTTCCTGACCATCTCACGTTACTGAGGACAATAAAGAAACCCAGAGAAACTTTTCATGAGTTTGGCTTTCGGTGGAGAGAGCAAGCAGCCAGGGTGGATCCTCCCATGAGAGAGGGAGAGATGATGGAGTATTTCTTGCAAACGTTGGACCCGACCTATTTTGGTCATTTGGTGACAACGGTTGGAAAGACTTTCAACGAGGTGGTAAAAGTTGGAGTCATGATAGAAGAAGGATTGAGGTCCGACAAGATTCTGAGCTACTCGGCGCTCAAAGCCACCACCCAAGCTATTCAAAGTGGCACTGGAGGAGTGTTTGGGAAGAAAAGAAAAGAAGAAGTTACAGCGGTTGATTTAGGAGCCTGGTTTCGAGCCAGAGGCCCCGCACCCCAGTACAATCCACCACAACCTTACCAACAAAATTACTTCCATAGTCCATATAGCCACCCGCAACACTACTACCCAACACCGGGTACTCACTTTACCGTCCATCATGCCTAGTCATATGCCCCACCTCCCGTCCAGGCACCATGGCGTGCACCAACACCACAAAATAATTACCCACCCCCAAGAGCATACAGGAACCCCACGGGTGCGGGTTTTCGTCTGAATCAAGCCTTCAAGAATGATAGAGCACCAAAACCGAAGATTTTCACTCCCTTAGGAGAGTCTTACACCAGTTTTTTCCATGGATTGAAGCAGGTAGGATTGTTGAACCCGGTCGAGGCCAAATTTCCAAATCCTCCACCAAGAAATCTGGATCACTCTATAAATTGTGAGTACTGTTCGGGGTGCCCAGGGCACGACACAGAAAAATGTTGGAGATTAAAAACGGCTATCCAGGAACTTATCGACACTCGTCGAATTGAGGTCCAGACTCCAGCGGAACCCAACATTAACCAGAATCCGCATGAGAAAACCTCTCAGACTGTGATGATGATCAGGTCCAGTGGGGTCGGAATGAAAAAGGGGCCAATCCATGACAAGTCACTCATCCGTGAGAAGGAAGCACGTGATGGGTCGGAAGCAGAAAAGGGGAGTGCGACCAAAATACTTGTAAAACCAGAGGGGGTGAAAATAGTCGTACCAGGGGCAGCAACCAAACCTGTCCTAACTGTAGCGGGTGTCCGTATAGACCCCCTCATCATCAGGCCGACATTTCAGTTGCCGATAGCCGACAGTAAAGCCGTTCCATGGAATTATGATTGGGTTACAATGACATACAAAGGAAAAGAGGTCAAGGAAGAAGTCTGTGAGGCACAAGGTTTGACTCATTCAGGGAGATGTTTCGTCCTTGCGAAATAAAGGAAGATCAATCCGGCAACAGTAAAATAGTCGGTAACTGACGGTGAAGCAGAAGAATTTCTGAAGAAGATGAAGTTGAATGATTACTCTATCTTGGAACAACTCAAGAAAACCCCGGCTCAAATCTCATTACTAATCCATTCTGAAGAACATCGACTAGCCTTAATGAAAATCCTAAATGAGGCCCATGTACCTGACAAGATCTCCGTCAGCCACCTAGAAAAGATTACGAATAGGATATTCGAGGAAAACTGGGTTACCTTCACTGATGATGAGCTGCCTGAGGAGGGTACCGAGCATAACAAAGCCCTATATCTTACGATGACATGTGAAGAGTTTGTGGTTACCAGGGTTCTGGTTGACAACGGGTCCAGTGAGAACATCTGTCCCCTCTCTACATTGAACAAACTGAAAGTAGATATCAGCAGGGTGCACAATAATCACATCTGTGTTAGGGGATTTGACGAAGGAGGCAAGGAATCAGTCGGGGATATAGTGTTGGTACTGACAATCGGACCTGTAGAATTCACCATGGAATTTCAAGTGTTGGACATGGTGGTATCGTATAACCTATTGATAGGACGGCCGTGGATCCATTCTGCAAAAGTGGTCCCGTCTAGCCTACATCAGCTTGTCAAGTTCGAGTGGGATCGACAAGAGATTGTGGTCCATGGAGAAAATGATCTACAGCCCGGCACCATCGTTCCCTTTGTTGAGATTGAAGAGGACGTCAGGCCATGGGTGTAGCAGGTTTGCGATACGGTATCCATTAACAGAGTTCCAGAGGGGTGTACATTCCTGATGAAAAAGTAATCTCTGCAGACATCATGGTGGCTTACAAAATATTGGGAAATGGTTTCGTGCCCGGCAAAAGCTTGGGTGTATCTCTGCAAGGTATTGTATAGCCGGTATCCTTGCCTGAAAATGTAGGGACTTTCGGTTTGGGATTTGAATTGACACCAGAAGACATTGAGCGAGCTAAGAGAATCAAACAGAATACATGGGTACTACCAAAGCCTGTTCTACGCCTCTCCCGATCCTTTGTCAGGTCCGGTATCAAAAGACGTCCGACAACAAGGACTTCCGGCCCTATGGTCACACCAGATGAAGAGTTTCTGAGAAAGTTTGAGGATCTGTTCTCGAATGTGTGCATGTTAGAAGATGGTGAAGGGCCCAACCATGTTGAAATACAATTTGCGGGGCCAAAAACGAAATTGAATAATTGGGATGCTACTCCTCTTCCTACCCGAAAGGAGTCTTGGTAGTCCGCTTTGTGTTTGTCTTTCAAAGTTTTGTTTGGGACTATCCCAGGGTTGTAGTCCATTTCATTTTTCTTCCCCGTTTGGGTTAGAGTGTGAAAACCTTGTTTTCTTGTACTTTCCAATTAATGAAATTTGGTTCCTTTTGCTTCTAATTTTGTTAATTTTTCCTTTTACTTTCATTTCCAGCTTTCTTTCAATTGATCTTAATGATGTGGTGTGCCTAAAGAATAATCAACCCAGTCCAAAAAGTCAATGTGGTTCAGAAATAATAATAAGAAATGATGAGAGTGAATCAGAATACGACGAAGATGAAACCTTAGAAGAAATCGGCGAGGAATTGAGTCAATTCAGGGAAAAGCCCAAACCCAATCTAAATGATACAGAGGCTGTTAATCTTGGGGATATGAATGATGTTAAAGAAACCAAAATAAGTGTCCATCTCGAACCAAACCTCAGAGAAGAATTAATCAAAACACTCGTGGAATTCAAAGATGCTTTTGCATGGTTGTACGGCGACATAGCGGGACTCAGCACTGATCTAGTGGTTCACAAATTACCCACTGACCCGACATGCCCTCCCGTCAAGCAAAAACTGTGGAAGTTTAAGACGGAGATGAGTGTAAAGATCAAGGAGGAATTGACCAAGCAACTACAAGCGAAAGTCCTTCGTGTCACTCGATACCCCGATTGGCTGGCTAACGTAGTACCGGTGCCAAAGAAAGACGGGAAGATCAGAGTATGTGTTGACTATCGCAATCTCAACAACACAAGCCCTAAGCATAATTTTCCACTTCCCAATATCCATATCTTAATTAATAATTGCGCCGGGCGTGAGATCGGATCCTTTGTGGACTACTATGCGGGATATCATCAAATTTTAATGGATGAAGAGGACGAGGAAAAGATAGCTTTTATCACACCATGGGGAACTTACTGCTACCGGGTAATGTCGTTCGGCCTGAAGAACGCAGGGGCAACATACATGAGCGTGATGACTACGGTGTTTCATGATATGATACACAAAGAAATTGAAGTGTACATGGATGATGTGATCATAAAATCTAGACGTCAAGAAGACCACATAGCCGACCTCAGGAAGTTTTTTCAAAGACTTCAAAGATATGATATCAAGCTCAATCCGTCCAAATGTGCGTTCGTGGTTCCATCAGGTAAGTTTCTAGGATTCATCGTCAGCCGACGAGGCATTGAGTTGGACCCATCAAAGATCAAGTCCATCCAGGAGTTACCCCCGCCAAAGAACAAAACAGAGGTAATGAGTTTGTTGGGAAGATTAAATTATATCAGTAGGTTTATTACTCAGCTTACAGCAACCTGCGAACCCATATTCCGTCTGTTGAAAAAAGACGCTACGATAGAATGGACGACAGAATGTCAGGAAGCGTTCGACCAAATCAAAGGATATCTGTCAAACCCACCCGTACTAGTTCCGCCTGAACCTGGTAGACCTCTGGTTCTTTATCTAACTGTCTTAGAGAATTCGTTCGGCTGTGTACTGGGGCAGCATGATCTTACTGGCAGAAAGGAACGGGCTATTTATTATCTCAGTAAGAAATTCACAGTCTACGAGGTTAAATACACTCATTTGGAGAAGACCTGTTGTGCCTTAACTTTGGTAGCCCAAAAGCGGAAACATTATTTATCTTCCTACACTACTTATCTCATTTCACGTTTGGATCCATTGAAGTATATTTTTCCAGAAGCCAATGCCTACAGGGAGGTTAGCAAAATGGCAAATATTACTTACAGAATTCGACATCATCTATGTGACGAGGACGGCTATGAAATCTCAAGCCCTAGCCGATCACTTAGCTGAGAATCCTGTCGATGATGGATACGAACCTTTGAGGATGTATTTTCCAGACGAAGAAGTATTGCAAATTAATGGGTTAGAACTAACCAAGGATCCAGGGTGGAAGCTTTTCTTCGACAGAGTAGCAAACGCAAAAGGAGTCAGAGTAGGGGCAGTGCTTATCTCGGAAATAGGACAGCATTATCCTGTTGCTGCTCAACTGTGTTTTCATTGTACCAATAATATGGCTCAGTACGAGGCATGTATCTTAGGGTTGCGATTAGTGGTGGATATGGGTGTACAGGACGTCTTGGTCTTGGGGGACTCGGACCTTCTGGTACATCAGATTCAGGGAGAATGGGAAACAAGAGATTTGAAGCTTATCCCATATCGTCAATGTTTGCATGATCTAACTAAGTGTTTTCGGCCAGTAGAACTCAGACATATCCCAAGAATGCATAATGAGGTTGCCGATGCTTTAGATACTTTGGCATCGATGTTACATCACCCAGACAAGATTCATGTTGATCTATTACATATTCAGGTTCGGAATCAACATGCTTATTGCAATATGGTACAGGAAGAAATGGATGGCGAGCCATGGTTTCATGATGTCAAAGAATACCTCAGGTTAGGAATATACCTAGAGCATGCAACTGGAGATCAAAAGAGAGATATTCAGTGATTGGCAAATGGATTTTTCCTTAGTGGAGGGGTGCTGTACAAAAGAACCCTGGATTTGGGATTGTTGAGATGTATAGATGCAGGTCAAGCCACAACTGTGATGACAGAGATACATGCCAGAGTTTGTGGGCCACATATGAGCGGATATGTATTGGCAAAGAAGATTCTTCGAGCAGGATATTATTGGCTCACTATGGAGCATGATTGTATAAGTTTCGTACGAAGATGCCATCAGTGTCAGATACACGGAGATCTATTTCATTCTCCACCGACCGAATTGCATACAATGTCAGCGCCGTGGCCGTTTGTTGCGTGGGGTATGGATGTTATCGAACCTATAGAACCTGCAACTTCGAATGGTCATAGGTTCATTCTGGTAACCATCGATTATTTTACCAAGTGGGTGGAGGCTAAAACCTTCAAATCAGTGACCAAGAAGGCGGTGGTGGACTTCGTACATTCCCATATCATCTGCAGGTTTGGAATCCCAAAGGTAATCATCACGGATAACGGTGCCAATCTTAATAGCGGATTGATGAAGGAGGTATGTCAACAGTTCAAGATTACACACCGAAATTCCACACCATATCGTCCCAAAGCAAATGGTGCGGTTGAGGCAACAAACAAGAATATAAAGAAGATATTGAGAAAGATGGTAGAAAGGTCTAGGCGATGGCATGAAAAGTTACCATTTGCACTGTTGGGTTATCGCACTACCATCCGAACTTCAGTAGGCGCAACTCCTTACTTGTTGGTGTACGGAACCGAAGCAATAATACCAGCAAAAGTTGAGATCCCATCCCTCCGAATTGTCGCTGAAGCTGAAATTGATGATGATGAGTGGGTTAAAGACTGATTAGATCAGTTGAGCTTAATTGATAAAAAGAGATTGGCAGCAGTATGTCATGGACAATTGTATCAAAAGAGAATGGCGAGAGCATATAACAAGAAGGTACGTCCTAGGAAATTTGAAGTGGGACAGCAAGTGGTGAAGAGAATTCTACCACATCAGGCCGAAGCAAAAGACAAGTTCACTCCAAATTGGAAAGGACCATTTGTTGTGACTAGAGTAGTATCCAACGGCGCTCTATGTCTAACTGATATTGTGGGAAGATGCACCGATATGGCTATCAATTCAGATGCAGTCAAGAGATATTATGTGTAATTCTTTAATAGTTGTCAACGTTTGGTTTTGTTTGTTTGTATTTGGCATTTTTTGGAGAATGAAATGACAGAGGAAATTTTTCTACTACCCAAACACTTTAACCCTCGTTTTCCCCTTTGAGCCTTAATTATTCTTTCATATACCCTCTTTTGGAATCCCCAATGAAGATGTATAACAAAATAGAAAAAGAAACAAAGAAAAGTCACAAGAAAAAGTGAACTACGTTCGACCTGATTCCTCAAAGAGGATACGTAGGCGCCACACGGCTCCGTCATAGTGTAATAAAAATCAAAGATTCCCCAAGCTACAAAACTGGGGAAGAAGTCATGTTTCGTTTGAAAAGAAAGTGTTGATTCCAAAAAGTTGTAATGAGCTACCCATTGAGGTTGCATCCCTTTTCTCTAGCCCCGTACACAAAAACCTTCTTGAAGACCAAAAAGACCTCTCGATCAGTATTTGAGAAATGCCGAGTCATACAAAGGAAAGCCGAGAATAACACCCCGATCCTCGACTGAACCTATGACTCACAAGCTGAAAAATGGATATCCCATTTGAAGGAATCTTGTTGATAATACCCTAGCCCCGACAGAAAAAGAAAGCAAAATGAGAGAGTCTTAACGGTGAAAACCCTTGCGGGCACCTTAAGGCGAAAAAAAAGCCAAGAGAAATAAAATGAGAGAGTCTTATGGTGAAAACCTTTATAGGCACCCTAAGGCGACGGGAGGTCAAGAGAAATGAGAGAATCTCATTAGCGAAAACCCCTTGAAGGGCGCTATGAGGTAACAATGTGAGATGGTTGCAAGGTGTCCGCATGAGACGAGGTTGGGACATTCGTTTACTTCTAGCAAAACAAAGCCGTTAGAAAAGCGATTGACATAAATAGACTAGGTAGATTAATCTCAAAGGCATGACATAACCATTGGATTGGTTATACATTCAGATAAGTTTTTTCCAGTGCTGGGCTCAGAAAAGTTTTCTTTTCATCTTTTGCAGTCAGCAATCCTTATATTTATTTTATTTTCATTTTTCTCTCTCTTTAAAGATTTTTTCTGTTTATATCGAGAAATGACTTTTCAAAGCTTACTACCAAGTCACCCAAAGCGGTGCAAAGGAAGACGAGTAGGCACGGAACAAGGCAATAAGTCGAAAAGATGTTCTGATGTTAAGGTTGGAATGGCAGGTTGGTTGGAAGGTTCAAAGGAATTACGGAGTAGGGCGGAGAACAGTAAGAACAAAAATTACACATCCGGAAAATAGTTTCTCCAAATAGATTGTCGATCAAGAGGGTCAGACCACACTGAGGCTGGAAGAAAAGGAGAGATGAGAGATTAGACGCGGCAAGAACACCATCCCTAGCAAGTAACAACGTCACCACTGTAACGACCCGGCCCGTCGTTACGGGAATTACCACCCCGTTACCTTGCATTTACATATATTATGCTTTTAAAACAGTATTAGAGTATATCGGGTGAGTTAGGAGTGATTTGGATTGAAAATGAAACAAATAGCATGTTTGAAGAAAGCTTGAATATGAAAAGTCAACCAAGAGTTGACTATTGAGTTAGAGTGCTCGGAACCGGATTCGGATGATTCGACTAGTTCCCGGGGATCATTTATGACTTAGGAGAACAATCGGAATTGAATTCGGAGGTCCGGTGTAGTTTTAGGCTTGAATTGGCGAAGGTTGATTTTTGGCGAAAACCGGATGGTAGGTGATATTTTGATCCGGGGGTCGGAATGAAATTTCGACAATTTCTGTAGCTTCGTTATGTGATTTTGGATGTGTCCGCAAAATTTCAGGTCATTCGGACATCGTTTGATCGGGTTTTGGATTGAATGTTAGTTTTGAAAGTTTTGAAGAAACTTAGGCTTGAATCCGTGGTTAATTGGTGATTTTGATGTTTAGTATGGTGTTTTTATGATTGGAACAAGTTCGTATCATGTTTTGGGGGACGTTGGTGGTTTTCGTCGGGGTCCCGGGGGCCTCGGGATGATTTCGGACCATCAACGGGGCATTTGGACTTGGCAAAAATCTGCAGAAAACTGCAGGTTCTGCCCAGGCCCTTAAGCCTTCGCGTTCGCGTGACCAGTGTCGCGTTCGCGAAGGCCAAGCCTTTTTGTGCATCGCGTTCGCGGGATAAGGAGTCGCGTTCGCGTAGGTCTGGGATGTTAAGCATCGCGAACGCGTTGCTTTAATCGCGATCGCGTAGAGTCATGGCGTTGTGCTTCGCGTTCGCGGGAGGTCTATCGCGAACGCGTAGAAGAAATACGGGTGGCTGGGAGGTTGAACATCGCGAACGCGTGGGATGAGTCGCGTCCGCGAAGGGTTACAGGATTTGAGCATCGCGAACGCGTGGCCAGCGTCGCGTTCGCGAAGAGTAAGGCTGGTTTGTTCATCGCGAACATGTAGAGGGTCACGCGAACGCGATGAACAATGGTGTCTGGCAGTGAATTTAATCCAGAAACAGAGAGTTACGGGTTCATTAACCCAAAACACATATTTGAGCCCTAGAGAGAAGAAAACTCGAGGAAATCACTGAGAAGTCATCGGGTATTCGTCGGAGGTAAGATTCTTGACTCAAAAACATCATTTTATGGTAGTATTAACATCAATCTTCATGAAATTGGGTTGAAATCTTGAAGAAATATGGCCTAAGTATTGAAAACGGGATTTTTGGATTTGGGAGGCCATTTGAACTCCGATTTCGATAAATTTTATATGCACGGACTCGTGGCGAGATAAGGATAGCGTTGGTGCTAATTTCGGAATTTTTCGAGCAGTGGGGCCCGGGGTCGGGTTTTACCAACTTAGTGTAATTTTGCGAATTTCATATAAATTGAAGTGGGTTATGATTCCTTGACCCGTAATTGATATAATTATTGTTATTTGACTAGATTCTACACACGAGGCAAGGAAATTCAAAGGAAAGGGCATCGCGGACGAGTCTACGACCGGCTAAAGGTGAGTAGTTTGTGTATATTGTAGCCTGGAGGGTTCGAAACCCCGGCTTAGCACATTGTGACGCTAATAGGGCGTGGCTCGCACACCGTGGCAGGTGCGGGATTGATTGTGATTGGGGATTGAGACTTGGTCCATCCCGGAAAGTGAATAACATGTTGTTAGTGTTGGAAATACACTGTATTTGCTATATTTGTGGGTTGTAAGCCTTGTTTGGGGCCTTGTGCCGATCTGTAGCGTCCTTAGAGGACAATATTTATGTGATAGCTATAATTGCTTAAATCACTTGATCTCAGTCCTGGAAATTGTAATCACACTTTTGAAATGTTAAGTCACCGGCTTTTGCAAAATTAATAAAGTTAAAGTATTTTTCATAAATTATGAATTGAGAACTGGAAATAAGGAAAAATGAATTGTTTTGTGACTTAATTGCTTATTGTGGACCGAGTGTGGGATCGGGCTGCACGCCGCAGTAATTGTTATGAGGGTCGGGCTGCACGCCGCAGCAGTATTGCGCTTGGGCTGTAGGAGCCCCTCCGGAGTCTGTACACACCCCCGGTGAGCGCCGTCGACGTTAAATGGGATCGGGCTACACGCCGTAGCAGTTATGTGCATTGCATTGCATCTGTATTTGTTGAATTACTCTGTGGTAGCTGTATTGTATTGTTGTTGCTAGTTCGTAGGAGATTCGGACCGTAGTGTAGCTTCATATTGTGGTATTTTGTGGATTTCTTACTGTCAGCTACATGTATATATTTGTTACTCACCGAGTACTTAGTACTCACCCCTACTCCCTGCACCTTTTGTGTGCAGACTCAGGTACACAGGAGCAGTAGACGGACATCTCCGGCGTTTACATTGTCACATCGAGTTGCTGAGGTAGCTGCCTACGTTCGCAGAGCCTAGCTTCTCCTCTCATTCCAGTTGTTATTGTATATTTTGTATTCGGACTTGAGTACTTCTATATCGTACTCTCTATTTCCTGTTGGGTTTTGTTAGAGGCTCTAGACTTGTGACTCCGGATCTTTGGGAGTGTCAGGTACTTTTGTTCAGTATTATTATTATTGGAGTTCTTAAACTCATATATTCTTCTTGGGTTGTCCATTTGGGGACCGGTATTGTGTTATAATTAAATTGTTGGTCTGGCTGGCCTAGTTTGATTGTTGGGCGCCATCACGACCGGATTTTGGGTCGTGACAAGTTGGTATCAGAGCTCTAGGTTATTAGGACTCGCGAGTCATGAGCCGGTTTAGTAGGCTTTCGTAGATCGGTACGTAGACGTCCGTATCTATCTTCGAAGGGCTACAGAAACTTTAGGAAAAAAACCTCATTTTTCTTGAATTCATATCGTGCGATTTGTGTTATCATGAAATTAAATCTTTCCATATTCTATTCTCTCGTAGATGGCGAGAACACGAGCTAACGGACGTGGCGGACGACCACCATTGGCACCCAGAGGTCGTGGTCGTGGTAGAGGTAGGGCAGCAGCACCAGCACCAGCACCTGCTGACCCACCAGTGGCCCAGACTCAGACCAGGTTCCAGCTGCAGACGCTCCGACAGCTCAGGTTCAGGCACTGGTAGTGCCCATTGTGATACCGGGTCTTCAGGAGACGTTGGCTCAGATCTAATCAGTATGCACAGGCTTGGCTCAGGTCATTGCAGCCTCTACTGCAGCGTCTTCTTCACAGGCATGGGGAGGGAATCAGACCACCGTGGCTCGCACACCCGAGTCGGTAGTACAGGGTATTCAGGCACCTGGGGCAGCTCCAGTTCAGCCAGTTGCACCAGCTCCTGCTCATGTGGTTCCAATTATGCCCGACGATGAGCAGCGTCCTTTGGAGAGGTTTGAGAGGCTACAGCCTTCGGCTTTTGGTGGTGCTGAGGGCGAGGACGCCCAGGATTTTCTTGATAAATGTTAGTACATGATTCGCACCGAGGGTATTCTGGAGTCCAGCGGTGTTTCTTTCACCACTTTTCGGTGCACAGATGCAGCATTTCAGTGGTGGGAGGATTTTGAGAGGCGTAGGCCCGCTGGGGCAGCGCCCCTCACTTGGAAGCAGTTCTCCACGGTATTTTTGGAGAAGTATGTGCCTCGGTCCTAGAGAGAAGAGCTGCGTCGTCAGTTTGAGTGGCTGAAGCAGGGAGGCATGACGGTTACTCGATACGAGATGAGATTCACACAGCTGGCCCGTCATGCCATGTGGATGGTCCCTACAGACAGGGAGAGGATCCGGAGATTTATTGATGGTCTTATTTATCCCATCCGCATATTGATGACCAGGGAGAGAGTTTCGACAGTCACCTTTGAGGAGGTGGTGGATGCTGCCCGTCACATTGAGACAGATCGCCGCAGAGAGCGAGAGGAGAGAGAGGCCAAGAGGCCTCGTGGTACTGGCAGTTACAGTGGTGCTCCGTCTAGGGGCCAATTTCAGCATAGCAGAGGTTGCTCCTTCAGATCTCATCAGTCTGGACGTACAGAGTCCAGTGGGGTTTCATCTGATCGTGGTCATCAAGGCCAGCAGGGTTATCAGGGTCAGCAGGGCCGCCAGCAAAGTCAGCCTGCACTGAGTGCTCTTCCAGCTTAGAGCTCTGCTCCTGTATCCTCAGCACAGGATTCATCAGTAGCGAGGGGTCCTCAGCAGCCCCTTCTTCCATCTTCAGGCCGTTGTTTTGAGTGCGGTGATTTGGGCCATATCAGGAGAGAGTGTCCTCAGTGGCTTCGTAAGAGGTCACAGCGGAGGGATCAGCCTTCGTCTTCTACTCCTGTTTCTTCAGCGCCAGCACAGTCAGCTAGGACTGGGGGCCAGGTATCCAGAGGTCGCCCAAGGGGCGAGGATCGTACTAGTGGAGGTCAGGCTCGTTTCTATGCTCTTCCGGACAGGAAGGATGCTAGTGCCTCAGATGCGGTCATTTCAGGTATTATCTCAGTCTGCCACATGGATGCTTCTGTCTTATTTGATCCCGGATCCACCTATTCTTATGTCTCTACTTACTTTGCACATCATTTGGGTATGACCCGTGGTATTCTTGCTTTGCCCGTACATGTGTCCACCCCGGTGGGGGATACTGTTGTTGTGGATCAGGTATATCGATCCTGTATTGTTACTATTGGGGGTCTGGAGACCCGAGTTGATTTATTACTACTGGGTATGGTAGATTTCGATGTTATCCTAGGCATGGATTGGCTATCTCCTTATCATGCAATTCTGGACCGTCATGCCAAGACAGTCACGTTAGCTATTCCAGGTAATCCGCGGATCGAGTGGCGTGGCTTGACTGATTATGTGTCCGACAGGGTGATTTCTTATATAAAAGCTCAACGAATGATTGGCAAGGGTTGTTTGTCTTATTTGGCCTTCATTAGAAATGTTGAGGCCGAGACACCCAGTATTGATTCGGTTCCCATTGTGAGGGAGTTTCCGGATGTATTTCCAGCAGACCTGCCAGGCATGCCGCCTGATAGAGATATTGATTTTGGTATTGATTTGGTGCCGGGCACTCAGCCCATTTCTATTCCTCCCTATCGCATGGCACCAGCAGAGTTAAAAGAATTGAAAGAACAGCTTCAAGAACTCTTAGATAAGGGTTTTATTCGTCCAAGTGTGTCACCTTGGGGTGCACCGGTATTGTTCGTAACGAAAAAAGATGGCACAATGAGAATGTGCATTGATTACAGGCAGCTGAACAAGGTAACAGTGAAGAATAAATACCCACTGCCTCGTATTGAGGACCTATTTGATCAGCTCCAGGGAGCTAGTGTATTCTCTAAGATTGATCTTCGATTGGGCTATCATCAGTTGAAGATCAGGGACTCAGACATTATGAAGACGGCGTTCAGGACGCGATATGGGCACTACGAGTTCCTGGTGATGTCTTTCGGATTGACTAATTCCCCAGCAGCATTCATGCACTTGATGAATAGTGTATTTCGGCCGTACCTTGTTCTTTTGTGATTGTGTTTATTGATGATATCCTGGTATATTCACGCAGCCAGGAGGAGCATGCACAGAGCATTTGAGAGTGGCATTGCAGAGGTTGAGAGAAGAGAAGCTTTATGCAAAATTCTCTAAGTGTGAGTTCCGGCTTGATACTGTGGGTTTTCTGGGACATATAGTGTCCGGTGATGGTATTAGGGTTGATCCTCGGAAGGTTAGGCAGTACAGAATTGGCCCGGACCTTCCTCACCTACAGAGATTCGTAGTTTTCTCGGTTTGGCAGGCTATTATCGTCGGTTTGTTCGGGATTTCTCATCTATTGCTTCACCGTTGACTAAGCTGACACAGAAGAATGCTCCATTTGTGTGGTCTGATGAATGTGAAGAGAGCTTTCAGAAGCTCAAGGAGGCTTTGACCACAGCTCCAGTACTTGTGTTACCATCGGCCTCAGGGTCATATACGGTGTATTGTGATGCTTCCAGAGTTGGACTCGGTTGTGTGTTGATGTAGGAGGGTAGAGTTATTGCATATGCTTCTCGTCAACTAAAGCCCCATGAGAAGAACTACCCTGTTCATGATTTGGAGTTAGCTGCTATTGTTCATGCCTTGAAGATTTGGAGGCATTATCTATATGGTGTATCTTGTGATGTATATACAGACCACCGCAGCCTTCAGCATTTGTTTAAGCAAAAAGATCTAAATTTGAGGCAGCGGAGATGGCTTGAATTGCTTAAAGACTGTGATATTACTATCTTGTATCATCCCGGGAAAGCCAATGTAGTGGCTGATGCATTAAGCTGGAAGGCTATTAGTATGGGCAGTTTGGCGTATATTCCAGTTGGGGAGAGACCCCTAGCAGTTGATGTTCAGGCGTTAGCTAATCGGATGGTAAGGCTGGATATTTCTGAGCCCAATCGGGTGATGGCTTATGTAGTAGCTCGTTCTTCTTTATATGATCGTATTCGAGAGCGCCAGTATGATGATCCACACTTACTTGTCCTTAAGGACAGAGTTCAGCATGATGATGCTAGAGATGTCACTATTGATAGTGAGGGGGTATTGCGGATGTAGGGCCGGATATGTGTGCCCAATGTTGATGGCCTTCGTAAGTTGATATTGGAAGAGGCCCACAGCTCGCGGTATTCTATTCATCCAGGAGCCGCGAAGATGTATCAGGATTTGAAGCAGCATTACTGGTGGAGAAAGATGAAGAAAGATATTGTGAGCCATGTGGCTCGGTGTCTAAACTGTCAGCAGGTCAAGTATGAGCATCAGAGACCTGGTGGTGTATTCCAGCGTATTGATATTCCGGAGTGGAAGTGGGAAAGAATAACTATGGACTTTGTTAGCGGACTCCCTCGGACAGCGAGGAAGTTTGATTTAGTTTGGGTGGTGGTGGATAGGTTGACCAAGTCAGCTCATTTCATCCCAGTGTGCACTACCTATACCTCAGAGCGGTTGGCATAGATATTCATCCGTGAGATAGTGAGATTGCATGGAGTTCCTATTTCCATTATATCAGACAGAGGTACCCAGTTCACATCTCAGTTCCGGAGGACATTTCAGCGAGAGTTGGGTTCACAGGTAGAGTTGAGCACAGCATTTCATCCACAGACGGATGGGCAGTCTGAGCGTACTATTCGGATATTGGAGGACATGTTGCGTGCTTGTGTCATTGATTTTGGTGGTTCATGGGCTGATTATTTGCCTTTGGCGGAGTTTGCTTACAATAATAGCTATCGGTCCAGCATTCAGATGGCACCGTATGAAGCTTTATATGGGAGGCGGTGTAGATCTCCAGTTGGTTGGTTCGAGCCCGGCGAGGCTAGGTTGTTAGGGACAGAGTTAGTCCAAGATGCCTTAGATAAGGTGAAGGTGATTCAGGAGAGACTTCGCACGGCTCAGTCGCGTCAGAAGAGTTATGCAGACCGGAAGGTCCGAGATGTGTCTTATTCAGTAGGTGAGAAGGTGTTGCTGAAAGTTTCGCCTATGAAGGGTGTTATGAGGTTTGGAAAGAAAGGGAAGTTGAGCCCAAGGTTCATTGGACCTTTTGAGGTGCTTAGGAAAGTTGGGGAGGTGGCTTATATGCTTGCTTTGCCACCCGGTTTGTCGGGAGTTCACCCGGTGTTCCATGTATCTATGCTCCGGAAGTATGTCGGAGACCCGTCTCATGTGTTGGACTTCAGCACGATACAGCTAGATGAGGATTTGACTTATGATGTGGAACCGGTAGCCATTTTGGGTCGACAGGTTCGTAAACTGAGATCTAAGGACATAGCTTCAGTAAAAGTGCAGTGGAGAGGTCGTCCCGTGGAGGAAGCAACTTGGGAGACCGAGCAGGAAATGCGGAGCAGATATCCACACTTATTTGATGCTCCGGGTATGTTTCTTAACCCGCTCGCGGACGAGCGTTTGTTTAAGTTGGGGAGAATGTAACGACCCGGCCCGTCGTTACGGGAATTACCACCCCGTTACCTTGCATTTACATATATTATGCTTTTAAAACAGTATTAGAGTATATCGGGTGAGTTAGGAGTGATTTGGATTGAAAATGAAACAAATAGCATGTTTGAAGAAAGCTTGAATATGAAAAGTCAACCAAGAGTTGACTATTGAATTAGAGTGCTCGGAACCGGATTCTGATGATTCGACTAGTTCCGGGGGATCATTTATGACTTAGGAGAACAATCGGAATTGAATTCGGAGGTCCGGTGTAGTTTTAGGCTTGAATTGGCGAAGGTTGATTTTTGGCGAAAACCGGATGGTAGGTGATATTTTGATCCGGGGGTCGGAATGAAATTCCGACAATTTTTGTAGCTTCGTTATGTGATTTTGGATGTGTCTGCAAATTTTCAGGTCATTCGGACATCGTTTGATCGGGTTTTGGATTGAATGTTAGTTTTGAAAGTTTTGAAGAAACTTAGGCTTGAATCCGTGGTTAATTGGTGATTTTGATGTTTAGTATGGTGTTTTTATGATTGGAACAAGTTCGTATCATGTTTTGGGGGACGTTGGTGGTTTTCGTCGGGGTCCCGGGGGCCTCGGGATGATTTCGGACCATCAACCGGGCATTTGGACTTGGCAAAAATCTGCAGAAAACTGCAGGTTCTGCCCAGGCCCTTAAGCCTTCGCGTTCGCGTGACCAGTGTCGCGTTCGCGAAGGCCAGGCCTTTTTGTGCATGACGTTCGCGGGATAAGGAGTCGCGTTCGCGTAGGTCTGGGATGTTAAGCATCGCGAACGCGTTGCTTTAATCGCGATCGCGTAGAGTCATGGCGTTGTGCTTCGCGTTCGCGGGAGGTCTATCGCGAACGCGTAGAAGAAATACGGGTGGCTGGGAGGTTGAACATCGCGAACGCGTGGGATGAGTCGCGTCCGCGAAGGGTTACAGGATTTGAGCATCGCGAACGCGTGGCCAGCGTCGCGTTCGCGAAGAGTAAGGCTGGTTTGTTCATCGCGAACGCGTAGAGGGTCACGCGAACGCGATGAACAATGGTGTCTGGCAGTGAATTTAATCCAGAAACAGAGAGTTACGGGTTCATTAACCCAAAACACACATTTGAGCCCTAGAGAGAAGAAAACTCGAGGAAATCACCGAGAAGTCATCGGGTATTCGTCGGAGGTAAGATTCTTGACTCAAAAACATCATTTTATGGTAGTATTAACATCAATCTTCATGAAATTGGGTTGAAATCTTGAAGAAATATGGCCTAAGTATTGAAAACGGGATTTTTGGATTTGGGAGGCCATTTGAACTCCGATTTCGATAAATTTTATATGCACGGACTCGTGGCGAGATAAGGATCGCGTTGGTGCTAATTTCGGAATTTTCCGAGCAGTGGGGCCCGGGGTCGGGTTTTACCAACTTAGTGTAATTTTGCAAATTTCATATAAATTGAAGTGGGTTATGATTCCTTGACCCGTAATTGATATAATTATTGTTATTTGACTAGATTCTACACACGAGGCAACGAAATTCAAAGGAAAGGGCATCGCGGACGAGTCTACGACCGGCTAAAGGTGAGTAGTTTGTGTATATTGTAGCCTGGAGGGTTCGAAACCCCGGCTTAGCACATTGTGACGCTAATAGGGCGTGGCTCGCACACCGTGGCAGGTGCGGGATTGATTGTGATTGGGGATTGAGACTTGGTCCATCCCGGAAAGTGAATAACATGTTGTTAGTGTTGGAAATACACTGTATTTGCTATATTTGTGGGATGTAAGCCTTGTTTGGGGCCTTGTGCCGATCTGTAGCGTCCTTAGAGGACAATATTTATGTGATAGCTATAATTGCTTAAATCACTGATCTCAGTCCTGGAAATTGTAATCACACTTTTGAAATGCTATGTCACCGGCTTTTGCAAAATTAATAAAGTTAAAGTATTTTTCATAAATTATGAATTGAGAACTGGAAATAAGGAAAAATGAATTGTTTTGTGACTTAATTGCTTATTGTGGACTGAGTGTGGGATCGGGCTGCACGCCGCAGTAGTTGATATGAGGGTCGGGCTGCACGCCGCAGCAGTATTGCGCTTGGGCTGTAGGAGCCCCTCCGGAGTCTGTACACACCCCCAGTGAGCGCCGTCGACGTTAAATGGGATCGGGCTACACGCCGTAGCAGTTATGTGCATTGCATTGCATCTGTAGTTGTTGAATTACTCTGTGGTAGCTGTATTGTATTGTTGTTGCTAGTTCGTAGGAGATTCGGACCGTAGTGTAGCTTCATATTGTGGTATTTTGTGGATTTCTTACTGTCAGCTACATGTATATATTTGTTACTCACTGAGTACTTAGTACTCACCCCTACTCCCTGCACCTTTTGTGTGCAGACCCAGGTACACAGGAGCAGTAGACGGACATCTCCGGCGTTTACATTGTCACATCGAGTTGCTGAGGTAGCTGCCTACGTTCGCAGAGCCTAGCTTCTCCTCTCATTCCAGTTGTTATTGTATATTTTGTATTCAGACTTGAGTACTTCTATATCGTACTCTCTATTTCTGTTGGGTTTTGTTAGAGGCTCTAGACTTGTGACTCCGGATCTTTGGGAGTGTCAGGTACTTTTGTTCAGTATTATTATTATTGGAGTTCTTAAACTCATATATTCTTCTTGGGTTGTCCATTTGGGGACTGGTATTGTGTTATAATTAAATTGTTGGTTTGGCTGGCCTAGCTTGATTGTTGGGCGCCATCACGACTGGATTTGGGTTGTGACAACCACAAAGTTCGAGGAAGGCAAAGAAACTAAAGGAGAAAAGGAAAACCACCCCAATGAGAGCGGCACGACCACTCACCGTGTTTTGAAACTAACAATTTTTCTTTGATTTAAAGCAGGAAAAGAGGGTTCGTTGGCAGAAAAGCATGCCACAAAGAAGGTTATCAAACTGGGGCAGAAAATTTTCTCCCATTGCGAAAATTTCTTGAAAACAAATACCCAGTTGGTAGAGATAGAAGGCAACACAAGATTCTGGGAGGAAGAAAAATACCAACTTCAAGTGGAATAGTCTTGAAAGAAGCCAGTTAGCACGAGAGAATAATCCGGGAACCAGGTTTATCCCCAGCAGCTTTGAGAGAAAGAAAAGCTGCAACAAAGGAAGTTATACCCTAAGCAGACAGAACAAAGTGAGAGAACTTGTATTCAGAAAGTGAGAGGCAAGTATTATCCCCAGCAGTTCGGAAGAATGAAACACTGAAAAGTTCCCCCGGTGACATTATAACTTACGGTTTTCAAGAGAGCAGAGTGCGGGTCTCAAAGGAAGTTGGGAAAGAAAAAAGGGTTTCCCCGAAAGTATAGTCACTAGCGGACAACATTTTAAATCACCAGCGATCTCAAAAGAAGACAAAAGTTTGAAGAAAATGGAAAGGGAGGGAATAAAGGAAATCTTCCCAGCAGCATTATCCCCAGCAGGTAAGTAAACAATTCTAAAGATATCCCCAGCAGTCAGGAGGGAAAACAACACGACCCAGGAGGAAAGCAATTCCGGAATAGGGAAATTTAGGAGAAAGGATGGTTTATGAGGCGATGCAGGAAGAAGAAAGTGGTGCAGGAAGCGAAGGAAGACGATAGGGATGGGACGAAGTTATCAAGTTATTATTAAAGTCAGGACCCCACCTGAAGAAAGGAATGACAATTTATTTTCAAAGTTTGTTATTGAAGTCGGGTGCCCACCTGAAGAATGGAATGGCAATTTATTTTCGAAGTTTGTTATTGAAGTCAGGTGCCCGCCTAAAGAATGGAGTGGCGATTTATTTTCAAAGTCTGTTATGGAAGTCCGGTGCCCGCCTGAAGAATGGAATGGCGATTTATTTTTCAAAGTTTATTGTTGAAGTCAGGTGCCCGCCTGATGAATGGAATGGCGATTTATTTTCAGAGTTTGTTATTGAAGTCAGGTGCCCGCCTGAAGAATGGAATGACAATTTATTTTTCAAAGTTTATTGTTGAAGTCAGGTGCCCGCCTGAAGAATGGAATGGCGATTTATTTTTTGAAGTTTGTTGTTAAAGTCAGGTGCTCGCCTGAAGATTGGAGTGGCGATTTATTTTCGAAGTTTGTTGTTGAAGTCCGGTGCCCGCCTGAAGAATGGAGTGGCGATTTATTTTCGAAGTTTGTTGTTGAGGTCAGGTGCCCACCTGAAGAATGGAGTGGCGACTTATTCTTGAAGTTTATTATTAAAAGTCAGGTGCCCGCCTGAAGAATAAAGTGGCAATTTATTTTCAAAGTCTGTTATCGAAGTCAGGTACCCGCCTGAAGAACGGAAAGGCATTGTTTTCAAGTGGAAGTTTTCAAATTGATGTTGAAGTCAGGTGCCCGCCTGAAGAATGGAGAGGCGTTGTCTTTCAAGTAGAAGTTATTGAGTCATTGTTGAAATCAGGTGCCTGCCTGAAGAATGGAATGACGATTTATGATTAGAGTTTGTTGATGAAGTCAGAAGCCCGCCGGAAGAACAGAACGGCATCTCGGTTTCTAAGATTTGATAAGGATAGTGAACAATCGGAAAGTGACAGAGTGTACTCTAAATCTCCAGCATAAACCCAAGGTCAAGAATCGATAGGAAGGCAACAAGGATCGGAAAAATATAGATTCAGAATTCGAAGGGAAATAACTCGAGGATCACAAGGAAGGAACCAACGGCTTGAGTTCGACAATCAAGATAGGCCGAAGTGACAGTGGTCAGAGAAGAAGAAGCGTGTGAAGAAACATCAAAGCCAGCAGGATGGCAAGGAACATGACAAGATCAAATTGAAAAGATAGATAAGAATTTGCAATACTGTAACTTAGTCTAGCTTCTTATTTTTTGTTTAGCACGGTGTAATAAGGAGATCAGTTAAGCAGTGGCAACAGCAGCAACAGCAGTAACAACAAGATCACGGCAGTCATGGTAGTCCCAGCTACCAAAACTTCCCGAACTACATTGACCTGATTCCCTTTTAGCCAGGGATATGTAGGAGACCTTTTGAAGCGAAGGTTCGGTCAAGTCTTTCAAAAAATGCTTCACACGGAGTACTCAAACGGGCAAAAAATCGCTCGTATCCGCTCACTTATCTTTGCCCGAAAACTCTTCATGTTGCCGTGCAAAGAGGGGCAGCTGTGAGCACGGGATTTTTGCCCTATATGAGAATTACTCCAAAAAAATTCAAAATAAAATAATTTTTGTTTGTTTGCAATATGTGTGGATTTTATGTTATTTTTCTCTTCTTGTTTGCGTTTGTGTGTCCATTTGTTTAAATCAATAAAAGTACAAAAATGTTGCATTTATATTTTAGGATATAATTCTGCACTTGGAAGCTTTTAAATTTATTTTTACAAAAATGAAATCATAAAAATATGTAATTTTGTATTTTTAGTATTTAATGTCAAAATCATGTGATTTTATTTTAATTAATATTTAATTATGTCTTTTAATTGATACTAGAAGTTAATTAACATTTTTATAAGTTAATTTGATTTTGTAATATAATTTAGAATTTTTGTTTTTAATAAGTTAGGACTTAAATTAAAAAAAATAGAAGAGAAAAGAATTAGAAATCAAGAAGAAAATCGAACTGGGCCAAAAAACTAGCCCAAATACTACCCCATATCCAGGCCCAAACGTCCCAACCCAGTCCGAATTGTCCTTCACCCGGATCTATTTCTCAGCCCCGTTATACCCCAAACGACCCCGTTTAGATTAAGAACGTTCGATCTGAGCTGTTGGATTCCCATGATCCAACGGCCTACATCATTTGTCCAATTTAAATATATCAACCCCCCCCCCCCCTAAACCCTAGTCACGCCTCTTTCCGCCCATTTTCGTCTCTAAAGAATAAGAGCCCAAACGACCCCTAAAATAAACCCTAGCCGCCGGACCATTTCCCCGCCCAAAACCCGGCGACAAGGCATCGCTGGCTGTCCAAAACCACACCATAGAACCGCCTCACCTTCTTCTCTCTGAATCCACATTCTATTTCGTTCAAATCGTTCGCCATCTCTTTGAATACTAGATCGAAGAACCAGTCAAGAACCCTAAAAATCCAAATATTAAAATTCAAAGATTTGGGGTCTAATAGACCTTAATCGGAGTATTTTCGGTTGAAAATACTTCGATTAAGTTCCATTCGACTTCAAAAGTCCAAGTTCGAGTCGAATCCAAGACGGGTCTGGGGTCCGTTCAAGTTCTGATATTCTTCTTGCATGGTATTTCTCCTTTTCTTTCTTCTTATTTCGTTTGTTAATCGTGTGAATGTTTATCCTTTTGTTTCTCTTTTATTTTATGTTCTTCTACTCCATAAGACCTTTATTTGGTCATTCTTGTTTTGGTTGTTTGTTGGAATATATTAAGTTATAGAATACATAGTCATTTCGATCAATACTATCAACTAATTAATTATGTGTTTTTATTTGTTTGCCTGAGAATTTCGGATTCGACGATTGATTTGTTATCGATTATACGTGTAGTATGTTGTGATCGATTTAACGAATGTCGTCGAATAGTTAGTTTCACAATTCCTTTGTTTTTGCTCGAGACTTATGAATCACTGGTCCGTCGATTAGTTGTTATCGATTATACGTGTTGTAATCGACTAATCGAATGTCGTCGCTTAGTTTCGCATAAGTCGGTTGGTTAGAACAATGTGGCAGTGAACTTGAATTTGCTTGACTGGAAATTTGCCTTGGTTTGGTAGTTTTAATTGAACTTGAATTTGAACTATTTGAACCAAATCGAGGCCATGTGATAATCAGGCATGCCTGATTCAGCCTGGCATTTTGATATAGTTTAATAAAATAAAATAGTGTTTTTAAGGAAAAAGGGCTGTTAGGGAATATTGGCCAGGAAATTAGTTTATTAAACTCTATTTGAATGCTCTTAAGAGCTGGAAATCAGGAAAACACAGGGGTGTTTTGGGATTCAAAAGTTTGCAAATGGTTTGGTGTTAGTAATCTGTCAGGGTGTATTAGTTGGACCACTTAATTTAATACATTGATACACTCTTAGTGTTAGAAAACAGAAGTCACATGGGAACCATTTCACAGGTTTAAGGGGGTTTTGAATAGAAAAATAGGCTGCCAATATATTTTTGAATTAAAAAATAGAATTGGACATTAGTTAGTGGGCTGGGCAGAGAATATGATGGGAGATTGAGTTTATTAACTCTGCTGGAATGCTTTTAAGAGCAGGAAATGATTAAAAGGTTAAGGGTGCCAATGTGCTAAAGATAAAGGAGTAAGTTTGAATATTCTGTTGGTTCTGTTGTGGTCTATAAAAGGGAGACTTCATACACTTTCAAAAATAGAGATAGAGATACATAGAGAGACATTCAAACACACATAGAGATACAGGTAGAGCTAAAAGATTCTAAAATTTCTGAAAGCTAAATGTTGATAGTGAGGTCCCTTTTTGAAGCAACCCTTGTTCTTTGAATCTTCATGCTTCTTCTTATTTGAGTGTTTCAAAAATCAGAAGCTAGGGCTGTTGCTGGTTATTTGTTGCTAAATTGATTCCCAGCAGTCCCAATTTAGTTTTCTTCTTCTCAAAATTGTTCTGTTGGGTTGTTTTGTGAAACTGATAGTCCTGGGCATCTGCTACTATCCATTATTTGTTGGGATTTGCTGTTGCACTGTTGTTGCACTGATCTTCCTCTGTTTTGTTTTCTACACCAGGTACACAGCTATAACCTTGGCGATTGTAAGTTGAAATTGTGCAGTATGCGTATATAGAGATGTTGAAACATGCATTATGATTGAGTCTTATGCCTGTTTCATATAGTTCAACACTTAAATCACTGTTGTATATATATTTATTTTTGGTTAGACTCTATGACTGTTAATTTTAGATTCATGCTTTGAATTAAAGGTCAAATTTAGTTTAGTAGTTCTAAAATAGGATTGCGTGGCTACTGAATTTCAATGTGTCCTTCAATAAATCGTAATTGAGTTATGTCCAGTTAAATAGCTTATTGAAAATGTGTTAAGTAAATCATGTTGGTTCTTTCACGTTAATGGTTAATGGTTAATGGTAGGTTTTAAACATTGGTTTGTTTCCCATTAATGATAAAAAACAGTAATGGTAAAAAATAGTTCAAGTAGCATGTGTTTTCCTATAACCTAATTTCGTAATCCCGTTAGTTCAAAAAACTAAAATCACTGAGGGTAGTAGAATTATAGTAATTTTGGTCATTCAGTTGCTTATTAGCTGGTGTTTAAATGTCATTTTACATTGTTACAATCGAAAAATCTCTATCCTTCGCCTCATAATGGTTGACAGTAAAGACATAATTAGTATAGTTGTCCGAAATAGGCTAATCCTAAGGTGTTGAATTTATCCTAATTCTAAGGTTTTAAGTCTCAATAGGCTAAAAAGCATAAAACCCATTTCAATTAATCTTACAAATTTGGGGTCATTTTGAAGCCCAACATGTTTACTCTTGGACAATAACACTAAAGCGATTGGCTAGATTGGTTTATTCATGTAGTTTTTTGGGGGTTTGATTATTTTCAATTGAATCATTAAGTCTTAAACTTTTCACCATTAATAATTAGCTCATGAAACTTTTAGAAATCATATGAAATAGAGAGTAGGAATGGCCTTAAAAGAATGAGATGAGCTTTGTCACACTAAATACACAATTACAGGGCCCACAAATAATTGTTATAAAAATATTAGATTCAGAAAAACCGTTTAACGAATTTCGTGGTCATTCCAAAAGATAATAGCACGATAGAATCATTAGGCACGTACTTAATAAAATTACCTTCCTAAATTCGGGTACACATTTAAGTGACCCTAATACAAATCCCAATGAAGTCGGAACGCATCAAAAATTGCGGACACATTTATGTGACGAAATTTGAGATGTATTCTCATGACATTGTAATTCTCTTCTAATATAAAAATGATGAAACCGGTTCAAAGTGATAATTGGTGAGTAAGTACATAATTGTTAAAAATCATATAATTAAGACAAAATATGATAATTAAGTGACCGTGCTAGAACCACGGAACTCGGGAATGCCTAACACCTTCTCCCGGGTTAACAGAATTCTTTATCCAGATTTCTGGTTCGCGGACTATCAAATAGAGTCAAACCTTTCCTCAATTCGGGATTTCGAAACGGTGTCTTTCAGACCATAATCTCCCAAGTGGCGACTCTGAATCTCTTAATAAATGAATCTCGTTTTGATTGTCCTTTAATTGGAAAAACTCCTTTTTATATACTCCCTCGCGCCCTCGCGGGTAAGCGGCGTAAAAAGGAGGTGTGACACCCCAAACCAAAGATTCTCTCTTTTACATCTCTGAACCCTTCTCTATTATTAAAAAAACCAATAAAAGACTTCAAGCTTGAAGTCTAAAGCCTGAAAGAAAAGAAAAGGAAACTGAAAAAGAAAAGAAAAGAAAAGAAAAGAAAAAGAAAAAGAACAAGAAAAGGAAACCAAAATGGGAAGCTCAGGAGACAAATCCTGCGAGCTAAGTCCCTGCCCCTCTATTTTTTCTATTTTTTGGTTGATACAAATAATTTGTGTTATTTTATGCTATATTTTGAATGTTTGCATATTAGATTTTATTCGTCTTCTCTTCATTTTATCTTTTATGAGTCTTGTTATAACCTGTTTCTATTAGCTTATCTTTGTTAATAACATGCTTCACTAGTCTATTGTTAGCTGGCTATAACACTTGACTATATTTGCTCGAGCACTTTAGGGTTTTCTGTTAGTCTTTAACATGAGAATATTCTGAGTATGCCTCTTATGTCAAATCTGATATACTGTGCATCAAAACCTGAATTGTGAAGTTATTTGATTGAAATTCAACAATATTCAAATTTCCTTCTGAGTTTTGGTTAAATAACAAATGATTCTGATTTTGTGGATACGTGTGCAATTTGATGTGAAAATGCTATATTTGTAATATATTCATGCTATTAGACTATAATTAAGCTTAATATGCTCTTAGGTGATATTGGTTATAGTTGTTTAGACAGTTAATTGGATAAGTTGATCAATTTTGAAAACATAAGATAGTTTAATTAGATTAAAAATGAAAATAACATAAAAAGTGGCTAAAATTGAAATAATAAATAGAGTGGTCAGTACCGAAACTGGCTAATTCTACAATTCTTTAGGCTTAAATCTAAATGGCTAGTTCTGAAAATGGCCAATTTTGTAATAATAAAATTAAATCTAAAATTGGCTAAGGTCTTAATCTAATTCTAAATAGCCAGTGTTATAATAATGACTAATTTTGCAAAGCCAAGTCCAAATACTGGACTGGCTGAAATTGAAAGGCTTAAACCTTGATAAATAAACAGGTTAGTCCTGTAAACTAACACAAACACAGAAATGAAAAGAAAACCTCTTAAAAAGAGGTTAAAATTGAAATGAAATTAAGATTCTAATCTGGCTAAGTCTTAAAGACTTATATAACAATGGCCAGAAGTTAAATAAGGATTAAAATTGAATACCCAGACCTGGACAAGGTCGGGTAATTAGCAATAAGCAATAAGGGTATAATAGGAAATAAAAATGGCATAATTGTGGATTTAATAGAGCCTATAAGGACAATTAAGACATTTAGGCCTAGTATTTCTGCAATATTGCACAAAACAAAGGGTATAATAGACCCAACAAAAAGGCAAATCAGTTAATAACCTTAGCAAGTGAGGGTATACCAGTAATACACCTCAAATAGAACATAATAGAACCTATCAGCACATGTGTTTAACTCATGACTAATATCATGAAAATATGCTAACATAATGAAAATAGTGATAATAATCCCTACGGGATCCAAATAATCGGCATACAAATAAAGTGTAATAAATAAAAGAATTAAGGGGAGGGAATTAGAAATAACTTTTTCAAATTTCCCCCTCCCCCCCAAAATTTCACCAATTCTATCTATAAATAGACCTTAATAGAGCCTGATTAGAGGCTGTATTTTGGAATGAATTCAGAGATACACTAAAATATAATACATAGGGAAATTTGGCTGATTTTTGAATGAATTTAGAGATACACTGAAATGCAAACATATAGGGTAATTTTCTGGGTATTAGTCGAGGCTTTGCTCTGAAGCTTTGTAGAAGTTCCTCTGTTATTTGCTGATTTTTCTACTGGTCTTCTGCTGGGTATTGCTTTGCTGGTTCTGGAATTCATACTCGACTGTTGAATTTGATTCTGTTGCTGTGATTCATTCACCTCCATCGATGTTTCATTGTTGATGTGATCTACCTGCTTATTCTCACCTTCATCTCCCTTAGACTCATAAGCTTTTATTGCTGAATCAGGTACACAACTGAACCTCATGTGATTGCTGTTGAATTGAAGTGGATGAATAAAGCCTTTCAAGCTCTGAAATAGCTCTGCTTCTGAATTTATTTTTGTATTTAGATGATGATTAGTTGAAACTGTAATTTAATAGGAATTATTGTATAACTGACTCATGTGAGACACAAACGAAGCTGGAACAATGTAATAGTGTAGTAAGCAGACTAGTATAGTGGTAATGACCATAATCACCTAGTTAATCAAATAGGTTAACAACTAATCTGAAACATTTAATCTAAAAACAAGTGCATAACAAGTAGATTAATAACAACATTAACGTGTGGTAATTAGTTTAATTTGATAATCGTTAGTTCAATCTGGGCAGTTGTATTAGCAATTGAAATGTTATGGTTAAAACTGATAATCGAATATGAAGTTATAGAACACATAGTTCAGTTAAATGAGTTACATAAAGTAGATCAGTGTTTAATACAATTGGCTAATTCTCTGAAAGTTACAATTAATTGGGATTAGTGTGTTGTCATGTAGATTTCATATAGTTGAACACATTTTGTCATTTTAGTGAATTAATAACTTGTTTAGTAGTTTAACATTAGTCATTGAACTATAGAGGCGAAATCAGTTTGTTAATTTGATTCCATTTACATCAGATAGTTAAAATTGGAAATTGTTAATGTAATTCTGTATTATTTTTCTATTCATTGAATAAATACGATTTAAATTTGTTTTCCACTGGTTCAGAATATTTATATGTGATGAGTTTTAATTTTAGTTCCCCTTCTTCAATCATGTCTAGTTTGGGCCCAACAAATTACGATGGCCCAAATCTGGAACGGCTCATAATTGAGCCTTCTGTTGGACACTTTCAGCATATTCTGGGTTTTAAGACCCAGACGCATGAACTGGTATGTTGAATAGAGTGCAACATCCCAGGCCCATGTAATATAAAAATAAAGCCTGGTCTGCTTTCTAGAAAAACGATAAACTAGGGAAAACCCAAAAAATAGAAAATATAGTATATACATATAGGATTGGACTATAAAACTAAATGGGATGAGCCTCTGAAAACAAAACACCGGGGCCCCCAAATAAATGAATAAGTTATATAATAGATTCGGGAAGTTTGATAGATAATTTCACAACCTTTCCAAAAGATTAAAAAGCCGATAGACGATTTAGGCACGACTTTCAAAATATACTTTCCCTAATACGAGTGCACATTTGATGTGACTCAAATCGTAAATCTCGGCGAAGCCGAAACGTGTTAAAGGTCACGGGCGTACTGGTTGCGGTGTGACTCGAAATACATTTTCGCGATGTCGTAATTCATAAAATATTCAAAGAAAAACACGTACATATTGTTAAAAGGCATGTAATAAATCATGTAAAACTAAGAATGACAGTTGAGCGACCGTGCTAAAACTACGGAATCCGGGAGTGCCTAACACCTAATCCCGGGTTAACAGAATTCCTTATCCGGATTTCTCGTTGCGCGAACTGTTAAAAACAGAGTCAACTTCCTCGGATTCGGGATTAATCGGTGACTTGGGACACCATTATTTTCCCAAGTGGCGACTCTGAAACTGTAAAAAAAATACCGAACCAATTGTCCTTTATTTGGAAAAACTCATTCCTCGTTGTTATTATATCCTTTCCCGGGGTATTCATAATATTAAGGTATACCTATTCTATTAATCGGGGAAATAAAAAAAGGTAGTAAAAAGGGAGGTGTGACAGCTCTGGCGACTCTGCTGGGGATATGCAACCCAGAACTTCGGTTCAGGGTTTATGTAACGACCCAACCGGTCGTTTTGAGATACGGCACGTCATTCAGTAGTTTGAGGCCATGAGCAGCTTCATCTCAGGTATATTGACTTGTGTGTATAGTCAGAATTAAAATTCAAGAAGTTTGGAATCAAATTTAAATGAAAATTCTCATTTCCGAAGCTTAAAATTGAAGAAATGAACTAGGATTGGAATTTTGAGTATACGACCTCGGAATTGGGATATGAAGGTTCCAGCAGGTTCATATGATGATTTCGGACTTGGGCGTATGCCCGGATCGGGTTTTGGATAACCCCAGAGCGTTTTGGCGCATATTATGGAAGATAGCATTTTAGAAGAAATTGTATCAGTTTGGCTTAAAATGAATTTTAGTGTGATTGATGCCCGTTTGGGATTCCGAGACTTGGAGTATCTCCGTATGGTTATTCTGGATATGGGAGCGCGATCGGAAGTGAATTCGGAGATCCGTAGGTCATTTTGGAGTAGTTTGGCTAAAGATAGAAAATTGAAGGTTTTTGAAAAAATTTGACCGGAAGTGGAAATTTTGATATCGGACTCGAAATGCAAATCTTATGGTTCGGATAGCTTCATTAGGTGATTTGGGGCTTAGGAGTGTGACCGGAATGTTTTTGTGATGACCGGTGTAGAATTAAGCTTGAATTGGCAAAGTTAGTATTTTGGCGAATTCCAGTTGATAGGTGAAATTTTGATCTGACGGTCGGAATGGAATTCCGAAAATTTCTGTAGCTCTGTTATGTCATTTTGGACTTGTGTGAAAAATTTGAAGTCAATCGGACTTGATTTGATAGGTTTCGGCATCGTAAATAGAAGTTGAAAACTTCAAAGTTCATCAAGCTTGGATTGGAGATTAATTCATAATTTTTGCATTGTTTGATGTGATTTGAGGCCTCGAGCGAGTCCGTAATATGTTTTGGGACTGGTTGGTGTTATTGGCTAGGGTCTCGGGGGTCTCAGATGTGTTTCGGATGCCCAACGGGTCATTTTTGAAGATTTTTTGTTCATTTGAGCATAAATGTAATGATCTAAAGGTTCATTTTTAGTTCTAGAGATCCAAATTGGATTCTGAGAGTTCCGGAATTTTGATAATGAATTATAGGACTGATCTGGAAAATTTGGTTTAATTTCATCAAGTCGCGATTGGGTTTTTGATGCGAAATACGAGTTAATTGTTTAACGAGTAAATTGAGTATCAAACTGAGACAACGAGCTCCGAATTCAGTGTTGATTAAAGGGTTGTGTTCGTATTATTATTTATGACTCATAGGAACAAGAATCGCCTAATTCCGAGTTCGTATGACGGAGTTAGAGCCATTTTAGTGAAACAAAAGCTGCTGCAATTTTCTGGGCAATTTCTGCATTTTTCGTACGTGTGAACAGTGATCTCACTTGCGTGTACAGTATCTTTGTACAGTATACATGAACAGTACCACATCAACAGTGCCTATGAACAGTGACGTGAACAGTCATGTGAACAGTGACGTTAACAGTCATGTGAACAGTGACGTGGACAGTGCATGTGAACAGTGACGTGAATAGTGACAGACAGAATGTTAAGTTCTGAAAATGGGAATTTCTCCCATTTTCCATTTTTGACGAATTGGAGCTCGGATAAGGCGATTTTTTGAGAGATTTTAGAGAGAACAATGGGGTAAGTGTTCTTAACTCAATTTTGGTTGTATAACTTGAATCTATTACAAGTTTTGGTGTTTAATCTAAGGATTTTGTTGGAAAAGGATAGAAAACCCTCTTAGATAGAATCATTGATTTGAATATCGAAATGATATGGGAATTTAACAAATTTGGTATGGTTAGACTCGTGAGAGTGCGAGGTTTCTGGAAATATAAAATTTACCAAATTCCGAGATGTGGGGCCCGAGGGGTATTTTGGTCATTTTATATAATTTCGTAATTGCTTAGAATTTAATTGTAGAATAAATTACTTGAATTATTATTTACAAATGAAATTTAATTGAATAGATTTGAGCCATTTGGAGTCGGATACTCGTGGCAAGAGCGTGTTTTCAAGTTGACGTGCACTTGATCGAGTAAGTGGCTTGTCTAAACTTGTGTGGGGGACTTTGTCCCTTAAGATATGAATTTGGTAATTGAATGCCTTGTGCGTGAGGTGGCGAGCGCGTACTTGAGCTAATTATTGAAAACCCGACTTTTTACTTAAAGATAAAAGTTACTTGAGTTGAGTTTTCTTTCATATTTATTTATTCCTAACTGCTATTATAGCTTGTGCTAGTTTAGAGAAGCATGTTTAGTGAATTTATTTGTCTATTTTTTTAAACTACCTTGTTGCATTCTATGAGACATATCAGGCCAGAAAATACTATTATTTGTTATGAGTCGGTAGCTAATTAATATCTTGAGTTGTTGTTGGTTGATTTAAATTGGGTCTACGGGACGACATCCCGGAAATTTCCCCTATACATATTATACAATAAGAATGAGGGTGCGGGATACTAAGAGATCCCTGGCACAGAAAAGAATATATTTATTGAGGATACTAGGAGATCCTCTAGATACCAAGAGATCCCAACAATTATTATTGTGGATACTAGGAGATCCCAGAATATTTATTGAGGATACCGCGAGATCCTCGGGATACCAGGAGATCCCAGAATTTATTATTATGGATACTAAGAGATCCCAAAATATATATTTATTGAGGATACCAAGAGATCCTCGGGGTACCAGGAGATCCCAGAATTTATTGTTATGGATACTAAGAGATCCCAAAAATATATTTATTGAGGATACCAAGAGATCCTCGGGATACCGGGAGATCCCCGACGATAAATATCCGGTTGTAGTTTGTACCTCTATTCTTTGATAGTGTTTGTCCGTTGTTACTGTTTTACTTATTTTTTTTGCCGGATATTTGTTGTGATTATACACATATTGTCTTCTCATTATCATATTGGTTATTATATTATACCTCAGTAGGGCCCTGACCTTCCTCGTCACTACCCAACCGAGGTTAGGCTTGGTACTTACTGAGTACCGCCGTGGTGTACTCATGCTACTCTTCTGCACACTTTTTGTTGTGCAGATCTAGGTACATCAGGACAGGCTCATACTAGGTGATTCAGCAGCACTTTTGGAGACCTCGAGGTATGATCTGCTACGTCCGCGGATCCGGAGGCCTTCCTTCTACTCTTATAGTATTAGTAGATGTCTTCCTTCATTTCGTTGTTAGATACTCTTTACACATAGAGCCACAGTTGTATATTATCTTTTATTCTGTGTTACCCGTGGGATTCCGGATCTTGGTGGTGTTTTTATACGGTGTGTTTGACGGGTGTATGTGCCAAGCGGCACAGATTACATTCCTTTTTATATTATATCGTTTTTCCGTTATTCCTTGTTTAATGTTCATAAAATGGTATATTCTGCAACGTGTTAGGCTTACCTAGTCATGGGGACTGGGTGCCGTCATGACATGTTCACGATTGGTGAACTAGGGTCGTGACAGTTTAAGAATTTGAGCTCGTTAGAATTGTCGTTCTTGATATTATTTGACTTTGTTACATGCTTTGACCAACATGCTACGTGTTTTATCGCTTTAATATTCTGTGGATTGTATATATAAAATTGTGCCGAAAACCCTTCTCTTCTTTACCTCTGGGGATGTGCTTACTGGTTGAGACTCCCCTTTCTGTTAAGTTACACCCAAAATAAGAAACAGAGGCTGGATAAGTTACAAAGCCGAATGACCCCGCGGGTCACCGGTACGTAGCCCCCTCCTCGATCCGAGTTGTCCACTTGGGTACACGATCTAGCACTATATGAAACAATAAGATATTGAACATAGGTCTAGGACGATTATTTGCATCATAACTGACTTATGGGACTCAACACATGGGTTGGTTACGTCTAGGACAGGTGACTCGGTAATTAAAGACTGAGCATATTATATGTTGCATTTTAATTGTCTTGGATCATTATGCGGACCGGCAAAATTCTTGAGAAAACAAAAGAAAAAGAAAAATTCTGAGAAAAAAATTTGGGATATTAGCGAAGAGTTGTTAGAAAATTCGGAAAGAAAATCTGAAAAAATAGGAAAGAACATTGTTGTTAAAATAATTGGTCAAATAATCTGACCGAACTACGCAGGTTTGATTCTCGCCATTAACTGAGATAAGTAGGCAACCCTTAACGGGTCCAACCACCCTTTTAGAAAATGACCAAAAATATTTTTAGTTTCAAACAATCGAAGTGATCGCTATTTTTGAAAATAGCCGAATGTTCCGAAAGGACGCCAGAAGGCTGTTTTGGCAAAAAAATGGCCACCTCGAAATCATTTCTTTTTCTTTTTCAAAATAAAAACCTGAAAAGGTTAATTCTTTCAAGAAAATTGGCTTTGAAAAATATTTTTTTTCTTTTTCTGAATAAAATCGCCTTTAATAAATGTGCAGGATGAGCACAGTACAGAATGAACCCTTCACTTTAATGAATAAAATCCCTTTGGATTTGAGACTATAGTGGAACGATATGGGTCAAGAAGGACAAGATTGGGTCAAATGCTATTTGAAGGACCTTACGGGATTAATGGACATAATCCTGTGGTGATATAATTCGGGCACTTGTCACATGCTGGGATCCCGCGCATAATGTTCTACACTTTCCGGACTTCGAGCTCACTCTTACTTTAGAGGAAATTGCTTACTATATCGGGAAAAATGAGGTTCCCCTAAAAGAGAAATACCCGGTGGCTTCGAGGGAGATAACAGTGCACAAATTCCTCGATTCTCTGAAGATTGCTCGGAACGTCCACAATGAAGACTTGGCTAATGGGTTTTGTTCTTTAAATTTCATCTACAGCAGATATGGACATATCGGGGGGTTCAATGACCCTACGAACAAGCTCTGTAGTAAATCTAACCGAGTCAAGTGGGAAGAGCATAGGCGATTTACCTTTATAGTGGCATTCCTTGGGCTAATCATATTCCTAAGAAAAGGTGGAAACATTGATACAAGGGTCGCCGGGGTGGCCAGCACTCTTCTCGTGCAAGATAATAGCACACTGGCGCTAATGATTATAGCTGATATCTTCTGTGCCCTCACATCCTGTAAAGCGGGGCATGACTTCTTTGAGGGTTGCAATATGATTCTGCAGATTTGGTTGATAGAACATTTATGTCGTCATCCTCCGTTTTCAAGTTATGGGTCGTCTGAGAAGACGTGCCTTGAAGAATTTTATATGAGAACAAAAGAAGTTAAGCTGCTGGAGGGAGAAAAAGGTTGGATTTCATTCTTGCGATCGTTGACCGCTAGCCAAATTGATTGGGCATACGGATGGTTACCCCTCGACGAGGCCATGTACATGCCAACTGAAGGGTCGCGTTTCTTGATCATGGGTCTTAAAAGAATTATGCACCGTACAGGGTACTACGATAGCTTGGGAGATATCAAGTTATACCAAAAGACAAGGACCTCAGTTTACAAGTAGTATAGATTAGTCCGGACGGGCAATTCCCGGAAGCAAATATCCGACAGATTTGGAATGAATGTCAAAGCTTGAAGGTAGACACTTGTGTGGGAAATCGAGCTCAGGGAGAAGTATCGCCAGGGTATGCCGTATGGTATCGCCGGGATGTCGAGCATTATAGACCACTAAAAAGGCCTCACGTTCAAGATTTGGCCGAGTAATCTAAGGAACACAAAAATTGGGTGGCCATAGAAAATGAGTATAGAGCCAAGATCAGCTTGCTAGAGAAACAATTTTGAGATCTCCAATTTGATAGTGGTTTACAAGCAGCATCTGACGAAGGAGAAAAGAAGCAGCTGAGAAAAGAGAATGAAATCTTAAAGGCTCAAATTGCAAAAATGAAAATTGCATCCGAGACCCCAGTTCGCCTAGCCCGAGATGAGAAATTGATTGAAAATCTTCGGCGCAAAGTGAATGACTACAGCTTCGATCTTGATAAAGCAGAAAAGGAGTTAGTTAGGGTTCGAAAACAACTGGCTAGAGATGTCGAGGAAAGAGCTAGAATGGTTCAGCAATTGCAAGATAAACACGAGGTTGAGGTAGCTCGATTGAGAAAGAAAGTCATTACATCTGCAGTCAAAAGTAGCAAGATAATGAAAGAGTTTGAAGAAGAGAGAGAGCATTATTACACGGCTATGGCTCGGTTAGAATTTGAGTTACAACAACTACAGAAAGAGAACCAACCAACCTTAGCTGCTTGCGCCAAATAGATCAGCAGGCTGCTTCAAGAAAAAGGGGTCATTTGAGAAATAATCGTCAATTTTGCTCAGTACATCACCAGAAAATACCAATTGTGTGAAGATATGTCCCAGGCAACATAAAGCAAGTCATGTCTGACCTAGATAAACTCCAAAGTGGATTAGCATATAGGCCTGCGGCAAGACCGAACGACGTCTCGCGGGCACTAGGAACATTAATGTACTCGTAGGGCATGCATTTTGTATCTGTATTCCTTTTGCATTAGTAGCACAACATCATTTTGTAATCAATGTTTTTGAGTATCAGTGAAAACTTCAAAAGAAGTTGTTATCATTCTTTTTTCGCTTTATACCAATTGTTTGGGCGATAGGCAAACATGTAGGAACGGAAAAAGCAAAATTGAAAATGAATTTGGAAAAAAGAAAAATAGAAAAAAACAAAAAAAAGGAAAGAAAAAGGAGGAAAAAAAAGAAAAAAAAAGATGAATAGAAAAGAAAAAAAAATAGAAAGAAGAAAGATGAATGTTAGTTCAAAAATGAATAAATACCGGAATGATGCATAATGATCAAGGGCATAAGTTGTTATTTTTAATCGTTACATTTTACCCCTTATGAACTAACTATTAACGAGTTTTGTTGTTGATGAGAATCAGATTTCAGCTGGCAACTGGCATTCTGGCACATCATCATTACAACACACGTTCAAAAGCTATGTCTAAGGCTGTGACTCAGGAGATTGAACCTACCATCATGGACCCAGTACAGGAAGAAGAGATTGTAGATGTTGCGAGTGTGAAAGAGGAAATGTATAAGCTAAAACAACAAATGTCGGAAATGTACCAATCCTGGTCCAGGGGTCAACCTTTGCCCACATATCCAGCCAATCCAGCATATGTCCCTCCCGCAAATCCTAATCCTGAACCACCTACCATGAACTCATCCTCCACGTACCCAAATTACCAATACTACTATGCCACAACTTCACAGACACCACCACCACTATCAAACAGATTCCACCTCAACCACCACAGGTCGCCCCAGTATATGTGGCACCACCACATGTTGCTCTGCATAAATCGTCAAGTGAATCAGTGTTCCATGTGCAAGACGTGCATTACTATCCACCGGAGCCAATATTTAGGTAGCACAACTCCTATACCCCACTTATCTATATGACGGAAGAAAAGCCCGTCAGGAACTTGGAGCAAGAAGAAATGGCACGGAAGATGAGAAGTTTAGAACAATCTTTCCGTAACATACAAGGGCTAGGAGGCCAAGTGAGTGTTGCATATAAAGATTTGTGTTTTTTTTCAGAAGTGCAGCTCCCCGCTGGATTCAAGCTACCTAAGTTTGATATGTACGATAGACATGGGGATCCAGTAGCCCATCTAAGGGGTTATTGTAGCAAGATGCGTGGTGCAGGGGGAAGAGATGAACTGTTGATGGCTTATTTTAGCCAGAGTTTAAGCGGTTCTGCACTGGAGTGGTATACTCGTCAGGATCACACCAGATGGTTCATTTGGGATGATCTAGCCCAGTCATTCGTTAACCACTTCTAGTACAATTTGGAGATAATTCCAAATAGGCTGTCGCTAACAAAAATGGAGAAGAAGCCCGGGGAAATTTTTTGGGAGTACGGTTTTAGATGAATGGAACAAGCAGCATGGGTCGACCCTCCTATGAAGGAGACAAAAATGGTGGACTGCTTTCTACAGGTCGTAGAGCCTACTTACTATGGTCATCTGGTATCAGCTATTGGTAAAACTTTTAATGAAGTGGTGAAAATGGGAAGTTTCGTAGAAGATGGATTGAAAACTAATAAGATCATGAGCTTTTCGGCTATTAAGGCCACGAATCAGGCGATACAAACCGGAAATGGGGGATCTATCGGTAAAGAAGAATGAGGAGGTCGCAGTTGTTGAAAGTAGACCGTGGTCTTGGGGCCAAAATACATACCATCATCCACCTCGCCCATATCAACCATACCCACCAACACCTTACAACCCACCTCCACCATATTATCCACCCACCACTCCACATTATTCTGTCCCGCATGCTTAAAAATCCAGAACATATAAAAATCCAAACAGACCCAGCTTCCGTCCAGATCCGGAAGTAAGAAATAGAACCCAAACAAAGAAAACATTCACTCCACTGGGGGAGTCTTACACCAGTCTTTATCACCGCCTGAAGGAGTTGGGGATGCAAACCCCAATAGAGCCAAAACTTCCAAATCCACCACCCAGAAACATTGACCAATCAGTCCAATGTGAAAATTGTTCCGGGGCACCGGGACACGATACTGATAAGTGTTGGCACTTGAAATCCGCTATACAAGAGCTTATTGATACTAGGAGGATCGAAGTGCAGGCTCCAGAAACTCCTAATATTACACAAAACCCATTACCAACCCATCATGAGATGCACATGATAGAGTTGGAACAAGGAGAAAGCAGTAAGAAACCGTCCCAATCGGTGATGATGATAAGAGCCAATAGCAAAGTGGAAAGAGAGGTTGAGAAAGAGAAAGCGACAGCCGAGTTGACAGTGAAAAAGCCACCAGTGGTTGAAACTATGAAAATAGTAGTGCCAGGAGCTAAGCCAATGTTGACAGTAAAGGGAGCATACGTGGAACCTGTAGTCATTAAACCGGTGGTGCAAATGCCATTTGTAGACACTAAAGCCATACCGTGGAACTACAACAAAGTCATAGTGACGTACAGGGGAAAGGAGGTTATAGGGGAGGTCAATGAAATACATGGCCTAACTCGTTCCGGGCAATGCTTTGCCCCTGAAGATTTGAGGAAAACAAAAATGGTGAAAGATAATCTTAATCATGTGAAGAAAGCGGTCTTTGAAGAAGAAGCAGAAGAGTTTTTGAAAAAGATGAAAGCTCAAGACTATTCGATAGTAGAGCAGTTGAGAAAGACGCCTGTGCAAATTTCATTGCTTTCATTGTTAATCCATTCAGAAGAGCACGGGAAGGTGTTAATGAAGATTCTGAATGAAGCACATGTCCCCGAGAGAATCTCAGTCTGCCATCTTGAAAAGATCACGAACAAAATCTTTGAGACGAACAAGATAACATTCTCGGATAATGAATTGCCACTTGAAGGGACGGAACACAACAAAGCATTTTATCTCATTGTCAAGAGCGAAGAATCTGTGATTACCCGTGTCCTAGTAGACAACGGATCAAGTGCAAACATTTGTCCACTTTCAACTCTGGGAAAGCTGAAGATTAATCCTGATAGAATCCATCGAAACATTGTGTGTGTACGGGGATTTGACGGAGGAAGCAAGAATACTTTGGGGGACATTGTGCTGGAAGTTACCATTGGACCAGTGGACTTTACCATGGAGTTCCAAGTGTTAGATGTCACTGTTTCTTATAATCTGTTATTGGGACATCCGTGGATCCACGTGGCCAAAGCTGTACCATGTTCTCTGCACCAGATGGTAAAATTCGAATGGGAACAGTAGGAAATTATAGTGCATGGAGATGATGATGTCTGTAACACCATAATGCCTTCTGAAGAAACTGAAGGGGACAAGGGCCCATGGGTATATCAGGTGATGGATGCTGTGGTAGTTAACAAGATATCCGAAGGGGAGGGAATGCCAATTCCTACAGTGGCTCCTACAACAGTAATGGTGGCTAAAGAAATGATCAGAAATGGGTTCGCACCGGGAAAATGTTTGGGGATAACTTTACAAGGGATAACACAACCTGTCCACTTGCCGGGAAATAATGACACCTTTGGCCTGGGTTTTAAGCCTACTTATGCCGACATCCAAAGAGCCAAAAGAATGAAGTAGAAAAGTTGGACCCTCCCGAAACCAATTCCAAAATTATCTGACACCTTTACTAGGCCTGGTACACGAAGACATTTGACAACTGTTGTGCCGAGTTATGCTGAAATAAGGTCGGATGCTGAGCTTCTTTCAAGGTTTGAAATGTTGTTCGAGGATGTAAACATGTTGGATATGGGTGAGGGGACGAGTAAGATGGATGTCCAGTTCGTGGGACCCTGCGCTGCACTTAATAATTGGGAAGCTACTCCTCTTCCGATCAGCAGGGAATTGTGGTAGTTAGCCTTAAAAATATTTCATCTTTCCCAAAGCTATTTTATTTTGTAATCCCGCACCCCCACTGAAATCAAATGTATCCAACCTCTGTTATCTTTTTGAAAAATTATCAATGAAACGCAATTTCTTTCTTTCTTCATTTTTGCCTTATTTTATTTTTCTTCTTTTTGTACAGTTCAATATTCATTGATTCCAATGATATGTCATGCATGAAGGATTCCCGGTCCAGTCTTGACAATCGAATAGTTATAAAAGAAATTGAAAATGAAAGTGAAATATAATATGAAGATGAGGAAATACCGGAGGAAATCAGTAAAGATTTGAATCAATATGAGGAAAACCCCAAACCGAACTTAAATGAGATAGAATCTATTAATCTGGGGAGTGAGGATAACGTCCGGGAAACAAAGATCAGTGTACATCTAGAGGCTTCCCTCAGAGAAGATCTAATAAAGTTATTACATTAATACAAGGACATATTTGTTTAGTCCTATGATGACATGCCCGGACTCAACACTGATCTGGTGGTACATAAATTGCCCATCTATCCGGAATGTTGGCCGGTAAAACAGAAGCTAAAAAAGTTTAAGACGGACATCAGCGTGAAAATAAATGAAGAGGTTAATAAGCAATTTGAGGCGAAGGTCATACGAGTCACTAAATACCCCACCTGGTTAGCAAATGTTGTGCCAGTTCCAAAGAAGGATGGAAAGACTAGGGTGTGTGTTGACTACAGAGACCTCAACAAGGCTAGTCCAAAGGATGATTTTCCATTGCCAAATATCCATATACTGATTGACAATTGCGCCAAACATGAAATTGGCTCTTTTGTAGATTGTTATGCGGGATATCATCAGATCCTAATGGACGAAGAAGACGCAGAAAAGACAGCCTTTATCATGCCTTGTGAAACATATTATTATAGAGTGATGCCATTTGGGTTGAAGAATGCCGGAGCTACATATTTGAGGGCAATGACCACTATGTTTCATGATATGATGCACCGAGAGATAGAAGTGTATGTGGACAATATCATCATTAAGTCCAAAAAGCAATGTGATCATGTCAAAGATTTGAGGAACTTTTTTCAGAGGCTCCGAAGATATAATCTTAAGCTCAATCCAACAAAATGTGTTTTTGGGATGCCTTCAGGGAAGTTATTGAGGTTTATAGTAAGCCGGCATGGTATTGTATTAGATCCATGAAAGATAAAAGCAATCCAGAATTTGCCTCCGCCGAAGAACAAGAAGGAAGTGATGAGCTTACTAGGCAGGCTGAACTATATTAGCAGGTTCATTGCTCAGCTGACGTCAACATGTGAGCCTATTTTCAAATTGTTGAAGAAAGATGCAGCAGTAAATTGGACCGATGAATGCCAAGAAGCCTTTGATAAGATTAAAGAATATATGGCTAATCCTCCAGTGTTAGTTCCTCCGGAACCGGGAAGACCTTTGATCTTGTATTTGACTGTGCTAGATAATTTATTTGGTTGTGTACTGGGGCAGCAAGATGAGACTGGAAAGAAAGAGCAGACGATATATTACCTCAGTAAAAAGTTCACATCTTATGAGGTAAAATACACTCAGTTGAAAAGAACGTGTTGTGCATTAAACTGGGTTGCTCAGAAATTGAAACATTACTTGTCAGCTTATACCACATATCTGATATCACGGTTAGATTTATTGAAGTAAATATTTCAGAAGCCCATGCCTACAGGAAGACTTGCTAAATGGCGGATTCTGCTCACAGAATTTGACATCATCTATGTAACACGTACGGCAATTAAGGCGCAAGCATTTGCAGATCATCTAGCAGAGAATCCAGTGGATGATGAATATGAGCCGCTAGACATATTTTCCGGATGAGGAGGCAGTGAATGTTGAAGAAATAGAGCAAAGTAACAAGCCAGGATGGAGAATGTACTTCGACGGAGCCGTTAACAGTAAAGGAGTTGGAATTGGAGCAGTACTTATTTCAGAAACGGGTCATCACTATCCCGTTACCCCTCAGCTTTGATTTTTCTATACCAACAATATGGCTGAATATGAAGCATGTATACTGGGATTGAGGATGGCAATAGATATGGGTTTTCAAGAGATTTTGGTCATGGGTGACTCGGATATTTTGATACATCAAATTCAGGGAGAATGGGAGATAAGAGATTTGAAATTGATACCTTATCGGCATTGTCTACATGAGCTATCCCAGAGATTTCAATCTATAGAGTTTAAACACATCCCAAGAATGCACAATGAAGTAGCAGATGCTCTGGCCACATTATCCTCTATGTTGCATCATCCGGATAAAGACTATATAGATCCACTTCGGATACAGGTGTATGATCAAAATGCTTATTATTTTGCTGTGGAAGAAGAGCTAGATGGAGAACCGTGGTATCATGACATCAAGGAATACTTGAAGACAGGAAAGTACCTAGAACAAGCCACTGGAGTTCAGAAAAGGGCTATAAGACGATTAGCAAATGGCTTTTTCCTCAGTGGAGGGATTGTATATAAAAGAACACCAGACATAGGATTGCTGAGATGTGTGGATGCGCAACAAGATGACATGATTATGACTGAGGTACATGCGGGAGCTTGCGGACCTCGTATGAGCGGGTATGTTTTAGCAAAGCAAATATTGAGAGCAGGATTATTGGCTCACCATGGAACGGGATTGTATTAGATATGTGAAGAAATGCTACCAATGTCAAGTACATGGAGATTTGATTCATTCCCCACCTTATGAATTGCATACAATGTCTTCACCTTGGCCATTTGTTGCTTGGGGCATGGATGTCATTGGACCAATAGAGCCTGCAGCCTCTAATAGACACAGATTTATCTTGGTTGCGATTGACTATTTTACCAAATGGGTGGAGGCAAATACATTCCAGGCAGTGACGAAGAAGGCCGTGGTGGATTTCGTGCATGAAAATATCATATGGCGATTCGGAATTCCTAAAGTAATTATCACGGACAATGGGTCGAATCTGAACAGTCACCTCATGGAGGAAGCATGTCAGAAATTTAAAATCCTGTGTCGTAACTCTACACCTTACAGACCAAAGGAAAATGGAGTAGTAGAAGCTGCAAATAAGAATATAAAAAAGATTCTCAGGAAAATGATGGAAGAGTCTAGACAATGGCATGAGAAGTTACCTTTCGCTCTTATGGGCTATCGCACAACCGTACGTACTTCGATTGGTGCTACACCCTATTCATTGGTGTATGGAACAGAGGCTGTTATACTCGTCGAGATTAAGATACCATCCCTTTGAATCATAGATGAAGCTGAGATCGATAATGATGAATGGGTAAAAGCCTGGTTGGAACAATTGAATCTGATTGATGAGAATAGGTTAGCAGCAGTTTGCCATGGGCAATTATATCAACGGAGAATGGCTAGAGCATACAATAAGAAGGTGCGTCCTCGGAAATTTGAAGTAGGATAGTTGGTATTGAGGCGTATCCTGCAGCATTGGGTTGAAGCGAAAGGCAAATTTGCACCAAACTGGCAAGGACCGTTCATGGTATCACAGGTATTGTCCAGTGGAGCCCTATATCTGACAGATGTTGAAGGAAAATGCATAGAGACTGCTATCAATTCAGATGCAGTAAAGAGATATTATGTATGATTCCTTTTCATTTGTATAATTGTATTTTTTGTGATTTTGAAATTAAAATGATGAAGGCATTTTATTCTCTGTCCAAACACTTTATCCATTGACATCCCCGTTGAGCCTTGTTCGATTTATTCTTTCATACCCCTCTCTCGGAATTGCTTATGATACAAGAGAAAAGTAGGAAAATGAAAAATGGAAAATGATGATAAAAAAAGGAAAAAAAGAGAGAGAAAAGGCAAATGCAGACAAAAGCAAAATGCAAACAAAAGAAAAAGACAAAGAAATCAGGAAAAGTCAAACGAAACCATGAATTAATGGTGTAGTTTGAACTACGTCTGACTTGATCCTGAAAGGGTACGTAGGCAGCCTCTCTGATGTTCAGTCACAATAAAGGAAAAATCCAAAAATATCCCCCACATATTGAAACTGGGGCAGAAGTTACGTTTTATAATTCCGAGAATTGTAAATATTTTTAAACCCTCGTAAATTTTTGAGCCTTTATACCCTTCTTTCTGAACCCATCCAAAAGCCACATTACGGTCCAAAGAAAGACCTTCTAATAAATTTTAAGAAAATAACAATACAATGAGAATAAAGGAGAACAAGGCATAGACAATATTAGTGGTTCAGAGAACAAAAAGACAAAAGAAAAAATATAAAAATGAGAGAGTCTCACCGTTGAAAACCTTAACCGGTACCGTGAGGCGATTGTGAGGCTGAGATAATAAAAATGAGAGATTCTTATGAGTAAAAACCTTAACCGGCACTGTAAGGCGATGGTGAGTTTTGAGAGAAATAAATGAGAGAGTCTTATTGGTGAAAACCTTTAATAGGAAGCATAAGGCGACTGTAAGGACTATTCTGAGAAAAAAAAACAACAAAAATAAGATTGGTTTGGGTTGAAAGAAATATGGAGTTAAAACAATGGCAATTCGATTGGACAGACTGGGTCAGAGTTTAAATACATGGCAAGGTCAAAGGAATCAGCCATCCCAGATAAGTTCTGTCACTCCTCCAAATCACCCTTACCCTTTTTAAATTCATTTCTACATTTCATTGATTAAAAAACCAATTTGCCCATTGAAATCTAACTACCATCTTCTCATGATAAGAGGTGAAATAATGCTGGGTCAAAGAAAAGAAAAACAAAAAGAGAGAAAGAGGAAATAAAGAAGGACGGCGATCAAAGCCAAAGAAAAAAAAAGAAGAAAAACAAGGAAAATGCAAAAAGAGTTTACAAAGGAAGTCAACTAAAAGGCCGCTTAGCAGAAGAAAAGCAAAAAGAGGAAGGTAATAAAAAGCAGAAGTAGCAAATGCCAGTTGCCAGCAGTTTACAACTAATAAGATTGTTCTTTGATTTAGACAGGAACAAATTGTCACTAATCACTTTAAAGCGAATGTGACCAATGTGAAAAGAAATAAAACATAAAAAAGAAAAGTACATCAATAAAAGGAGGAATCCGTAGAGGAGGACTCACTCAATCAAGCAAGAAAATACCAAAAACAACAAGAAGGTATCATCTTTTTAAATTCACGTCCCAATTATCAAACTGAGGGAATATTTTTCAGCAATTTTTTATTTCTGTTCAGGCGCCCACCTGGATAACAAGGGAATATTTTTTTGCATTCGCATTTCATGCATCAGGTGCCCACCTAGATAACAAGGGAATGTTTTTCTACATTCGCATTTCATGCATCAAGCGCCCACCTGGATAACAAGGGAATATTTTCTGCATTCGCATTTCATGCATCAGGCGCCCACCTGGATAACAAGGGAATATTTTTCTGCATTCGCATTTCATGCATCAGGCGCCCACTTGGATAACAAGGGAATATTTTTCTGCATTCGCATTTCATGCATCAGGCGCCCACCTGGATAACAAGGAAATATTTTTCTGCAATTTTTTATTTCTGTTCAGGCTCCACCTATATAACAAGGGAATACATTTCTGCAATTTTTAATTTCTGTTCGGGTGCCCACTTGTATAACAAGGGAATACATTTCTGCAATTTTTAATTTATGTTCAGGCGCCCACCTGTATAACAAGGGAATACATTTCAACAATTTTTAATTTCTGCAAATTTTGATTTGTGTTAGCTAACATGAGTAACACCGTAACATGAGAAAAAGCCCACACTGGGCAGAGGAAAAAGTTTTGTTGTTTTGTTTTTGTTTTAAGAAGGTATCAATTTGAAGGCAAGGTGTACCATTGAAAATTACATAAGAAGAAAGAAAGCAAGAAAATAAAATCAACAAAAAATAAGGATGGTAGCAAAGAAAATCAAGGAAAAAGAGACAAAGAAGAATAAGAAGACAAGGAGTAGATAGGAACCATTGTAATTCGTAGCATTATAGCTTAGAATAGCTTCTTTATTTTATATTTTTCACCCCTGGTGTAATAAAGAATAAGTCAGTAGTCGTAGCAATAGCAATGCAACAGCAAAAGTTTTGGTAGTTTTAAGCTACCAGACCTTCCCGAACTACACTGACCTGATTCTTGTTTAGCCCAGGATATGTAGGCAACCTCTGAGGCAGGGTGCGGTCAAAAGGTTTTCAAAATGCTTCTCACGGAATATGCTAGTGGGCAGAAATCTCTCATTACTGCTCACTTGTATTTGGACTGAAACTTTTCGTGTTCCCGAGCAAAGAGGAGCAGCTGTGAGCACGTGATTTTTGCCCTAAGCAATAAAAGTTCCAAAATTAAATAAATAATATTTTTGTGTGGAATTATATGTTTGTTTGAAATAAAATGCATTTGTGTGAGTGAACAATTAAATATGAAAATTAGAAAATTAAAAAATAGTTTGAGTATAATTGTTATAAATAAAAGATTTTTAAAAGAAAATTAACAAAAATACATATATATGCCGAAAAATAAGAGAAAATAGCAAAAAATGTCAAAAAATATCAGAAAAATTGGAGAAAATAGGAAATTAAAAGAATTTGAGTAATTGAAAATGTATATAAAAATAAAGGATAAAATACAATAAGTAACAGAAATACATGAAGAATACAAAAAATACACATCTGGGCCATTTAACCAGGCCCAGATACATTGGCCCAATTTAATAAAGAGAGCCGGTCCATTTTGATTAAGTAACAAACGATCTCATCCGTCCATTTATCTAATCCAACGGCTGAGGATTAATCCGGAAATCTAATTAAATTAATATAGTTTTGATATTGAATCTTGGCCGTTCATCCATTCAATCCAACAGAAGAGATCAAAGAACCTACTTAAACTAAACGGTGTTATTTGAAGAAGTGTAATCCTGGCCGTTGATCAACAATGATCCAATGGCCAGGAATTGATCACGCGTTACAGGTATAAAAGGGCCTTGGTCTCTCAGAGACCGGCCATTTCACCCCATATCTAACCTTAGCCGCCTGATGCTTCTTCTTCTTCTTCTCCTTCACTCTCGCCGGCTATGGAGACTGCCCGCCATTCATGGCAGTCTCCGGCCACCCCCTTACCCCAAAACTTCTCTCATCTCACTCCCCTACCCAAAACCACCATAGAAAACCAAGAAAACCCCAAAACCCCCAAATCTTGAAAATCCGGTCACCGGAGTTCTTCTCCGGTGACCACCATTCTTTGACACTGCTTTCCATATTAATACCCCAAAACCCCCTTTTCTCTTGATCTACAACCCCACATAAACCATTTCCTTCGAATCATTCTCGAACTGTTCGAATATTCAAAAAAGAGTCGCCGGAACCCTAACTCCGGTCGACTCAAACCAAACCCCCAACCAAAGATTCTCTCTTTTACATCTCTGAACCTTTCTCTGTTGTTAAAAAACCAATAAAAGACTTCAAGCTTGAAGTGTAAAGACTGAAAGAAAAGAAAAGGAAACTGAAAAAGAAAAGAAAAGAAAAGAAAAGAAAAAGAAAAAGAACAAGAAAAGGAAACAAAAATGGGGAAGCTCAGGAGACAAATCCTGCGAGCTAAGTCCCCGTCCCTCTATTTTTTCTGTTTTTGGGTTGATGCACATGTTTTGTGTTATTTTCTTTTATATTTGGAATGTTTGCATGTTACATTTTAGTCGTCTTCTCTTCATTTTATCTTTTATGATTCTTGTTATAACCTGTTTCTATTAGCTTATCTTTGTTAATAACATGCTTCACTAGCCTATTGTTAGCTGGCTATTACACTTGACTATATTTGCTCGAGCACTTTAGAGTTTTCTGTTAGTCTTTAACATGAGAATATTCTGAGTATGCCTATTATGTCAAATCTGATATATTGTGCATCAAAACCTAAATTGTGAAGTTATTTGATTGAAATTCAACAATTATGCTCTTAGGTGATATTGGTTATAGCTGTTTAGACAGTTAATTGGATAAGTTGATTAATTTTGAAAACATAAGAGTAGTTTAATTAGATTAAAAATGAAAATAACATAAAAAGTGGCTAAAATTGAAATAATAAATAGAGTGGTCAGTACTGAAGCTGGCTAATTCTGCAATTCATTAGGCTTAAATCTAAATGGCTAGTTTTGAAAATGGACAATATTGTAATAATAGACTTAAATTTAAAACTGGCTAAGGTCTTAATTCTAAATGGCCAGTGTTATAATAATGACTAATTTTGCAAAGCCAAGTCCAAATACTGGACTGGCTGAAATTGAAAGGCTTAAACCTTGATAAATAAACAGGTTAGTCCTGTAAACTAACTCTAACACTGAAATGAAAAGAAAACCTCTTAAAAAGAGGTTAAAATCGAAAAGAAATTAAGATTCTAATCTGGCTAAGTCTTAAAGACTTATATAACAATGGCCCGGAGTTAAATAAGGATTAAAATTGAATACCCAGACCTGGACAAGGTCGGGTAATTAGCAATAAGCAATAAGGGTATAATAGGAAATGAAAATGGCATAATTGTTGATTTAATAGAGCCTATAAGGACAATTAAGACATTTAGGCCTAGTATTTCTGCAATATTGCACAAAATAAAGGGTATAATAGACCCAACAAAAAGGCAAATCAGTTAATAACCTTAGCAAGTGAGGGTATACTAGTAATACACCTCAAATAGAACATAATAGAACCTGTCAGCACATGCTGGAAGGCAAATTTGAATCTGAAATAGGTATTAAAGTGTAACAAATAAAAGAATTAAGGGGAGGGAATTAGAAATAACTTTTTCAAATTCCCCCCCCCCCCCAAATTTCACCAATTCTATTTGTAAATAGACCTTAATAGAGCTTGATTAGAGGCTGGATTTTGGAATGAATTCAGAGATACACAAAAATATAATACATAGGGTAATTTGGCTGGATTTTTGAATGAATTTAAAGATACACTGAAATGCAAACATATAGGGTAATTTTCTGGGTATTAGTCAAGGCTTTGCTCTGAAGCTTTGTAGAAATTCCTCAGTTATTTGCTGGTTTTTCTACTGGTCTTCTGTTGGGTATTGCTTTGCTGGTTCTGGAATTCATACTCGACTGCTGAATTTGATTGTGTTGCTGTGCTTCATTCACCTCCATCGATGTTGCATTACTGCTGTGATCTACTTGCTTATTCTCACCTTCATATCCCTTAGACTCATAAGCTTTTATTGCTGAATAAAGTACACAGCTGAACCTCATGTAATTGTTGTTGAATTGAAGTGGATGAATAAAGCCTTTCAAATTCTCAAATAGCTCTGTTTCTGAATTTATTTTCGTATTTAGATTATGATTAGTTGAAACTGTAATTTAGTAGGAATTATTGTATAACTAACTCACATGAGACACAAACGAAGCTGGAACAATGTAATAGTGTAGTAAGTAGACTAGTATAGTGGTAATGACCGTAATCACCTAGTTAATCAAATAGGTTAATAACTAATCTAATACATTTAATCTAAAAACAAGTGCATAACAAGTAGATTAATAACAACATTAACATGTGGTAATTAGTTTAATTCGATAATCGTTAGTTCAATCTGGGCAGTTGTATTAGCAATTGAAACGTTATGGTTAAAACTGATAATCGAATATGAAGTTATAGAACACATAGTTCAGTTAAATGAGTTACATAAAGTAGATCAGTGTTTAATACAATTGGTTAATTCTCTGAAAGTTACAATAAATTGGGATTAGTGTGTTGTCGTGTAAATTTCATATAGTTGAACACATTTTGTCATTTTAATTAATAACGTGTTTAGTAGTTTAACATTAGTCATTGAACTATAGAGGCGAGTTTGTTATTTTGATTCCATTTACATCAGATAGTTAAAATTGGAAATTGTTAATGTAATTCTGTATTATTTTTCTATTCATTGAATAAATACGATTTAAATTTGTTTTCTACCGGTTCTGAATATTTATATGTGATGAGTTTTAATTTTAGTTCCCCTTCTTCAATCATGTCTAGTTTGGGCCCAACAAATAATGATGGCCTGAATCTGGAACGGCTCATAATTGAGCCTTCTGTTGGACACTTTCAGCGTATTCTGGGTTTTAAGACCCAGACGCATGAACTGGTATGCTAAATAGAGTGCAACAACCCAGGCCCATGTAATATAAAAATAAAGCCTGGTCTGCATTCTGGAAAAATAATAAACTAGGGAAAAACCAAAAAATAGAAAATATAGTATATACATATATGATTGGACTATAAAACTAAATGGGGTGAGCCTCGCATTGAAAACAAAACAGCGGGGCCCCCAAATAAATGAATAAGTTATATAATAGATTCGGGAAGGTTGATAGATAATTTCACAACCTTTCCAATAGATTAAGAAGCCGATAGACGATTTAGGCACGACTTTCAAAATATACTTTCCCTAGTACGAGTGCACATTTGATGTGACTCAAATCGTAAATCTCGGCGAAGCCGAAACGTGTTAAAGGTCACATGCGTACTGGTTGCGGTGTGACTCGAAATACATTTTCGCGATGTCGTAATTCGTAAAATATTGAAAGTAAATACATATTGTTAAAAGGCATGTAATAAATCATCTAAAACTAAGAATGACAGTTGAGCGACCGTGCTAAAACCACGGAATTCGGGAGTGCCTAACACCTTCTCCCGGGTTAACAGAATTCCTTATTCAGATTTCTCGTTACGCGGACTGTTAAAAATAGAGTCAACTTTCTCGGATTCGGGATTAATCGGTGACTTGGGACACCATTATTTTCCCAAGTGGCGACTCTGAAACTGTAAATAAAATCCCGAACTGATTGTCCTTTATTTGGAAAACTCCTTCCTCGTTGTTATTATATCCTTTCCCTGGGTATTCATAATATCGAGGTATACCTATTCTCTTAATGGGGGAAATCAAAAAAGGTAGTAAAAAGGGAGGTGTGACAAGGTAAACTGAGTACCTCTGTCTGATATGATAGAAACTGGAACTCCATGCAATCTAACGATCTCTCGAATGAATATCTCAGCTAACTACTCCGAGGAGTACGTAGTACACACTGGAATGAAGTGAGATGACTTGGTCAGCCTATCCACAATCACCCAAACTGAATCAAACTTCCTCGCTGTCCGAGGGAGTCCAGTAACAAAGTCCATAGTGATCCTTTCCCAATTCCACTCGGGAATATCAATGCGCTGAAATACGCCACCGGGCCTCTGATGCTCATACTTAACCTGCTGACAGTTGAGGCACCATGCTACATGTCTAACAATGTCCATCTTCATCTTTCTCCACCAATAATGCTGTTTCAAGTCTTGGTACATCTTCGCGGCTCCTGGATGAATAGAATACTGCGAGCTATGGGCCTCCTCCAGTATCAACTCACGAAGGCCATCAACATTGGGCACACATATCCGGCCCTGCATCCTCAAAACACCGTCACTATCAATCATGACATCTCTAGCATCATCATGCTGAACTCTGTCCATAAGGACAACCAAGTGTGGATCACCATACTGGCACTAACGAATACGATCATATAAAGAAGACCGAGATACAACACAAGCCAACACGCTGCTGGGCTCTGAAATGTCTAGCCTCACTAGCCGATTGGCTAGCGCCTGAACATCATAAGCAAATGATCTCTCCTCAGCTGGAATGTATGCCAAGCTGCCCATACTGACCGCCTTTCGGCTCAAAGCATCAGCCACCATATTGGCCTTCCCTAGATGATATAGAATAGTAATGTCATAATCCTTGAGCAACTCAAGCCATCTCCGCTGTCTCAAATTAAGGTCCCTGTGTTTGAACAAATGCTGGAGACTACGATGATCGGTATACACCTCACAGGACACATCGTACAAATAGTGCCTCCAAATATTCAAGGCATGAAGTATGGAAGCTAGCTAAATCATGAATAGGGTAGTTCTTCTCATGAGGCTTCAACTGCCGAGAAGCATAAGCAATCACTCTACCCTCCTGCATCAATACACAACCTATGCCTACCCTCGAGGCATCACAATATACATTATATGAACCTGAAGCTGAAGGCAACACTAATACTGGAGTTGTGGTCAAAGCTGCCTTGAGCTTCTGAAAGCTCTCCTTGCACTCATCCGACCACACGAATGGTGACCCTTCAGAGTCAACTTAGTCAGAGAAGAAGCAATGGATGAAAATCCCTAAACAAAGCGGTGATAATATCCCGCCAAGCCAAGAAAACTCCCGATCTCTATAGCTGAGGACGGTCTAGGTCAACTCTACACCGCCTCTATCTTCTTCGGATCAACCTGAATACCATCACGTGACACCACATGACCCAGAAATGCTACTGACTCGAACCAAAACTCGCACTTGGAGAATTTAGCATACAGCTTCTCCTCCCTCAATCTCTGCAACACAATGCTCAAACGTTGAGCATGCTCCTCCTGGATGCGGGAGTAGACTAGAATGTCATCAATGATCACGATCACGAATAAATCGAAGTACGGCCTGAACACACTGTTCATCAGAAGCATGAATGTTGCTGGGCCATTGGTCAGCCCAAATGACATCACAAGGAACTCATAGTGGCCATATCTAGTCCTGAATGCAGTCTTCATAATATCAGAGTCCCTGATCTTCAGCTGATGATAGCTTGAATGAAGATCAATCTTAGAAAACACTCTCGCACCCTGTAACTGATCAAACAAATCATCAATGCGCGGTAGAGGGTACTTGTTCTTCACTGTTACCTTGTTCAGTTGTCCATAATCAATACAAATTCGCATGGAACCATCTTTCTTCTTAACAAAAAACACTGGTGCACCCCACGGGGACACACTAGGACGAATGAATCCCTTATCCAAAAGCTTATGAAGCTGCACTTTCAATTCTTTCAGCTCGGCTGGTGCCATCTGATAAGGAGGAATAGAAATGGGCTGAGTGCCCGGCACCAAGTCAGTGCCAAAATCAATGTCCCTGTCCGATGGCATACCCGGCAGGTCTGAGGGGAATACATCTGGAAAGTCCTTCACAACAGGTACAGAATTAATGCTAGGAGACTCAGCTCCCACATCCCTCACAAATGCTAAATACGACAAACACCCCTTTTCAACCATTCTCTGAGCCTTTAATAACGAAATAACACGGCTAGGGACGAAATCTGTCGAACCCCGCCACTCAATCTGAGGAATACCAGGAATAGCCAACGTAGCTGTCATAACATGACAGTCCAATATAGCATGGCACGGAGACAACCAGTCCATGCCCAATATCACATCGAAGTCCACCATCCCTAACAATTACAGATCCACCTGGGTCTCCAGGCCCCCAATAGAAATAACACAGGATCTATATATATGATCCACAACAATCGTATCACCCACGGAGGTGGATACATGAACAGGCAAATCAAGACTACCATGGGTCGCACCCAAATGATGTGCAAAATAAGAAGACACGTACGAATATGTGGACCCGTGATCAAATAGAATAGAGGCATCTCTGTGATAGACAGAAATGATACATGTAATCAGTGCATCGGAGGCAACCGCATCATGCCTGTCAAGAAGTGCATAGAATCGTGTCTGGCCTCCACTGGATCGCTCCTCGCCTCTGGGCGACTACGAGAAGACTGACCTCCACCTCTACTAGCCTGAGATGGTACTGAAGAGGAGGGTTGATCCCTCTGTTGAGACCTGTCCCTACGAAGTCGAGGGCACTGCCTTCTCACGTGGCCAAACTCGCCACACTCAAAATAGCTACCCGGTGCTGGAGAAGGGGACTGAAGGGAACCCCTCGCCGCAGACGAACCCTGGGCTGCAGAAGTAAAAGGTGCTGCACTCTGGGCTGGGAGGGCACTAAGTGAAGACTGGCCCTGCTGGAATCCCTATCGACCACGACCAGAAGAAGCTCTGCTCTACTCCGAGCGGCCTGAATGAGAAGGTCTAGATGAGCGACCTCCGCCCTGCTGAAAATGCCCTCTAGATGGAGCACCGCTGAAGCTACCATAACCACGAGGCCTCTTGGCCTCCCGCTCCTGGCGATGATCCGCCTCAATTGAGCATGCCATGTCCACAACCTGCTTAAAAGATGATGATAGGACTCTCTCTCCGGTCATAAGAATGCGAATGGAGTAGTTGAGGCCATCAATGAACCTCCTAATCCTCTCCCGATCAGTCGGGATCATCCATGTGGCATGCCTAGCCAACTGTATATATCTCAGCTCATACTGGGTCACTGACATGTCGCCCTATACCAACCACTCAAACTGGCGACGAAGCTCCTCACGACGGAACTGAGGTACATACTTTTCCAAGAAGAGAGTAGAAAACTACTGCCAGGTAAGAGGTGCTGCTCCCGCAGGCCTACGCCTCTAAAACTCCTCCCACCAATCGAATGCTGGACCAGTAAACTAAAAAGTAGTAAAAGAAACCCCGCTGGACTCAAGAATACCAACTGTAACATCCTCGGGCACTTATCCAAGAAACCCTGGGCATCCTCGCCCTCACTACCACTGAAATAGGGTGGCTGGAGTCTACCAAATCTCTCTAGACGACGCTGCTCGTTGTCGGGCATAACCTGAACCACATGCTCTGGAGCTGGTGCAGCTGGAGGAATAACTGGTGCAACCACCTGAGCGGGGACCGCCTCTGGCGTCTGAAGCCCCTGAACAACCTGCTCAGGTGTGCGAGCTACAGAGGTATGCTGACCACCCCCTGTCTGAGATGTCGCTGCAATAGCGGTAGCCGATACTACCTGAGCCAAACCGGAACACACCGATAATATCCGGGAAAGAGTCTCCTGAAGATCAAGAATAGCAATAGACACCGTCTGGGCTTGCACTGGGGATAAACCTCTACCTCGACCACGGCCGCGCCCACTGCCTCTAGCAGGTGGCAATAGAGGTCGTCCACCTCGTCCTGAAGCTCGAGTTCTCGCCATCTGTGAGAGAATAGAATACAGAAGTTCAGTTCTCAGAACAACAAGATCGCACGACAGAGTTCAAGAAATGTGAAGTGGTTCCTAAAGGTTCGCAGCCTCCCGAGGATAAGTACAGGCGTCCCCGTACCGATCCACAAGACTCTACCAACCGGCTCAAGACTCATGAGGCCTAGTAACCTAGGCTCTAATACCAAATCACGACCCCAAACCCAGTCGTGATGGTGCCCAGCACACTGCTAGGCCAGCCCGACCAATCAACAGAAACCACGGAGCTATTAGCTAACTTTTAACCACTTTAGGCATAAACAAGATAGAATAATCTTAAGGAAAATATTCAAATACGGGGATTACACATCCCAAACCAACAAAACTCCCAAAGACTAGGAGTCATGAGTCATGAGCCTCTACAGAGTATATAAAGTGTGATAGTGACTACAATAGTGCTCAAGTGCGGAAATAGATAACAACATGAATAAAAAGTAAGCTGGAGAGAGAGTCAGGTCCTGCGGACGCGGCAGCTACCTTGACTATCCATAAAATAACTCCAAGCAGCTATGGGATTAGATCTGCTGCGACGTACCTGGATCTGCACATAAGGTGCAGGGAGTAAAGTGAGTACTTCCAGACTCAGTGGTAATAAGCAGGGGTAAGATAGCGAAGGTAAGAATACCCAACATAGCACTAAGTAAGGCTGTAACAAATACCCTGGCTAAGGCTGTAACAAATACCCTGCAACAATATCAACATGAATAGTATCTGTACCAGCAATACCAGCTAACAGCATAACAGCATAACAGCTAACAAAATAACAGCTAACAGGTGTAGCTAAATGCAATGCAATGCATGAATATGACCGCTACGGCGCATAGCCCGATCCATTTGGGTACCCGTGCTCACTGTGGGGGTTCAGACTCCGAAGGGGCTCCTACAGCCCAAGCACAATATCATGATACGCTGGGGCATGCAGCCTGATCCACTACCAGTCAGCTAATACGTAATGCAGCCTCACATGCTCAAAAGTAGTATTGAAAACTCTTTTATCATTTTCCAGTAGAAAACAGTATATTAGAAATTCTAGAGTTTGGAAAACCATTATGACAGTAATAGCTCAGGACTGGTAGTGAAATAGCATGTCAATGACATAGAAACAATGATAACGATCCTCGCAGGATCCCAATAACTGGCTCACAGCCCAAAAATGTACACAACCATCCAAGTAGGAGGTTCACCGGCTCAATAGTAGCCAAAAACATAGTATAGTAACAACAAGTCGGACTAAGCCATAGTCCCCAATAACATTCGACCCCGCACTCACAGGAGAGTACGTGTCTTGCCTCAGTACAACGTCACAAAGTGGTATACCGGGGTTTCGAACCCGTTGGTCATCACCCACACCCATTACTCACCTCGACTCGGCTCGATGACTAGTCCGCGATGCCCTTGCCACGAGAATCGGCCTCCACAGGTGTAGAATCTGATCAAATTCAATAGAAATACATCAAAATAGGCCAATGGGATGTTACCCAGTCAAAAGAATTCAAATTACACCAAAAACTACAAAGTTGCCGAAACCCGACTTTCGGTACATTTCTCGAAAAATTACAAAAGTCACACATTCGGAATCCTTATCTCAACACGAGTCCATGTATATAACATTTTCCAAAATCGGACTCCATTTTCCCATTCAAATCATTGATTTTCCATAACCAGGCCTAGGGTGAAAACCTCCATTAATACACCCCTAATTCCTCAAATTTCAGGTAGAAACACCATAATTTAGTAAGGAAATAACATAATTTAGGTCCATGAATGATTAACTGAAGAACCTCTTTGATTTCCTCTGAAAATCACCCTTAATCGCCTCTTAGAAGATGCCTTAGCGTGTTAAAACCTTTATGAAATTTTAACTTCTGATCTCTAATTGTACTTATACGATTTCCGCTTCTGCGGACATAGACCAGTGAGTCAGCTCCTACCACTAAACTGTCGTTTTTGCGATTCGCCACTTAACCGACCAAATTCGCTTCTGCGGTCCAGGTCTCGCACCTGCGAGACCGCCTATGCGGAAAGACCTTCGCTCCTGCGATTTCTCTCCCAGCCGCATGCCTTCGCTTCTGCGGCCTCTAGTTCGCAGAAGCGAGCTCGCTCCTGCGCTGTTCCATCCGCTTCTGCGGAACTACCCGACCAGCTCTATTTTCGCTTTTGCGAGATGAATTCCGCTCATGCGGTTCCGCTTCTGCGGTTCCCCATCCGCAGAAGCGGAAATACTGTTGCAATTTATGAAAGCAACTTCCATTACACAAAAATCCTTCTGTTAACCTCCCGAACTCACCCCGAGGCCCCCGGGACCTCAACCAAAAATACAATTCTACTCTAAATCACCATACAAACTTGTTCCAATCATAAAAACACACCCTCAAACACACGAATCATCAAATTATAGCGGATTCAACTCAAACTTCCGAAACTAACATTCAATCAAAAACCCGACCAAACGACGTCCGAATGACCTGAAACATTGCAGACATATCCAAAATCACATAACAAAGCTACTGCAACTGTCGGAATTCTGTTCTGACTCCCGGATCAAAATATCACCTACCGTTTGGATTTCGCCAAAATTTAACCTTTGCCAATTCAAGCCTATTTCTACAACGGATCTCCAAATTCGATTCCGATCGCTCCCCTAAGTCACAAATCACCTTTCGGAACTAACCAAATCATCAGAATTCGATTTCGATCCCTCTAACCACATAGTCAACTCCAGGTTGACTTTTCAGAATTAAGCTTCATTTCAAAAGGCTATTTGCCTCATTTTCAACCAGAATCACTCCTAACTCACCCGATAGACTCTAACACCGATACAGAAAAATGAAATATATAAATGAAAGGTAACATGGTGGTAATTCCCATGACGACGTGTCGGGTCGTCAAATCGGGTCGACCTTAGTCCCCCACACGACTGATTGTTATGCTTCTGCACTTGCTCCTTTCAACTATTTGGTGTGTGAGCAGTCTTGAGTGATTCGGTAGCATTCTTGCGCGGTGCGCGGTTCACCCCGAATGCTAAATACTCCCCAATGGGTGGGGAACTTGATCACTTGGTAGAAGCTTGAGGGGACTGCTCGCATGGCGTGTATCCACTGGTGTCCTATGATGGCGTTATAGGTTGTATCTTGGTTCATGATGTGGAAAGTGGTTTCCAGTGTAACCCCTCATGCTAAAATCGGCAATGATACCTCCCCGGAGGTTCTTTCCACTGCATTGTTAAAGCCTATATGCGTTATGCAATGTGGTATTATCCTATCTTCGAGCCTCATTTGCGCGAGAACTCTTGGGTGGATAATACAAGCACCGCTTTCGTCATCAACCATGATTCTCTTAACATCACTATCAGCAATACGTAAAGTTATGACCAAACCATCATAATGAGGAAAAGGCAAACCGTCGGCATCGGGCTTATCAAAAGTGATACTCTCTTCGAAGTCGTCATACCATTTGCGAGCGATTGTTCGTTTCAGTTTGTGCAAGGTGGTGAACTTTACATGGTTGATTGTTGAATCGTCGCCTCCTCCAATGATCATGTTGATGGTGTGTGCTGGCGAATGAGGCTTTGGCGGAGCTTGAGGTTGTTCCTGCCCTCGTGCAAAATTGGTTTTTCCCTTATCACTGAGTAACTCCCTCAAGTATCATTGGTTCATCATTCTGACAACCTCTTGTCGTTGTCCTATGCAATTTTTGGTTTTGTGTCCTCGTTCTTGGTGGAACTCGCATAGGACGTTCCACTTCCTTGTGGTGGGGTCTGATTTCATTTTCTACGGCCATTGTACCTTGGTGCCCAGCTTCTCTAGTACGTACACTATTTCTGAGGGAGACGCGCAAAAGTTATGGGCAGATAATAAATAGGGCATACCTCTTTCATTACAAAGTGGGGCGACATATCGCTATAGTGCTTCTGTGTGTCTTGGCGGGGGTGGATGCGATGCTCTGATGTAAGGTTGATTCCTTTCTTTGTTGAAGGGCGAGGGCTGTTCCCGCCACCCATTGCCGCGTTTATCCCTCTTTGCTTCTGAAAGTATCGTCGTTAGCCGCTGGGTTGGTCCGGAGGTCATCTTCATCTGCTCGTACCTCGGCATAGTAGGAGTTGTGGATCTCTTCCCATGTGGTGGGAGGATACTTCATGAGTGGGCTTAGTAGCTTTTTGGTCGCCCTCGAAACATCTCTACTCAGCCCGTTTTGGAAAGCTACAACCGCCATTCCTTCCAATACGTGTGTTAGGCTTATCCTTACTCTGTTGAATCTGGCCAGGAAGTCCCTGAGTCCCTCACCTGCGGTTTGTCTGACGGCGAAGATATCATTGACCCTGGTCTCCGCTTTCTTTGCTACTGCGTAACTTATCCGCCATTTCTTCGAATGTCGATATCGTTCTAGCTGGCAGCTGTGAGTACTATGTTATCCCCCCTTAAACATTTCTCCGAACTTTTTCAGCAGCACGGATGGTACTTGTTCCTGTGACAGATCGTTACCCTTCACATCGGTCACATAGTGGATCAGGTGTTCTTCGGGATCCGTCGTCCCGTCATATATCCTTAAGTAAGGTGGCATCTTGAAGGTTTTTGGGATCGGGTGAAGGGCAGCCTCTTCGCTATACGGTTGTTCGACGAATCTTCCCACATCGCGCTTCGGTATTAGCTTAGGAGCGCCGAAAATTTTGTCTACTCTTTCCTAATGCTCTTTCATTTGATCCCAAAATGCCTTGTTTTCATTCTCTATTTCCTCCATCTTTTTTAGGATGACTGCTAGTGTGTCATCGCTGGTATGGTCATTGGTGTGGGTGTTGTTTGTTTGTACAATATCGGGTTCACTGGTGGTAGTGAGGTCTGTCATTAGCGGGTTCTTAATGTTGCTTTGGGGTGATTTTTCGAGGAAGCTGCGTAGGGTGTTCATCAGCCACTCTTCCAGTAGTTTCTTGACCACTGTGGGTGGTGTTTCTTTGACTACAGACGTAGAAGCTCCCTTTCCGTGCGAGATCATCATATCTTCAGATGAAGAGGGTGAGATCTCTCCCTTATGTGTGCTACCAGGTGTGGTGCTCAAGATGTTCTCTCTACCGGCCTCGTTGAGAGGGCCTATGAGGTTGGTTGTGACACCTACTATTGTTTTCATTCTCGCGTCATTTTCTGCCATTTTTCGATTTCAGTAGGATGTGAAGGATGGTGGTTTGTTGTTTTTTTTTATATATATTCTAGGTGCAAACTATAATTTCGATTGCCGAAATCCTCACAAACAGTGCCAAATTATTCGACTCAAAAGATAACAATTACTTTGCAAGTGAGTACAATCAAAATAAATCAAAGGTAAATCGTAATCGAAATTAATGAGACCTAGAAATATGTATTATATTTATTATTGCTTTTGATAGATTGCATATTCAAGAGAGGAAGAGATTGATGTAGAGAGAAAGAAAAAAAAATGTTTTACGAGAGATCAGATGCTTTTGCAACATTGGGATCCTCCTTTATATAACAGGTGAATTCCCTTGAAATAATAAAATAATGCAGAGATAGGTCACATGATTTCGAGGAGACAACGAGACCTAAAGGCACGTTTAACCCTGATATTCTTAAGTCGTACCCTCGTTTCGACCATTGCTTAGTCGTGGGTCGTTGCTACCGTAGTGGACAGAATTTGACCCATACAATTACCAATATTTTCTATTTTGTACGATCAAAGTTAAACTTTTTCGTATTGTTCTAATTATCTTAATTTCTGTTCTGTTTTAGTTTAGATTATGTTAAATTTCAGGACATATTTTTAAAGCATCAAATAAAACCAGTAGTATCACTAGGATTCTCAATGTGTTAATTTTTTTTGTTCGAAAAGATATAATTTTTTAAAAGAAATATTTATACGTTTCTCTTTAAGTATATTTATGAGTATTAAATATATCTAAAATTTCTATATATGTAATGTCGGATTGGTTTAGTTTTAGTTTAACTTTCTTCAGTTAAAACCAAACCAAACTAATTATGCTCAGTTTTTTTTCCAACACCAAACCATAGTCAAATTTTTTTTATCGGTTTGACTCGTATTATCAGATTGGTGTGATTTATCAGTTTCCTTCGTACAACCCTACTTAAAAGCATTGCCTCCTTTTAGTATTGTTTGATTGAATATATTAAGAAAAATCAAGACTAAAACTAAGTGAATGAACAAAAGTATTTAAAGAAGCAATTGTGTAATGAACCTTGATGACATTATTCATTTTCTTTCAGCCTTGGCTCATTTGCGACAAAAAGAAGATATCTAAAAACTAGAAATCCAAAAGTTGTATGGTATAGAGTGTATAAACAAAGTAATACTTTGAAGTCATAAATTTGCACTTGAAAAAAAAAAATTTCTAGCCAACTTCTTAAACATTCTAAATTATGAAATCATATCACTTCCTTTTTCTCCACATGCCACAGAAAAGCCTCATTAAAGAAGGGTAAACTGAGAAAAAACAGTCAATAGTTGACTTAAATACATGCTACCATGAATCTTGGCGCGCTGTTAAACAAGACAAAATTCAAGTACAAGGTACTGTACAATCATACAACACACTGGAGAAACACAAAGTAACTCCTGGTAAGTGCAAAAAGAGCCATCCTCGAGCTGTTCTGCACCGTATCACATTGCTCATTTGCTGCTGATATGTGACAAATCCAGCAGCAGCAGCAGTTTGTAAATAACTAGGGATCTTACACACAACATGCCCATATTACTTCAACTTAGTCCGGATATAACGTAGATTAGTGAAGGCAGAAAGAATAATTCAAGAAGCTGGATGGCCCGGGACCTTACGAGCATAAACCAGCACCATCACAAAGTCCTTTGCTGATGAACCAATAATAGCTGGTATACTTTCTGATGTAGTAGTTTCAAGCCACATATCTACCAAGGTATTCAGTTGCAAAGTGGGGACTATCAACTGACCCATACATCTAATTTCAACCTACAAAATAACCTAAACAGTCAGCACATCATAGAATTGGAACCATCACAGATATGCTTCCCTAAATAACCCCTAATTCTTGAGTTGCAGATTGTGGAATCCTAGGAGAATCAGTAATGCACGAAGAAGATATAAAATAGATGGAAATGCTAAAACTCATCATAAAAAACACAACCACCTGAAGCCCACATGCTTGACTTCGTATTACTTGTGCTGAAATGACAATAAACCATGAGAAAAACCCAGTAGCCGCCAACTTCATTCACGAATTTATATAGTCCAGCTAATATTTGTCAAATATTTTAGTATAAATTGCGTGGAGCAGTTACCTTCTTCCAACATTGAAACTAACACGGATTACTAATTTCACCACGTATGGTGTAACAAACAATATTATTCTGCGCCTACTTCTACAATTGTTTACAACCCTTTCCCTTGTCAATTTGAATGAAATGGAAGGTTAAATTGGAAAATAACTTACTAGCAGATGCCTCATATTCCCGTTGAACATCACATAAGACATGTTACCGTCCCCCATCTTAATAATCACATTAAGTCAAAACAGTTAAACTGCCAAAGGTTTATGTTACCAAATGATGCAAGGTGGTTTCTTCAATGCTGAAACAATTTCTGCACTTATTCCCAAAATATTTCTCCAGTTGGACCAATTCAAAAGGACCGAAACCAGCTAGACCAAAATCACACCCAACAGGAGAAAGAATTAGAAAAAATCAAGCCCCTCCATATTTTATTTGAACTCTGACCAGATTGATGTTGGATTTTTTAGTGCATGATGTTGAGAACATCTGTAAGTGATAAATGGCAACCAAAGAGCAACAAAAATTACCTCATCTTCGCTCATTAGATCTAACTTCCTCATCAGATACTTTTGGATGAAAGAAACTGGAATATTGCCATCCCTGCAACAGAATGAAACAGAACATGAATACTATAACAAAAACGTGCAGACAGTCGCAAAATGCTAAACTAGTGGCTGTATCCGAGAATAAGTGGACAATTAAAATCTAAATTTTAGTGCATGGCTATTTTTCCCTTGACCTTCCTATAACTCCTCTCAGTCTTTATAAGGACCAACCAATTGGTGACAGAAAATCAGAATGGATTGATGCTGTTACTTATAATACCAGAAGAAATAAGGTAAAAGGTGGATAATTACATCCCTTTCAATATTTTCAGAACCAACAACTGATCCAATAATATATTGAAAAGACTGTCAATACATGACAACATTCAGTGAGACAGTGAAAGCAAGAAATCATATGTGAGATGTTCATATAGAGAGGCCACACTTTAGAAGCTATTAAACAAGTGAAGGGAAAAAGGAACGCTAAGCTAAAAGCTCAATTGGTAAAAATGCTTTGTAAAACAGCATGCAGCACACAAATATTAATCATTAAGTTGTCCAAGGAGCTCCAGAGATGGAGAAACGCCACCTCAGCTTATCCCTAATGGAACAAAGAGGAAGAGCTAATGGTGTTAGATGATTGACCTATCAACTCTACCAAAACCACCACTGTAGTTCACAACCATGTCATTTTTTCCTTGCATTTAACCCAATTTTGTAGGTCGACATATACAACCCACTGTAATCCCACAACCCTTAACCCTGAATTTTGTAGGTCGAACAACAGGAATTTGTCTTAACTAGTTGCTTATTTAAGGAACACTGTCCTAAACTACTTACAGTGAAAGGGCAGACCAGCTCCTCAACAGGGGCGGATTTAGGGGCGGAAGGGTGTTCACCCGAACCCTCTTCGCCAAATAATTACACGGCATATGTAAGGCAAAATCTGTTTTTTACCTCTATATATTATGTTTTGAACCCTCTTGACACAGCCCAAAAGTATAGCTTAGTGGTCAAGGGGGTTCAAAACCTTTGTAAGGTCAATGGTTCTATTTCCACCAGCCACAACCTTTTGGATTTTTTTCTTTTTTTGAACCCCCTTGGCATTAAACCTGCCTCCGCCACTGCTCCTCAATGTCTAAAAAAGCAGTTCCCTTTGGTACCTTAATTGTCTTCAGCGTATTTTGCTTAGACTCCAAAACCCGTATCCTCCACATATCTCTATCAAGAAATCCAATTAGCAACTACACGGCACGTAATAGTAATACTCCCTCCGTCCCATTTTATGTGGCACCCTTTGACTCGACACAGATTTTAAGGAAAAAATGAAAATTTTTGAAACTTGTGGTCTAAAACAAGCCTTAGATATTTGTGTGACCACAAATCATCTCATTAAGGGTACAGTGGAAACTTTTAAGTTAAATTGTTTCTAAACATAGAAAGTGACATTCTTTTCGAACAGATTAAAAAGGAAAGAGTGCTATAAATTGGGACGGAAGGAGTAATGGTTATAGGAGTGCTGTATCACACTAACTAATAATTTCGACCTAGTTGAGGTCTATTTTATGAATCATTGATATCAAGTCCACTCCATTTGGACCCATTTCAACCTAATACTCAAATTAATTTACAGGCTCTCTACACTAGAGGTTCTCACACCAGCCTGGTGTAAGTGTATCAAGGAGACTGTCTTAATAACAACTAGTTGGTATCACCTATATATCATTTGTTTTCTTTCTTTTCTATTCTCCTCCAAGTCTGCATGAATTTTGAGAGATTGTAATCACTATTGTATTGCACTTATATACTAGTGCATTTGAAGATTTACATAGAACATAACAAAACAATCTCAGGCGACCCTCTCCCATTTTATCATCTAAATGTGCTATTTGTACCTTCCCCTAATCTTGTATGAATGCATATCGATCTCAATATCCGCATTTCTATTACACTCATTTTAACTGAACAACGAATTGCTCTCGGTCGTAACCTTCTTATGATCAAATGGATTATTGTAGGCCCAAAATGTGAACAACTCAGCAAGAATCCATTAGGCAAGGTACTAAAATGGTCCCCAGGTCCTCATCCAATGGCTTCATTAGGTGCACATCTCGTGGAAGTTAATTGTCCTCCTTTGTTAGAGTTGGATATTAAGCCCTTTTGGTATTATGAAGACACGGTAATTTGTTCCATGCATAGAATTGTTTGCACATATAAATAACTCTTCTAAGTGTGATCGTCATCTGAGTTCACTCCATATTCCAGATGCTCTCCGACTACATCCGTTTCCAAGGGGGTGTCTGCACAACAAGTGATAGATGTCCAACTCACAGAGTTACGTATAAATTTCAAAAATAAGGGTCTGATTTCCACTTGACCAGCTTAACTAGCTGGCGCTGGTCCAATCAGTTCTAAAAGCAGGGTTAGCTATATGAAGATATCCAAAATTCCAAATCCATCAAATGTGAAAAGGTAATACAAGCTACTAAGTTAGCTTTAACACAAACAAGATCAATCAATGGAGCAAAAGAAGCTGTCTAACTCATTGGAGAGAACTATCCTAAGTTGGATGTGAAATTCCCTCATATGATATTTTGCTACAAGAAAGAGGTCAAGCAACCAATAGTAAGTAATGATGCCTTAGAGAAGACATCAAACACCAGTGGTAAAAGACCACAACAAGAAAAATTAATGAGAAAATAATGAATTGTCAGAGACTGAGAAAAGGACATAGCAAGCTGGGAAGACTTTATTTAGTGTTTTATATAGATAATAAAGCAAGATTGTTTTCTCGCTGTAATCTTGCAATTACCAATTACTCTCCATGTAATGTCATGGTTTAACTTTATAGGATTTCTAGAAGAGAAATATTGACTTTGAATAGTTAATTCAGTTGAAGTAAAAACTATGGTTATTCTCTTACAAGGAGGCCTAAAAGTGAAGTGATATGCTACTTTTGGTTTATTTTGTAGCTGGCACATATACGAACTGCTAATTTATGATAAGATGCAAGATATTTCATTTAAGGAAATGAAAATCGAATGTGTACAGCTTAAATAAAAAAACATAACATAATTAGCTTTATTCCTTTCTTGGCACTAGGAGAAATTGGCGATGCCATAGTTACCACCAAAAGAGATAATTAGCATCTAAGCTCAAAATTAGAAAAGACGAAATGACACATTACTCCCTCCTCCACCCTCTTACCATATCGATAGAGCAAAAGATATCGAGGCTTTAAGTAAAGATATCGAGGCTTTAAGTATCTAACTCGTGCAGCTCAGCCATAGACATTTTTTATGCCATTCATTCGGATCATTAGGACTTTAACAGAGTTATAAAAAGACCAGACAGAAACAGCATCACAAGATAAATATTTCACTACAAGACAGGAATGAAATCACAAAGAAGCTTACTTTATTCTCAAGTAACTTGCAGAAATCTGGGGCAAGGGTGCACCACCCTCCCTGAAACAATTGATTGGAGATTCATTGAATAAGATCATTTGGAAATACAATTTCTTTCTCAGAAAGATATACATATAAAAAGGATTCTACAAGATAAAGTAGATTCTTACTGATCTTCAGAGGCCACTAATGAGAACCAAATTGGATTAATCCTTCTTTCACATTTGGTAGTGATTGCATCCAGCACAGTTTGTGGTGAAATACTAAATTCTCCAAATTCTGATGCCTTCTTTTGGCGATTCCTTCGCAACTTTTTAGGTTTATCTGATCCCATATGAGAAGCTCCGCTGTTATTCTTGTCATCGTGAACTTTGATTTTCAGTCCACGTTTTTTCACTTTAGTTTTACGGACATGAGCTTCATTGCCAAGGGAATGCAGACATTCTGATTTAGCGGTAGAACCTTGGGAAGTAAACTTCGCAGACTTGCTCTGGTTTGCTACTTCGACCAAGCAGTTCAAAGGTTTCCATAAATCAACTTTACCTTCCCACTGGTCCGTGCCATTCTCCGTTTCGTTATCAGGTATGGGTTGGCCAGAAAGCTCAGCACTGGAAGAATTCTGCAAAAGCGGCAGGATCAAGTTTAAAAAGAATATCCACCCATACACGCTTGATACTGACCTCATAAAATATTTCAAGGAAGCCTAAGATGATGCACCACACCGCTATTGAAGAATGACTTTACCTGCCTTATGTTCTGAGTGAACTTGGTCAAACCCTCAGGTGAACTAGAGCTATCCAGTTGGTCTTCTCCGGATATTTTTTCCTCTTTCTTGATAGGTTTCTCAACAGAAAAGGTGGAGCCTCGTAATGCTTTTCTTGCCACTGATTTTGATCTTCTTCCTGTTGTTCCAGTCTGTGTTGATACTCTTGGAGTGCTGACCACTAGTGAAGATAGTGATCTCTCTTTTCTCCTGACTGGAAGGGCAATTGGAGGCACAACTTCAGGTGCCTGCACCTTTCGCCTCTTGTAAGGGAATATCTTTGCTCTTACATCTTGCAGATTATGATCTGGCCTGAAATAAAAAGGAAAAAAGAAAAGATAAATTGACATGTGGGGTATGGCAAATAAGAAGAGTTAACCAGAAACCCCTCAGTCACTTTGAACTGGCTCCATCAGTACAATGTGCTGTGTCTATTTATCTCTCTCTTTACTCGAAATAGGAGCAGGTTCGGAAAAGGATCGAGTGTCTAAGATTGGACCAAAAGGGTCTCTTAATGCCTTCTTTTTTCTTCTTTTAGGAGTTACTCAACAAAGATTTTCCAGGATAAGGCAGAAAGGGCGAACAAGCTTCAGGAAAACCACATATTTCAAGCAACCATGGAAGTGAATATTATACGCATAAGTGCAGGTATGTGCACTCATAATCAGCAAAAATTCATGCTAGCCAATGAAGCATCTCGCTGAGCCTAACCTAAGGTAAATGGTGAAAGCTACCCAATTTTGTTTTAGTAAGATATATGTGCACTCATGATCAGCAAAATTTCATGATAGCCAATGATCTCACTGCGCCAAGCCTAAGGTAAATGGTGAAAGCTACCCAGTTTTATTTAATAAGATATATAAAATTAGTTAATATCCACAAGTCAAATGTTGCACTATATACTCCCATTTCTCTTTTGTAATTCTCTCTTCTACTGCCTTCAAGAACTTCCAAGATCCACAAAAGTGAACTTTAAATCCTAATGTTATCAAGGCCATTCTTAGAGTACAAGTCACCTTGCTTTGTCTATGTCAGTTTCCTCTCTACATACTGCAAGCAATCACTTGTCATTGCCTATGTGGTCTCACTTGGCAGAACCTCCAAAATGTATCACAGATCAACTTTTTAAGTGAATTCGAAATTTTGCAGTGTGTTCAGTCATAACTTTCTAGTTGATCTTAGCGCTACATAGTACAAACACGGAAGAGCGCTTTGATTTCTGCCCAGTATTCTAAGTGAAATCCAAATTCATTTATGGTAAGCACCAAACAATCATGTAGATCACTGTGATCTCTGTTCAGTACTCTTAAGATCCTAACTCATCTATGTCCAGAAAGCACAAAATATTGATGAACAACTTGGAGAATTGTTTGTTTGGCGATGAACTATGTAGAGAATAAAAAGCAACTATGGTGGGAGAAAGTGGAAATTTCAATACTTCATCGAATTTCCATCCTCCTATGAGCATAGCACATTGCTCTCAGATTCATCATTAATTGATGTTAGGTCAGTAAAAGTAAGAAGGTAACACATGCACAGCCAGGCATTTGGCCTCTTTTAATAATAATAAAAACTATAAAGCTAAAGTCTCCACCCCATATCTTTCACACAAGGATCGAGACACTCTAACTTGTTGCATATGCATATCAAACTTCAAAGGGACAACATTGCAAAGCAGTCTGGAACTGAACATGCAGTACGCTTCACGTTGTTAAATTTGATAGGCTTACAAAATGAAGTTAATCAAAAGAGTGATATGCTACTAGAAGTTCCATTTATAAATGCAAAAGGTAAAACTAGAACTATCCACATCAATATGCCTATTGATCACTTAAGCATGCATTTGCATGTGAAGATTAACAGCAGTGAAAGTAGGATGATATTTATGACCTCAATTTCTCTAAAGGGACACAGCCCAAGTCAATATTGCATATTGGGCAGCATTCCATTTCTTCATCAGAGAGCTTCTTATAGATGCATTTCCTGCAAACTGGGTGAAATTCAGAATGAATACTATCACAGGAAAGAAAAACTCATCTTTTCTAGAAACAACAGAAGCTAGTGTTGATATTGCTCAAATAAAAAAGCATTTCTTTTTAAGGGAAATGAGAAGAATGTAAGGAAGTTTAAGCGATTCATTAACCATGATGTTTAAAAAATATACACTAATTATGGTCAATCAAGCATATGTTCCTCCTTATATGATTAGCCAAGAAATTAACATTCCAATAACTGCATAATTAACATAAAGATTTCATAAAAATTTCTAATTGAAGCCCATGAAAATTAAAGAGATATAGCATAAGAATAAGTCATGTGCCACTTCACCACATTTTGTTGAAGCTCAATTACACATAATGAAGCTAAGTGTCCGTCTCTCTCTCTTTTGGAATGGTATCAAGCAAATATCTTGAACAAAAAGATTCCACATAAACCAGTAACTGCTAATTTAATTCATTACCACTGAGTAAATATGTGAGATTTATTTAAACAAGCTTATCAATCAAACAAGTATAGCTCCAATAATTTAGTTGATAAAGCAGATATCCTGAATAGAAAATTTCTATATAAATCAGCAAATGCTCATTTAATTCATTACAACTAAGTAAATACGTTGACATTTAGTTAAACAAGCTTATTAATCAAACACGTCCAGTCAAACCTCTCTATAACGGCATCCCGATATACAACCATTCTCTATGAAAGCCAAAAAATATCGGCACAAATGAGGCCGTTATCGAGAGATTTGACTGTATAGCTCGTCCCATTTAGTTGATAAGGCCAAGATACTGACTTTATGTTCGATGTGAGATTTATTTAAACAAGCTTATCAATCAAACAAGTATAGCTCGTTCCATATAGTTGATAAAGCAGATATCTTGAATAGGAAATATCTATGTAAATCAGCAACTGCTAATTTAATTCATTACAACTAAACAATTATTTAACCAAGTTTATAAATCAAACAGGTATAGCTCGTCCCATTTAGTTGATAAGGCCAAGATACTGACTTTATGTTCGAACCATCCTATAAACGTTCAAATACTAAGCAGACAAAGAGGTATGTTCAATTCTCTTAAAAGAATAGACTACATAAAAGCTCTGAGCACATTAAAATCACCCAAATTTTAATCCACCTAAAATGATATAGTACAAAACTACAAATAAAGAAAACCCAGATCGAAATTTCAAAATTCCAATTGAAAGAAGAACTTACACGTGTGAAGACATTCGGAAACAGTAGTGGCATCTCTAAATAGCTTATGGCAAAGAGGGCATGTTATGCATGCCACAATTCTATCTCTCTTCACTTTCACTACTTGATTCGCCATATTTCCCATTCTCTTTAATTAATTATCAGCTCTTCACACTTAATTATAATTCTTCGAATTTGAAACCCAGTCCTTATTATAGCTCCTCAGTCTCAAATCCCACGTAAAATCAAGCAGTGCATGCTACAAACAACTCATAAACACCTGGAATTTACGTCCATTTGCCCCTTCTTTATCTGCATTAAACCCAAAAACAGAAGCTAACGATCATCAAACAGAACTAGTTATGCAACAGAACTGTTACCACGTAAAGTTAGATGTGAATCTGGGTATAGAAAGATTGAAATTTGAGAAAAAAAAAAGGGGTAGATTTGATTTGGGAAAAGGGGACGTGGGTTGGTTATGGATTTGGGGTAGGGGGGGGGGGGGGATTCGGATCGTAGATGATCTTCTCTGCTTCTTCTCTATAACTTTGTGTGTTTTGTGTTTGCGTTATTTGGGTTTAGGGAGTTGAAATCGAGAGAGAATGGCTCGAGGCTTCGTGTTCAGACTTCAGAATGGCATGAACTGAAGAGAATACTTTTTATATGAGTATATATTGCGGACTCAATATGTACTTACACTTTTTCTATTTTTACACATATAATTATTTTAAAGTCAAATTTTACCTTGTACTATTTGAGATTGAATAAATTTATTAAATTCTTTTGTCAACTTCTATCCTTGTAATTAGGAAATAAATCTTATTTTTGCTCTTGATTCTAATTCATATCAAATTTTGAGGAATAAATATGATTTTTTTTAAAGAATTAGGATGTAATCCTATAGCAATGGATTTTATTGAATCCATATGGAACACAAATTTGTATTCTATAATTTTTTAAAATCGCAATAAATTATAAATATAAACTCATAAATTTAACGATATAATGAATTCAATATTGAGAAACTTAAAGGTAAAACTCAAAGAGTTTGGACTGAAGACAGTTTTTGGAAAATAGAGGAGTTTAGATGATAAATGCACCCGGTAGCAAATAGGAACAAAGACTGGGCTTTTTGTATGCGTTACGGCGTGCTACAAAAAGGAGCATTGTGTTGAGCTTAGGAATGGCAAACGGTGCGGGGCGGAGCGGGTTACATTCTTTGCCGGGCGGGGCGGGGCATAATTTTTAAAAAAAAAATTAACGCGGGGCGGTGCGGGTCGCGAGTTACATTGTTTCTCTCTATCTGCCTTTCATTTGAAATCACTACATACTTTCGTCTTTGTTCAGCATGTTAGCTTTCTTCTCTGTTTCTGAAATTTAATACTATATTTTTATTCTTTTTCCTTTTAATATTTGCAATTATTAGAGATGAATTTTAGAGACGCAGCCACACCCTTTATTATATTGCACTTCATAATCATTTAAAGAAACATGTAGTAGTATATAGTTTCACAAATAAAAATTATAACAATCTTAATTTTTTAATTATCAACACTACATACTGGATGACCATACTCTTCCTTATTCCATCATTGATACAGACTATATACAATGAAAATCATACCAATACTAAGTACTACATATACATAGTAATATTTCTAGATCTTATGAAAAGTAACTTCCAAAGGTTGATCAGATCGAACAAACAAAACCCTTTTACTACCTTCAACAAGTATACCAATGTCTCCACAGAAAGGTCTGCATGTGTTACAAACTCCAGGACAAAAAAAATCGTATATGTTTCACTAGTCCTTTAATGCTCGGATACAAGTATATTTCAAAACAAATTACTTGGTTTACTAGATCGGATTAAAAAAATTAAAAAAATATATATGCGGAGCGGTGCGGGGCGGGTTGGAATCTTCGCGGGTGTGCGCGGGTGTGCCCCGCAACCGCCCCGCCCCGCACCGTTTGCCATCCCTACTTGAGCTGCATGTTAGCATGGGCGTGCTACTTAAAAATTCTCTTTCCTTGATTATCTTTTACTGTGTGAGGAAATATTTTTTTTAGAAAGTAGTAGTACTAGTATATATAAAGGTTAAAACATATTCATATTTAATGATCACATAAAAAAGCAACACGTGGAACGAAAAAGAGAAAATAGCTAAACCCGAAGGTAATTATCTCGCTTGTATCGAAGAGAATAATACTCATAAAAACAAAATAAATGTCGTCATCCAGTATCATTCAATGAAGAATATTCTACAGCATTAAGTGTATGATTCCTTACAGATAATATGGCATTTAATGTCCGTCGTTACATATTCTTCAGTGGCCCTCATAATTATCATTAAAGAGGAGCGTATTCCTAAGACCTTGTTACCTAGTTGTAACTATAAATAGTAAGTCTATCATCATTATAAGGACACAAATTTTCTAACAAGCATATACAATACTTCATCAAACCCTGAAATAACAATTTACTTTCTTGCTTATTTACATTGTTCTTATTGCTCTTAGTAGCTCTGCGCCCGGAACCAAGATATCAGCCATATATTCCAATTATAAGGCTAAGTGATATATTTATGTCTAACACATATGTTATTCTTGGATCAAATTAATTTAGTTGTCTATAACACACGTATAAATTCAACTGTACTATTTTAGGGGGGACACAATTCGGCGCCCATCATGGGGCATAGACAGTTATGTAATTGAATTGACCCCTACATCTATTACTAACTTGTTTGATTCCTTGTCCTTAGCAAAAACCATTAGAAATGATAGATAATGGTGTTAACAACACACAAAATATTGAGGCCCAAGGAAATCATCCTCAGCGTGAAGATTCTATCAGCGATACCCGCCACGAGGGGAACAAGGCCACACTGGTCTATGACAACCGATATTCGCAAAATATATGGAAGGCAACTCCTAATGATGCTGAAAAAGAGCACGCTGTCGAAGCAGTCGAGGTATTGCATTAGCAACAAAAGGCCATTATAGGTCATCTCATACAACGGGATAAGGTCATGACAGAGCTGAAGCAGGTGTTGTTGGGCACTTCCAACAATGCGAATGGATAAGGTCTAATTCTTCCCGATGCTCCCAAAAAATTAAACAACGTAGAGGGTACAACACCCCGAGGGGCGATGTCGACTTTGATAGGGCTGAGGGGAGAAGGTCCGATCATAACGATGAGAATGATCACTTTAAAATCAAACTCATGCAGTTTATGAGTGAAGTAAACGCCCGAATAGATCAAATTCTAGGCTCACCGCCAGTGCTGAAGGGGTCGGCCTAAAAAAAGTACACGCATTTGTTGTAAAAACCAAGTGCGACACCAGAATTGATCCCGAAGCGATTTAAAATGCAGACATGTCAAAGTATGATAGGGCTTTAGATCATCAAGAGCATATCATCACCTATACAACAATGGTGAAGGGGAATGATTTAACTCTCCACGAGATTGAGTCAGTTTTACTGAAGAAATTCACTCTTACGAAGGGAGCCCTGGCATGGTATTTGCTTTTTCCAGAGCATTCCATAGACTCCGTTGAGATGCTCACATACATTTCATCAAGGCCCATGCTAAGGTCAGAAAGGTACAGGCTTGAAAGTTCAATATATTAAGGAATGCGCAAGGAGGGTCCAAGTTGCTGAAAGGAAATGATGTTGTAACCAGTCATACCGGATGAATAGGCGGTTAAAGTATTCATAAAAGGTTATAATCCGAGAAGATTTGATGCATCTCAAAATTGGAAAACAACGTATACTCGATTTCCAGGTAATAACTTGGGCAAATATTCACAACCGATACGAGTCAATGATAAGGATTGAGGATGATCAGCTCGGTTTCCTGGTGTCGGCTAAGGGTCAGGACTAAGATAAGATTATAGATAAATTGAAAGATGATTTTGACACAGATCGACAGCCTTCGAGGAGTTAGTTTTTGCCTTATGAACAGACCGAAGGACGTGGAAAATGTTTACGATTGGTGGATAGATTCACTACCAATAGGAGAGTTGATCCCGATCGAAACAACATGTCTTTACATGACAAGAGAATTTTAGGTTCTCGAGATTCTTCCTACCCTAGGCCTTCCGAATACAACTTCAATGTCAGCGTGGTGGAGTTGGTGTCGGCTATGAGAAACATTGAAAAAACTCGATTCCCGAAGCCAATGTGATATGATCCCATCAGGAGGGATCGTAATTTATGGTGCGAATACCACGGGACAAATGGCCATTGGACTGGGGACTGCCGGCATCTACGCGAAAAGGGGGCAACATTGCTGAAAAACAACTATCTCAAGGAATTTTTAAGTGATTGGGCTGAAAACAACAACATTCGCAATCATGATAACGCAGAGCATTCAAAAGCATGGGAAGATCCCCCACACCTGATGATCAACATGATTTCTAGGGGAACGAGATTAACGAAATTACATTTTTTGCGACAAAAAAGATGAAGGTGCTAGTGACCCACAGCAAGAGACTCCAAAAATTCGATGAAGACAAGATTACATTTATGGAGGAAGACGCAGATGGACTGTTGCTACCGTATAATGATGCCCTGGTTATTTTTCTAAATGTCTTAGATTTTAAAATTAAACATGTTCAAGTGGATCCAAGAAGTTCGGCCAATATCATACAATGGAGGGTGTTGGAGCAAGCCAAGCTCGCCGAAAGCATCATTCCAGATGCAAAGCTCCTTGGGGGTTCAACCTAGCAAGCGCGACAACACGAGAAGAGGTCTTGCTGCCCACGGATGCTAAAAGGTTGATGAAGACGACCCTTTTTGAGGTGGTGAATGGAAATATGGGCTACAATATTATCCTAGTTAGACATATCACCAGTTGCTGAAAGACCGTACCATCGACATATCACCAGTTGCTGAAATTCCCAACTTCCAAGGGAATTAAACAATTAAGAGGTGCTCGACCAGCATCAAGGGAGATGAATGCAATCTTAGTATCTAGTAGCATAGGGAAGGAGCATGCCGCATAATAATTACAAGAACCAGCGCATGTTCCCAAGTCGAGTGAAGTCAACTAGGGGAAAGAGTTGCCGGAATCCGATCAGGTGCCAAGGTACTTCCGGGTACTAGAAAAGGTGGACGCAACAAAGTCTACAGTGGAAAAACTTGAGCAGGTTGCATTATTTGAAAATTTTTCGGAGAGGAAGTTGCACTTGGGGACATGACTGCACCTCGAACTCAGGTCTGAGTTTATTAAATTCCTTAAATTTAATATCGATTGTTTTGCATGGTCGCATGTGGATATGACAGGTATTCCACCAGAAGTGGTCGTATACAAACTAATCTTGGATCTAAGCATCCCTTCGGTAAGTCAGAAAAAATATCCTATTGCCGAGGTCAGAAAAAAATTGTCAAATAAGAGGTAATTCGTTTGCTTGATATCAGTTCAATTTGAAAAGTCAAGTATCCTGACTAGCTGTATAACGCAGTAATAGTTCCAAAGAAGAATAATAAATTCTGCATGTGCGTAGATTATTTTAGGACACGCTTAAAAGACTCGTTCTCACTGCCAAACATTGAACAAATGATTGATGTAACGGTAGGGCACGAGTTATTAAGTTCCCTTGATACTTACTCTGAGTACAACCAAATCAAAATAAAAATGGAGGATGAGGAAAAAACTTTGTTATCATGAATTTCGGCATATATTGTTACAATATGATGCCATTCGGGCTAAAGAACGCCGTACCCACTTATCAAAGGCTTGTGAACATAATGTTTGAAAAGAAAATAGGAAAAATCATGTAAAGTTATATAGATGATATGCATGTTATGTCTTTGAACGTAGATCATCATCTTAAACACCTGCAAGAAACTTTTGACATCATAAGGAAGCATAACATGAACTTAACCCCGAGAAGTGTGCGTTTGGGGTCAGTTTTGATAAGTTCCTATGGTTCTTGGTTTCATCGAGGAGGATCGAGGTTAACCCTGATAAAATTAAAGCCATCGAAGATATCCCAGACCAACTATCAAGCGGAAAAGAGATAAGGATAATGAGGAGATTAGCCGCTTTGAGCAGATTCATTTCCTGATCTTTGAAAAAATGCCATCATTTCTTTGCACCTCTCAAAAAAAAGAATAACTTTGAGTGGACATCGGAATGCCAGTAGACTATGAAATATCTAAAAAGGTATTTGTCAAGTCCGTCGTTATTTTCAAAACCAGAGAAAAATAAACAGCTATCGATATACTTAGCGGTCGTAGAGGTTGCAGTAAGTGTTGTTTTAGTAAAGATAAAGGTACGCAATCTCCTATCTACTATGTTACTAAGATTTTAACGGGACAAGAAACTCGCTACCATAGTAGGAAAAATTGGCCTTAGTCGTCGCTCGAAAGCTAAGGACTTATTTCCAACGTCACCCGATAGTTGTGGTAACCACTTTCCTCCTGCTTAATATTCTTTATAAGCCTGAACTCTAAAGTAGGTTTGCCAAATGGGCCGTCAAAATGGGTGAATTTGACATAGAATATAAACTTAGGAGTGTAATTAAGTCACAGGTTTTGGCCGACTTTGTGGCCAACTTCAGTCTATAAGTTTTACCTTTAGCAACCAAAAATGCAATGATTGTGTCAGAATCGACATTGGGAGTTTGGACCGTGTTCACGGATGGAGTTTCTAATGTGAAATGATCCTCGGCATAATATTAAACACGTCTTCTGGAGCAACCGTAAGGAAGACTATAAGAATTTTTCCTTTGACTAACAATGAAGCAGAGTATGAAGCTTTGATTACAGGGCTCAATTTGGCCCGGGGACTGGAATCCGAGATCATAGAAATCAAATTTGACTCCCAATTGAGGGTAAATCAGGTCTACAGATCTTCAAGGCCAATAAGGAACACATACAACAATACGTAATAAAGGTTCAGGCTTTGCTTGCTCGGTTAAGGGAGTGGTCAATCATGCACATCCCGATAGAAGATAATGCAGATGTAGATTCACTAGCGAACACTGGCTTGTCTATAAAATTGAAAGGATCCGGTACGGTTTTAAAGCTTATGCACTCGATATTGGATGCATGTAGCTATTGTGAGCACATGATTTTTGCACTAAGCAATAAAATTTCAAAATTAAAATAAATAAATATTTTTAAGTGCAATTACATGTCTTGATTGAAATTAGATACATGTGTGATTGAATAATTAAGGGTTAAAAATAAAAAATGAAAAATAGAGGTTAAATACATACATTTTGAATTAATTAGTTAAAAAGAAAAATTAACAAAAAGAGCATTAGTAGCAGAAATTATGGGAAAAATAGCAGAAAATTGCCAAAAAATATTAGAAAATTGGTGAAAGTAGGAAATTGAATAATTTAAATAATACAAAAAGGAAAAAATGAAATACAAAAGAAAATTACCACAAAAATAATTAAAATACCAAGAAAATACCAAAAATACAATAAATTTGGGCTAAAGAATATGAAATGGCAGCCCAATACACTGGCCCAAAAGAGCCGGTCCATTTAATCCAAATCGAAGCAATCTCAGTCGTTCATCCATTCAAATCCAACGACTGAGACCTTAGTTGAAGGTTAATTAATTAATTAGATCTAAGATTGAATCTGGGCCGTTCACATTGATAGATCTAACAGATAAAAGTAAGTCTCTCATTTAAATTGAGACGACACCGTTTTGTAGTTACTAATCTTGACCGTTGATCTTAATTGATCCAACGGACAAGAACTCATCAGTATCCTCGAGTATATAAGACCTTGGTCTCTTAGAGACCGACCATTTGCTTCAATCCTTAACCCTAGCCGCCCTCTTCTCTTCTCTTCGTCTTCATCTTTTTCAAGCCGGCCGGCCATGGAGACTGTCCACCTCCACGGCAGTCTCTGGCCATATCCTATCTCCCCCCTCTCCTCTTCTCTTCTTCTTCATCACAAACCCTACAAAACTCCCATGAAACCTTGAAACCCCTCTTCTTCTTGAAACTCCGGTCATCGGAGTTCACAGCTGATGACCAAAATTATGAGAACCGCCACCAGATTAACACCAAAGACTCCTCTTTCCTTGATTTGTCACCCCATCTGAACCCTTTCCCTCTAATCTTCCCCTTTCTTTTCGAATATCCAAAAGAAGGTCGCCGGAACCCTAACTCTGGCGACTCAAAACAAACCACCTCCAAAAATCCTACATTTTCTTGTCTATAACACCTATCCCTAACCAGAAAACTTGAAATCTTGAGTGAGAAAAAAGAAAACCAGAAAAGAAAATAAAGAAAAAGAAAAGAGAAAAATGGAAAAAAGAAAAGAAGAAAATAAAAGAAAAATAAGGGAAGCTGAGGAGTCAAATCCTGCGAGCTAAGTCTCCCTTCCCTTTCATGCTTGTTTTCTTTAATTTTTGTCATCTTTGTTTTATTCTGTGTGTTTAACATGTTTCTTTTTGTATAATAGCCGTATAAAACTACATGATAGATTAGGGTTTTTGTCTTTGCGAAATCTCTATTGATTCTTGATTCCCTGTTTAAGATTTGTTTTTCCTTATTTTATCTATCTTCATATCTTTCACTTAGATGTCTCGCATGTTAGATTAGGGTTTTGTCCTTGAGGAATTTCTGTTTGTTCTATTTCTCTGTTTAAGATTTGTTCTTTCTTCATGTCTACTACTTAGATCTTCTGCATATTCATATTAGTTCATATCTTTTAGAAAATGTTTGTTGTTCTGTCTGATACTTGCTTTCATTTGAAACTTCTTTATGAGTTTTACCTATGTGTGCTTAGTTAAGAACATGTTAAGCATGACTTAGGGTTTCAGTAGTTCACTAAGCATGAGGTAGTTCTGACTATACTTGCTTCATGATTAATTGACACTATGTTGTGAAATCTGAGTTATAAGTCTTTGATTGAAATTCAACAATATTCAATCCCTTTCTCTGAGTTTTGATTAATTGATAAGTGATTTTGATTTCATGGCTATGTGTACAATTTTGTGAAAATGGCTATGTTTGCAACAGCCTTGTGTTAAGTTGATTACTATTAATACCTATCATGGCTAGGTGGAATTGGTTATAGCTGCAGTAGTATAAACTTGTTAAGAGGTTAAAATTGAAAACATGTGTTAAGTAGTTTAAAATAGGTTAAAATTGAAAACCACAAAAAGAGGTTATAAGTTAAATAAATGACCAAGAGTGGTCAGTTTTGCAACTTACCTACTCTAATAGGCTTCACACACTGGCTAAGATTTAAATAGGCCAGGTGTGTAATAAAAGTGGTTTAAGTCTAATAGATTAGACTTACCAAGTCCCAAATTGACCCATGATCACTAGTGGCTAGACTTGCAAAAGTCTCAACCATGCTTGTGTTCAGTAATGGGCCCCAATTGCAAAGCTAAGTCCAATCTTTGGACTGGCCAAGTCTTAAATAGGTTAATTCAGAATAAATAAGCAGGCTAGTCCTGTAAATTAGTTTCAATAACAGGAAATGAAATAGAAATGGCTAAAATTGAAATAAATATGAAGTCTAATCTGGCCTGTTCTTAAGTACTAATACAAATGTTGGCCATTAGCTAAATAAGAGTTGAATCTAGGAAAAACCTGACCTAGGTAGGTCGGGTGATTAACAAATGCTCTTAAGGGCATATAAGGAATAGGAAATGGCAAAGTTGTAGATTTAATAGAGCCTATAGGGATACATAAGACATTTAGGCTCCTGATTTTTGCAATTTTACATAAAATTAAGGGTACATTGGTCTTAAAGAAAAGGTAATTCAGTAAAAAACACTAATAAGTAGGGGCACACTAGTAAAAGCCCCAAAATGGAATCAAATAGAACCTTCTAGCACATGCTGGAAGGCATCTTGTAACAAAAATTGGGGCTAAAGTGTAGGATTTGGTAAAAAGAGGGGGAGGGGACTAGAAATATTTTCTATATTTCCCCCCCCAAAAATTTCACCACTTTCCACCTATAAATACCGCTATTTAGGACTAGTTTAAGGGCTGGATTTGGAAATCAAAATTATCAGAAAGAACTCTACACTAAATAACAAATAGTCGCCTGGATTTTTTAGTTGAAATTCATATTTGAAGTTGTTTGGGATTTCTGCTCGTTTGATGGGTTTCTAATTGCTGTTGCTGTGTTATCTCATCTGTTCATTTGGGAATTCATTCCATCACTGTTGCATTGCCTGTTGATTCTAGTTGCTGTATCTATTTCAATCCCCTTAGAACTCATTGAATTCATTTGCTGAATCAGCTACACATCCCTGTTCAAGGCTATGTAATGTGGAAGTTATTGATGATATGAAGTCTCGAGTTCAAATCATTCTCATTATTTTACATTTCTGTTTCTGATAGTTGTTTAGATAGTTTTAAATTTGTAATTTATTAGGATATTGTATGTATAAGTAGAAGCTCGAACAAAACAATGTAATAAGTAGCAAAGTAGAAGTAATGTAGCCGTAGAAGCTAAAATCACTTAGTTAAATAGGATAAAAATCATAAAACCAGACCAATTAATCTCGAAATAAGCTTGATAACACTAAACTCGTTAGTTACACTTTTAATCAATTCATGAAAAATAGTTTAATCTGGTACTTGATAGTAATGTTTAAACAAGTTTAAATAACAGTGATAAAAATGAAGCAATAGTTAACTGGGGACGGATATTAAATAAAACTCAGTGTAGAAGTACAACTATGCATCTGTGAATGAGTCATTTTAGTTTAAGTAATTGAGTGCTAAGTATAAATAATTGAATCATTTAGTTTAGTTTTGTTTTACATGATTAAATAGTATCCTGTCATTTAGCTAAAAACAACTTAGTATGAATTAGTATTAGAAAAACAAATAGAAAATAGTTTTGTTAATTAAGTTTTTTTGCATATTAGACTCTCATGATTCAGAATTGATATTGTTAAATCTGTACAGTACTTCTCTCTTAATGAATAAAATACAATTTGAATTCGTCTACTTTTGATTCCAAATGTCTGTTTATATTATTAGTCTTTGTTTTCTGCTTTCGTTTCCATTGTTTCGTTTTGGTCTGGGCCTAATGTGTGACGATGGCCTGGACTGTGTTCAAGTATCAACTGGGCCTCTGAAGGCAAGTCCTAATGTTGTCTGGGTTATTAAGACCCAGATGTCCGCGACAATCTGCTAAGTATCAATTCAGGAGTCCAGGCCCAATAATAATAGAGACAATAAAAGTCTGGACTCACTTCTGGGAATATAGTTAATTAAACATGATTAAGGGAAAAACAATGATAGAAAAATGTAGTGACACAATAAATTTGAACTTTAAAAAATGCATGTGATGAGCCTCACACAATAACAAAAATAGTGGGGCCCTCTTATAGTAACAAAGTGATAAAGTATAATAGATCCGGGAAGGTTAATAGTAAATTCCATAATCTTTCCCAAAAGATTTAAAGCCGTTAGACGTTTATTAGGCACGATTTAATAAATATACCTTCCCTAATACGAGTGTGCACTTGGTGCAACTCAAATCATAAATCCCAGCGAAGCCGAAATGTATTAAAAGTCATAGGCGTACTGGTTACGGTGTGACTCGAAATACGTTTTCGCAACGTCACAATTCGTAAAAATATTAAAGTTGGAAACACATACATATTGTTAAAAAGTGTATAGCAATTCATATAAAATTGAGAACGACGGTTGAGCGACCGTGCTAAAACCACGGAATCCGGAGTGCCTAACACCTTCTCCCGGGTTAACAGAATTCCTTATCCAGGTTTCTGTTTCGCGGACTATAATACAGAGTCAATCTCCTCGGATTCGGGATTAACCGATGACTTGGGACACCATTATCCTCCCAAGTGGCAACTCTGAAAATTTAAATGAAATCCCGAATCGATTGTCCTTTATTTGGAAAAACTCCTTCCTCTTTGTTATTATATCCTTTCCAGGTATTTGAACATTGAGGTATACCCTACATCTCTTTTTTCAAAAGTGTCGGAGGGGTAGTAAAAAAAGAGGTGTGACAACTCTGGCGACTCTGCTGGGGAATAACAACCCAAAACTTCGGTTTCAGGGTTTAAGAATTCGAGCTCATTAGAATCGCCGTCCTCGATATTATTTGACTTTGTTATATGCTTTGAACAACATGCTACGTGTTTTACCGCTTTGATATTATATGGATTGTATATATAAATTGTGCCGAAAACCCTTCTCTTCTTCACCTCCGGGGATATGCTTACTGGTTGAGACTCCCCTTTATGTTAAGTCACACCTAAATTAAGAAACAGAGGCCGGATAAGTTACAAAGCCGACTGACTCCGCGGGTCACCGGTATGTAGCCCCCTCCTCGATCCGAGTTGTCCGCTCGGGTACACGGTCTAGCACCATATGAAACCATAAGATATTGAACATGGGTCTAGAACGATTATTTGCATCATAACTGACTTAGGGGACTCAACACAGAGGTTGGGTCCGTCTAGGACAGGTGACCCGGTAACTAAAGACCGAGCATACTATGTGTTGCATTTTTAATTGTCTTTGATCGTTATGCGGACCAGCAAAATTCCCGAGAGTAGAAAGAGAATATTCGGAAATGAAAAAAAAAAGAGAAATATTGGCAAAAGAGTTGTTAGAAAATTGAAAATCTGAAATTTGTTTTTTTGAGAAAAATAGCTTTGTTGTTAAAATAATTGGTCAATTAATCTTACCGAACTAGGCAACCCTTGAACGGGTCCAAACACCCTTTTAGAAAAAGATCAAAAATATTTTTGTTTCAATTAATCGAGGTGATCGCTATTTTTGGAAATAGCCGAATGTTCCGAAAGGACGCCGGAAGGCTGTTTTGGCAAAAATGGCCACTTCGAAAGTCATGTTTTTTTCAAAAATAAAAATGAAAATTTGCTTTGAAAAATATTTTACCTTTTTCTAAATAAAATCGCCTTAATAAATGTGCAGGATGAGCACGATACAGAATGAACCCTTCACTTTAATGAATAGAATTCCTTTGGAGCTAAGATTATGGTGGAACGACATGGGACAGGAAGGATAGAGTTGGGTCAAATGCTACCTAAAGGATCTTACGGGATTAATGGACATAATTCCCCGAGGCGATATAATCCGAGCACTTGTTACATGCTGGGATCCTACGAACAACGTTCTACATTTTTCGGACTTTGAACTCACTCCCATTCTTGAGGAAATTGCTTATTATATAGGAAAAAATGAAGTCCCCTTAAAAGAAAAATACCCGGTGGCTCCAAGAGCGATAACGGTGCACCGTTTCCTTGACTCTTTGAAGATTGCTCAAAACGTCCACAACAAGGATTTGGTTAATGGGTTTTACTTCCTAAACTTAATCTACAGTAGATATGGACATGTCGGGGGTTTCAATGACCCCACGAACAAACTTTGTAGCAAGTCTAACCGAGCTAAATGGGAGGAACATCGACGATTCACTTTTCTGGTGGCGTTTCTCGGAATAATCATATTTCCGAGAAAGGACGGGCACATTGATACTAGTGTCACCGAGGTAGCCAGCACTTTGATTGTACAAGATAATTGCACTTTGGCTCCAATGATCATAGCCGATATCTACCGTGCCTTGACGACATGTAAAGCAGGGTGCAACTTCTTTGAGGCATGTAACTTGATTCTGCAAATCTGGTTGATAGAACATCTATGCCGTCATCCTTCGTTCTCAAGTTGTCGAAGAATTCTATACGAGAACAAAAGAAGTTAAGCTGCCAGAGGGAGTTAAAGGTTGGATTTCATATCTAATATCGTTGACCGATAGCCAAATCAATTGGGCATACAGATGGTTGCCCCTCGATGAGGTGATTTACATGCCGACGGAAGGGTCACACTTCTTGATCATGGGTTTGAAAAGTATCCAGCCTTATGCCCCGTACAGGGTCCTACGACAGCTTGGAAGAAGTCAAGTTATACCAAAGGATGGGGACCTCAGTTTGCAAGTAATAGAGATTAGTGCGGATAGGCAATTCCTGGAAGCAAAGGTCCGACAGATTTGGAATGAGTGTCAAAATTTAAAGGCGAAAACTTGTGTGGAAAATAGAGCTCAGGGAGAAGTATCGCCAGGGTACGCCGCATGGTATCGACAGTGTATTGAGCATGATAGACCATTGAAAAGACCTCACTTTCAAGATTTGGCGGAGCAGTCTAAGGAATACGGAAATTGGGCGGCCAAAGAAAATGATTATAAGGCCAAGATCAACTTGCTAGAAAACCAGTTGCGAGATCTCCAATTCGAGAGCAGTTTACAGGCAGCATCTGACGAAGGAGAAAAGAATCAGCTGAAAAAGAAGAATGAAATTCTAAAAGCTCAAGTTGCAAAAATGAAAATTACATCCGAGACCCCGGTTCGCTTAGCCCGAGACGAGAAGTTAATTGAAAATCTTCGGCACAAAGTGAATGACTACAGCTTCGATCTGGACAAAGCAGAAAAGGAGTTAGTCCGGGTTCGGAAGCAACTGGCCAAAGATGCCGAGGAAAGAGCAAGAATGGTTCAGCAACTACAAGATAAACATGAAGTTGAGGTATCTTGGTTGAGAAAGAAAGTCATCACAGCCACTATAAAAAATAACAAGATAATCAAAGAATTTGAGGAAGGAAGATAGCATTGTTACACGACTATGGCTCGATTAGAGTTCAAGTTACAACAACTGCATAAAGAGAACCAAAACACCTTAGACGCTCGCGCCAAGCATATCAGCAGGTTACTTCAAGAAAAAGGGGTCGTCCGAGAAAGAATTGTCCATATTGCTCAGTACATCACCCGAAAATGCCAGTTGTGTGAAGATATGTCCCAAGCAACATTTGTATCAGCCGTGTAGTTCTTTGTGAAGCAAGTCATGTCCGACCTAGATAGGCTCAAAAGTGGATTGGCATATAGGCCCGCGGCAAGACCGAACGACGTCTCGCGGGCATTAGGAGCATTAATGTACTCATAGGGCATGCATTTTGTATTTGTATTTCTTTTGCATTAGTAGCACAACATCATTTTTGTAAATCAATATTTTTGGATATCAATGAAAATATCAAAAAGTTGTTGCTAATCCTTTTTCGCTTTATATCAATAGTTTGTACGATAGGCAAATAAGTAGGAACGAAAATCAATAAAGAAAAGAAGAAGGAAATGAAAAGAGAGGAAAAGAAAAAGAATGAAAAAAAGAAGAAAAAAAAGAGAGAGAGAAGATGAATGAAAAAAAAAAGAAAAAAGAAAAATGGTGTTGGTTCACAATGGGATGAATGCCGGGATGACTAACGATCAAAGGCAAAAGTTGTGATTTTTAATCGTTGCATCTTATCCTTTTATGTACTAACTATTAACATGTGTTGTTGTTTATGAGAATCAGATTTCAGTTGGCAACTGGTACTCTGGTAAATCATCATTACAACACAGGATCCAAAACTATGACTAAGGTTGTGTCTTAGGAAATTGAGCCAACTATCATGGACCCAGTGCAAGAAGAGGAGATCGTGGATGTAGCAGGGATGAAGGAAGAAATGTATAAGCTCAAGCAGCAGATGTCGGAAATGTACCAAGCTTGGTCTAGGGGTCAACCTTTACCCGCATACCCAGCCAACCCAGCATATGTCCCTCCTGTCAATCCTAATCCTGAGCCACCTACCATGAACTCATCCCCCACATACCCAGATTACCACCACTACTATGCCTCCACTTCACAAGCACCACCACTACTGTCCAAACAGATTCCATCTCAGCCACCACAGGTCGCCCCGGTGTATTTGGCACCACCACCTATTGCTCTGCATAAATCATCAAGTGAACTAGTGTTCCTTGTGCAAGATACCCATTACTATCTGCCAGAGCCGACATTTAGGCAACATGAATCTTATACCCCACTGATGGAGACAACTGAAGAAAAGCCCATCAAGAACTTGGAACGAGAGGAAATGGCACAGAAGATGAGGAGTTTAGAACAGTCTTTCCGGAACATACAAGGGCTAGGAGGCCAAGTGAGCATAGCATACAAAGATTTGTGTCTGTTCCCAGAAGTGCAGCTCCCGGTTGGGTTCAAGCTACCTAAATTCGACATGTACGATGGACATGGGGATCCTGTAGCCCATCTCAGGGGTTATTGCAGCAAGATGCGTGGTGCAGGAGGGAAAGATGAACTTTTGATGGCATACTTTAGTCAGAGTTTGAGCGGTTCTACGCTGGAGTGGTACACACGTCAGAATTACACTAGATGGTTCATCTGGGACGATCTAGCTCAATCATTTTCTAACCACTTCCAGTACAACTTGGAGATAATACCAGACAGGTTGTCGCTTACCAAGATGGAAAAGAAGCCCGGAGAAAGTTTTCGGGAGTACGACTTTAGATGGAGAGAACAAGCGGCGCGAGTGGATCCGCCATTGAAAGAGACTGAAATGGTAGATTGTTTTCTGCAGGCCTTAGATCCTACTTACTACGGCCATCTGGTGTCGGCTATTGGTAAGAATTTCAATGAAGTAGTGAAAATGGGGAGTTTTGTAGAAGAAGGATTAAAAACCAACAAAATCATGAGCTTTTCAGCTATCAAAGCCACGGATCAGGCTATACAGACCGGGAATGGATGGTCTATTAGAAAGAAGAAGAAAAAAGAGCTTTCGGTTGTAGAAAGTAAACCATGGACTCGGAGTCAAAGCATATACCATCACCCACCTCGCTCATACCAACTATACCCGCCAGTACCTTACAACCCACCTCCACCATATTATCCACCCACTACTCCACATTACCCCATCCCACAAGCCCAACATTACCCATCGCCTCCACATGTATGGAGAGCCCAAGCTCTACAAAATGTCTATCATACACAAAACACCTACCCTCCTTCCAGAACCTACAAGAACACAAATAGACCCAGCTTCCGACCTGATCCAGAAATGAGAAACAGAGCTCAAACAAAGAAAACATTCACCCCATTGGGGGAGTCTTATACCAGCCTCTATCATCGTCTGAAAGAGTTGGGAATGCTAAACCCAATCGAACCAAAACTTCCAAATCCACCTCCCAGAAACATTGACCAGTTAGTCGGGTGTGAGTATTGCTCCGTGGCACCGGGGCACGATACTGAAAAATGTTGGCACTTGAAATCTGCTATACAGGAGCTCATTGATAGTAGGAGGATTGAGGTACAGGCTCCAGAGACTCCAAACATTACCCAAAATCCACTGCCGACTCATCATGAGACACACATGATAGAGTTAGAACAAAAAGAGAGCATCAGGAAGCCGTCCCAATCAATAATGATGATAAAAGCCAACAGTAAAGTGGAGAAAGAAGTTGAGAAAGAGGAAGCAACGGTCGGAGTGCCAGTGAAAAAGACGCTAGTGGTTGAAACTTTGAAAATTGTGGTACCAGGGGCTAAGCCGTTGTTAACAGTGAAAGGAGCATACATGGAACCAGTGGTTATAAAGCCGGTGATGCAAATGCCGGTGGTGGATACTAAAGCCATACCTTGGAACTAAAACAAGGTCACAGTAATGTATAGGGGAAAAGAAGTTACAGGGGAGGTCAATGAAACACACGGCCTCACTCGTTCTGGGCGGTGCTTTGCCCCGGAAGAATTATGGAAAATGAAGGTGGTAAAGGAGAGTCATGTGAAGAAGCCAGTCTCTGAAGAAGAAGCAGAAGTGTTTTTGAAGAAGATAAAAGCTCATGACTACTCGATAGTAGAACAGATAAGAAAGACGCTTGCATAAATCTCATTGCTTTCATTGCTAATTCACTCAGAGGAGCACATGAAGGCATTATTGAAAATACTGAATGAAGCACATGTCCCTGAAAAAATCTTAGTCTACCATCTTGAAAAGATCACCAACAAATTTTTTGAGTCGAACAAGATAACATTCTCGGACAACGAATTGCCTGTCGAAGGGACTGAACACAACAAGGCACTCTATCTTACTGTCAAAAGTGAAGAGTCAGTGGTTACTCGGGTTTTAAGACAATAGGTCGAGTGCAAACATTTGTCCACTCTCGACTCTCGGAAAGTTGAAGATTAATCCTGACAGAATCCGGCGGAATAGTGTGAGTGTTCGAGGGTTTGACGGAGGAAGCAAAAATACCTTGGGAGATATTGTGCTGGAGGTCACCATTGGGCCGGTAGACTTTACCATGGAATTTCAGGTGTTATACGTCATTGTGTCCTATAATCTATTACTGGGTCAGCCATGGATCCATGCGGCCAAAGCCGTACCATCTTCCTTACACCAAATGGTAAAGTTCGAATGGGAACAATAAGAAATTACAGTGCATGGAGAGGAAGATGCTTGCAATACCATAATGCCTTTCGAGGAAGTGGATGGGGACAAAGGCCCCTGGGTGTATCAGGTGACAGACATTGTGGTAGTGAACAAGATAGCCGAAGGAGAGAGCTTTCCAATCCCTACAGTGTCATCTACCGTAGTGAATGGTATCCAAAGAGATGATCAGGAATGGATTCACACCGGGAAAAGGTTTGGGGATAGCTTTACAGGGAATAACACAACCTGTCCATCTACCGGAAAATAATGACACCTTTGGCTTGGGCTTTAAACATACCTACACTGTCATCCAGAAAGCCAAAAGAACCAAAAAGAAAAGTTGGACCCTCCCGAAACTAGTCCCAAAATTATCCGACACCTTCACTAAGCCTGGTACACAATGACATCTGATGACTGCTGCGTCAAGGTATGCTGAGATAAGACCAGATGCAGAACTCCTTGTGAGGTTTGAAATGTTATTTGGGGACGTGAACATGGTGGAGATGGGCGAGGGTACCAGCAAGATAGATATTCAGTTCGTGGGGTCCAGTGTTGCACTCAATAATTGGGAAGCCACTCCTTTTCCAATCAGGAGGGAGTCTTGGTAGTTAGCTTTCGAAATATATCATCATTTCCCAAAAGCAATTTTATTTTTGTAATCCCTACCCCCATTGAAATCAAATGTATCCAGTCTTTGTCATCTTTTTGAAAAAATATCAATGAAATGCAGTTTCTTCTTCTTTCTTCATTTTCGCCTTATTTATTTTTCCTTTCTTCCTTTTGTACAGTTCAATATGCACTAATTCTGATGATATGTCATGCATAAAGGATTCCCGGCCCAGTTCTGACAATCAAATTATTATATAAGAAATTGAAAATGAGAGTGAAATAGAATACGAGGATGAGGAAATAAGTAAAGACATGAATCAATATGAGGAAAAATCCAAACCGAACTTAAATGAGACAGAATCTATCAATTTAGAGAGTGAGGATAATGTCCGGGAGACAAAAATCAGTGTACACTTAGAAGCTTCCCTCAGGGAAGAGTTAATAAAGCTGCTGCACGAATTCAAGGACATCTTTGCCTGGTCCTATGATGACATGTTCGGACTTAGCACTGATTTGGCGGTACAAAAGTTGCCTATTTATCCTGAATGCCGGCCGGTAAAGCAAAAGTTGAGAAAGTTCAAAACGGACATCAGCGTAAAGATAAAAGAAGAGGTGAATAAGAAGTTTGAGGCAAAGGACATACGAGTTACCAAGTACCCCACCTGGTTAGCAAATGTTGTGCCAGTTCCAAAGAAAGATGGAAAAACCAGGGTGTGTGTTGATTACAGAGACCTTAGCAAGGCCAGTCCAAAAGACGACTTCCCATTGCCGAATATACACATACTAATCGACAATTGCGCCAAGCATGAAATTGGTTCTTTTGTAGATTGTTATGCGGGTTATCATCAGAACCTAATGGATGAAGAGGATGCGGAGAAAATAGCTTTTATCACGCCTTGGGGAACATACTGCTATAGAGTGATGCCTTTTGGGTTAAAGAATGTCGGAGCTACTTATATGAGGGCAATGACCACAATGTTCCATGATATGATGCATCGAGAAATTGAGGTGTATGTGGACGACGTCACCATAAAGTCCAAGAAGCAACATGATCATGTCAAGGACTTGAGGAAGTTTTTCCAATGAGTCCGAAGGTATAATCTTAAACTCAATCCTGCGAAATGCGCTTTTGGAGTACCTTCAGGGAAGCTATTGGGATTTATAGTAAGTAGGCGAGGCATTGGACTAGATCCGTCAAAGATAAAAGCCATCCATAGTTTGCCTCCGCCGAAGAACAAGAAGGAAGTAATGAGCTTACTAGGAAGGCTAAATTATATTAGTCGGTTCATCGCTCAGTTGACATCAACATGCGAGCCTATTTTCAAGTTGTTAAAGAAGGATGCAACTGTGAAATGGACCGATGAATGTCAGGAGGCCTTCGATAAAATCAAGGAATATTTGGAAAATCCTCCAGTGTTAGTTCCTCCGAAGCCGGGAAGACCTTTGATTTTATATCTGACAGTGCTTGATAATTTTTTTGGCTGTGTACTGGGACCGCATGATGAGACTGGCAAGAAAGAGCAAGCTATATATTACCTTAGCAAGAAATTCACATCTTACGAGGTAAAATATACTCAGTTAGAGAGAACATGCTGTGCATTGACCTGGGTGGCTCAGAAATTGAAGCACTATTTGTCAGCATACACTACATATCTGATATCACGGTTAGATCCTCTGAAGTATATATTCCAGAAGCCCATGCCTACGGGGAGACTCGCTAAATGGCAGATTCTGTTCATAGAATTTGACATCATTTATGTAACACGTACGACAATGAAGGCACAAGCAGTTGCAGATCACTTGGCAGAAAATCTAGCGGATGACGAATACGAGCCACTAAAGACATACTTTCCGGATGAGGAGGCAATGAATGTCGAAGAAATAGAACGAAATGATAAGCCAGGATGGAAGATGTACTTCGACGGAGCCGTCAACAGTAAAGGAGTTGGGATTGGAGCAGTGCTTATTTCAGAAATGGGTCAACACTATCCCGTTACCACTCAGCTTCGATTTTTCGGTACCAATAATATGGCCGAATATGAGGCGTGTATATTGGGATTGAGGATGGCAATAGATATGTGTGTTCAAGAGATTTTGGTCATGGGTGACGGATCTTTTGATACATCAAATTCAGGGAGAATGGGAGACAAGAGATCTGAAATTGATACCTTATCGGCATTGTCTACATGAACTGTCCCAAAGATTCCAATCTATAGAGTTTAAACACATCCCAAGAATGCACAATGAAGTAGCAGATGCTCTGGCCACACTATCCTCTATGTTACATCATCCGGATAAAGCCTATATAGATCCACTCCAAATACAGGTGTATGATCAGAATGCTTACTGTTTTGCTGTAGAAGGAGAATTAGATGGAGAACCGTGGTATCACAATATCAAGGAATACTTGAAGGCAAGAAAATACCCAAAGCAAGCCACCAGAGATCAGAAGAGAGTTGTAAGACGCTTAGCGAATGGCTTTTTCCCTAGTGGAGGAATTATATATAAAAGAACACCAGACCTGGGTTTGCTGAGATGAGTGGATGCGCAACAAGCGGATGTGATTATGACTGAGGTGCACGCTGGAGCTTGCGGACCTCATATGATCGGGTATATCTTAGCACAGAAGATTTTGAGAGCCGGGTACTATTGGCTCACCATGGAGCGGGAGTGTATCAGGTATGTGATAAAATGCCACCAATGCCAAGTACATGGAGATTTAATCCACTCCCCACCTTATGAATTGCATACGATGTCTGCACCTTGGCCATTTGTCGCCTGGGGCATGGATATTATCGAACCAATAGAGCCTGTAGCTTCTAATGGACATAGATTCATCTTGGTCGCGATTGACTAGTTTACTAAATGGGTGGATGCAAAGAAATTCAAGGAAGTGACAAAGAAAGCCGTGGTGGATTTTGTGCATGAAAATATTATATGCCGATTTGGAATTCCCAAAGTAATCATCACAGATAACGGGGCAAATCTGAACAGTCACCTCATGGCGGAAGCATGTCAGAATTTCAAGATCTTGCATTGTAAATCTACACTATACAGGCCAAAGGAAAATGGGGCAGTAGAAGCTGCAAACAAGAATATAAAGAAGATCCTTAGGAAAATGGTGGAAGAGTCTAGACAATGGCACGAGAAGCTACCTTTCGCTCTTATGGGTTATCACACATCAGTGCGCACTTCTATCGGTGCCACACCCTATTCATTGGTGTATGGGACAGAGGCTGTTATTCCCATGGAAATCGAGATACCGTCACTTCGAATCATAGCTGCAGCTGAGATCGATGACGAGGAATGGGTAAAAGCCCGACTGGAACAATTAAATCTGATTGATGAGAAGAGGTTGGCAGCGGTTTGCCATGGGCAATTATATCAACAAAGAATGGCCAGAGCATATAATAAAAAGGTGCGTCCTCGGAAGTTGGAAGTCGGACAACTTGTATTGAGGCGTATCTTACCGCATTGGGCTGAATCAAAGGGCAAATTTGCGCCAAACTGGCAAGGGCCATTTATGGTATCACGGGTGTTGTCTAATGGGGCATTATATTTGACAGACGTAGAAGGGAAATGCGTAGAGACTGCTATCAATTCAGATGCAGTCAAAAGATACTATGTATGATTCCTTTTCAATTGTATGATTGTATTTTGTTGTGATTTTGGAATTGAAATGATGAAGGCGTTTTATTCTGTATCCAAACACTTTATCCATTGACATCCCCTTTGAGCCGTGTTCGATCTATTCTTTCATACCCCTCTCTCGGAATTGCTTATGATACAAAAGAAACATAGAAAAATGATAAAAAAAAAGAAGAAGAGAAAAAGCAAAATGCAAACAAAAGAAAAAAATAAAAAGACAAAGAAATCAGGAAAAAGTCAAACGAAACCATGAATTTATGGCGTAGTTTGAACTACGTCTAACTTGATCCCGAAAGGGTACGTAGACAGCCTCACTGAGGTTTAGTCACAATAAAGAAAAAATCCAAAAATTCCCCACATATTGAAACTGGGGCAGAAGTTATGTTTTACAATTCCGAGAGTTGTAAATATTTTTAAACCTTCACAAAATTTTGAGCCTTTATATCCTTCTTTCTTAACCCATCCAAAAGCCACGTTACGGTCCAAAGAAAGACCTTCTAATCTGTCACGACCCTAAATCCGGTCGTGATGGCGCCCAACAATCAAGCTAGGCCAGCCAGACCAACAATTTAATTATAACACAATACCAGTCCCCAAATGGACAACCCAAGAAGAATATATGAGTTTAAGAACTCCAATAATAATAATACCTGAACAAAAGTACTGACACTCCCAAAGATCCGGAGTCACAAGTCTAGAGCCTCTAACAAAATCCAATAAGAAATAGAGAGTACGATATAGAAGTACTCAAGTCTGAATACAAAATATAAAATAACAATTGGAATGAGAGGAGAAGCTAGGTTCTGCGAACGTAGGCAGCTACCTCAGCAACTTGGTGTGACAATGTAAACGCTGGAGATGCCCGTCTACTGCTCCTGAGTACCTGAGTCTGCACACAAAAGGTGCAGGGAGTAGGGGTGAGTACTAAGTACTCAGTGAGTAACAAATATATATATGTAGGTGACAGTAAGAAATCCACAAAATACCACAATATGAAGCTACACTACAGTCCGAATCTCCTATGAACTAGCAACAATAGTACAATACAGCTACCACAGAGTAATTCAACAAATACAGATGCAATGCAATGCACATAACCGCTACGGCGTGTAGCCCGATCCAATTTAACGTCGACGACGCTCACTGGGGGTGTGTACAGACTCCGGAGGGGCTCCTACAGCCCAAGCGCAATACTGCTGCGGCGTGCAGCCCGACCCTCATATCAACCACTGCGGCGTGCAGCCCGATCCCATGCTCAGTCCACAACAAGCAAATAAGTCATAAAACAATTCATTATCCTAATTCCAGTTCTCAATTCATAATTTATGAAAAATACTTTAACTTTATTAGATTTGTAAAAGCCGGTGACTTAGCATTTCAAAAGGGTGATTTCAATTTCCAGGACTGAGATCAGTGATTTAAGCAATTTTAGCTATCACATAAATATTGTCCTCTAAGGACGCTACAGATCGGCACAAGGCCCCAAACAAGGCTTACAGCCCACAAATATAGCAAATACAGTGTATTTCCAACACTAACAACATATTATTCACTTCCGGGATGGACCAAGTCTAAATCCCCAATCACAATCAATCCCGCACCTGCCACGGTGTGCGAGCCACGCCCTATTAGCGTCACAATGTGCTAAGCTCGGGGTTTCAAACCCTCAGGCTACTATATACACAAACTACTCACCTCTAGCCGGTCGTAGACTCGTCCGCGATGCCTTTTCCTTTGAATTTCGCTCCCTCGTGCGTGGAATCTAGTCAAACCACAATAATTACATCAAATACGGGTCAAATAATCATAACCCACTTCAATTTATATGAAATTCGCATAATTACACTAAGTTGGTAAAACCCGACCCCGGGCCCCATTGCTCGGAAAAATTCCGAAATTAGTACCAACGCGATCCTTATCTCGCCACGAGTCCGTGCATATAAAATTTATCGAAATCAGAGTTCAAATGGCCTCCCAATACTCAAAATCCCGTTTTCATTACTTAGGCCACATTTCTTCAAGATTTCAACCCAATTTCATGAAGATTGATGTTAATACTACCATAAAATGATGTTTTTGAGTCAAGAATCTTACCTCCGACGAATACCCGATGACTTCTCGGTGATTTCCTCGAGTTTTCTTCTCTCTAGGGCTCAAAATTGAGTTTTGGGGGTGTAAACCCCTAACCCCTCTGCTTCTGCAATTTAATTCACTGCCAGAGACCGTTGTTCTTCGCTTTCGCGTGACCCTCTACGCGTTCGCGATGAACAGCCCCGCCTTACTCTTCGCGAACGCGATGCTGGCCACGCGTTCGCGATGCTCAATTCCGGTTACCCTTCGCGGACACGACGCCTCCCACGCGTTCGCGATGTTCAATCTCCCAGCCACCCGGATTTCTTCTACGCGTTCGCGATACATCTCCCGCAAACGCGAAGCACAACACTCACGACCCTACGCGAACGCGACCCAAGCAACGCGTTCGCGATGCTTAACACTCCTGACCTACGCGAACGCGACTCCCTCTCCCGCGAACGCGATGCACAAAAAGGCTTGGCCTTCGCGAACGCGACACTTGTCACGCGAACGCGAAGGCTTAAGGGCCTGGAACCTGCAATTTTCTGCAGATTTTTGCCAAGTCCAAATGCCCGGTTGATGGTCCGAAATCATCCCGAGGCCCCCGGGACCCCAACGAAAACCACCAACGTACCCCAAAACATGATACGAACTTGTTCCAATCATAAAAACACCATACTAAACATCAAAATCACCAATTAACCACGGATTCAAGCCTAAGTTTCTTCAAAACTTTCAAAACTAACATTCAATCCAAAACCCGGTCAAACGATGTCCGAATGACCTGAAAATTTGCAGACACATCCAAAATCACATAACGAAGCTACAGAAATTGTCGAAATTCCATTCCGACCCCCGGATCAAAATATCACCTACCATCCGGTTTTCGCCAAAATTCAACATTCGCCAATTCAAGCTTAAAACTACACCGGACCTCCGAATTCAATTTCGATTGTTCTCCTAAGTCATAAATGATCCCCCGGAACTAGTCGAATCATTAGAATCCGGTTCCGAGCACTCTAACTCAATAGTCAACTCTTGGTTGACTTTTCATATTCAAGCTTTCTTCAAACATGCTATTTGTTTCATTTTCAATCCAAATCACTCCTAACTCACCCGATATACTCTAATACTGTTTTAAAAGCATAATATATGTAAATGCAAGGTAACGGGGTGGAAATTCCCGTAACGACGGGCCGGGTCGTTACATTCTCCCCAACTTAAACAAACGCTCGTCCGCGAGCGGGTTAAGAAACATACCCGGAGCATCAAACAAGTGTGGATATCTGCTCCGCATTTCCTGCTCGGTCTCCCAAGTTGCTTCCTCCACGGGACGACCTCTCCACTGCACTTTCACTGAAGCTATATCCTTAGATCTCAGCTTACGAACCTGTCGACCCAAAATGGCTACTGGTTCCACATCATAAGTCAAATCCTCATCTAGCTGTATCGTGCCGAAGTCCAACACATGAGACGGGTCTCCGACATACTTCCGGAGCATAGATACATGGAACACCGGGTGAACTCCCGACAAACTGGGTGGCAAAGCAAGTATATAAGCCACCTCCCCAACTTTCCTAAGCACCTCAAAAGGTCCAATGAACCTTGGGCTCAACTTTCCTTTCTTTCCAAACCTCATAACACCCTTCATAGGCGAAACTTTCAGCAACACCTTCTCACCTACCGAATAAGACACATCTCGGACCTTCCGGTCTGCATAACTCTTCTGACGCGACTGAGCTGTGCGAAGTCTCTCCTGAATCACCTTCACCTTATCTAAGGCATCTTGGACTAACTCCGTCCCTAACAACCTAGCCTCGCCGGGCTCGAACCAACCAACTGGAGACCTACACCGTCTCCCATATAAAGCTTCATACGGTGCCATCTGAATGCTGGACTGATAGCTATTATTGTAAGCAAACTCCGCCAAAGGCAAATAATCAGCCCATGAACCACCAAAATCAATGACACAAGCACGCAACATATCCTCTAATATCTGAATAGTACGCTCAGACTGCCCATCCGTCTGTGGATGAAATGCTGTGCTCAACTCTACCTGTGAACCCAACTCTCGCTGAAATGTCCTCCAGAACTGAGATGTGAACTGGGTACCTCTGTCTGATATAATGGAAATAGGAACTCCATGCAATCTTACTATCTCACGGATGAATATCTCTGCCAACCGCTCTGAGGTATAGGTAGTACACACTGGGATGAAGTGAGCTGACTTGGTCAACCTATCCACCACCACCCAAACTGAATCAAACTTCCTCGCTGTCCGAGGGAGTCCGCTAACAAAGTCCATAGTAATCCTTTCCCACTTCCACTCAGGAATATCGATACGCTGGAATACACCACCAGGTCTCTGATGCTCATACTTGACCTGCTGACAGTTTAGACACCGAGCCACATGGCTCACAATATCTTTCTTCATCTTTCTCCACCAGTAATGCTGCTTCAAATCCCGATACATCTTCGCGGCTCCTGGATGAATAGAATACCGCGAGCTGTGGGCCTCCTCCAATATCAACTCACGAAGGCCATCAACATTGGGCACACATATCCGGCCCTGCATCCGCAATACACCCTCACTATCAATAATGACATCTCTAGCATCATCATGCTGAACTCTGTCCTTAAGGACAAGTAAGTGTGGATCATCATACTGGCGCTCTCGAATACGATCATATAAAGAAGAACGAGCTACTACACAAGCCATCACCCGACTGGGCTCAGAAATATCCAGCCTCACCATCCGATTAGCTAACGCCTGCACATCAACTGCTAGGGGTCTCTCCCCAACTGGAATATACGCCAAACTGCCCATACTAATAGCCTTCCGGCTCAAAGCATCAGCCACTACATTGGCTTTCCCGGGATGATACAAGATAGTAATATCATAATCTTTAAGCAACTCAAGCCATCTTCGCTGCCTCAAATTTAGATCTTTCTGCTTAAACAAATGTTGAAGGCTGCGGTGGTCTGTATATACATCACAAGATACACCATATAAGTAATGCCTCCAAATCTTCAAGGCATGAACAATAGTAGCTAACTCCAAATCATGAACATGATAGTTTTTCTCGTGGGGTTTTAGCTGACGAGAAGCATATGCAATAACTCTACCCTCCTGCATCAACACACAACCGAGTCCAACTCTAGAAGCATCACAATACACCGTATATGACCCTGAAGCCGATGGTAACACAAGTACTGGAGCGGTGGTCAAAGCCTCCTTGAGCTTCTGAAAGCTCTCCTCACATTCATCAGACCACACAAATGGAGCATTCTTCTGTGTCAGCTTAGTCAACGGTGAAGCAATAGATGAGAAATCCTGAACAAACCGGCGATAATAGCCTGCCAAGCCGAGAAAACTCCGAATATCTATAGCTGAGGAAGGTCTGGGCCAATTCTGCACTGCCTCGACCTTCCGTGGATCAACCCGAATACCATCACTGGACACTATATGTCCCAGAAAATCCACAATATCAAGCCAGAACTCACACTTAGTGAATTTTGCATAAAGCTTCTCTTCTCTCAACCTCTGCAATGCCACTCTCAAATGCTGTGCATGCTCCTCCTGGCTGCGTGAATATACCAGAATATCATCAATAAACACAATTACAAAAGAATCAAGGTACGGCCGAAATACACTATTCATCAAGTGCATAAATGCTGCTGGGGCATTAGTCAACCCGAAAGACATCACCAGGAACTCGTAGTGCCCATATCGCGTCCTGAACGCTGTCTTCATAATATCTGAGTCCCTGATCTTCAATTGATGATAGCCCGATCGAAGATCAATCTTAGAAAATACACTAGCTCCCCGTAGCTGATCAAATAGGTCCTCAATACGAGGTAATGGGTATTTATTCTTCACTGTTACCTTGTTCAGCTGCCTGTAATCAATGCACATTCTCATTGTGCCATCTTTCTTCTTCACGAACAACACCGGTGCACCCCAAGGTGACACACTTGGACAAATGAAACCCTTATCTAAGAGTTCCTGAAGCTGTTCTTTCAATTCTTTTAACTCTGCTGGTGCCATGCGATAGGGAGGAATAGAAATAGGCTGAGTGCCCGGCACCAAGTCAATACCAAAGTCAATGTCTCTGTCAGGCGGCATGCCTGGTAGGTCTGCTGGAAATACATCCGGAAACTCCCTCACAATGGGGACCGAATCAAGACTGGGTGTCTCGGCCTCAACATTTCTAATAAAGGCCAAATAAGATAAACAACCCTTGCCAATCATTCGTTGAGCCTTTATATAAGAAATCACCCTGTCGGACACATAATCAGTCAAGCCACGCCACTCGATCCTCGGATTACCTGGAATAGCTAGTGTGACTGTCTTGGCATGACAGTCCATAATCGCATGGTAGGGAGATAGCCAATCCATGCCTAGAATTACATCGAAATCCACCATGCCTAGTAGTAATAAATCAACTCGGGTCTCTAGACCCCCAATAATAATAATACAGGATCGATATACCTGATCCACAACAATAGTATCCCTTACTGGGGTAGACACATGTACGGGCAAAGCAAGAATACCACGGGTCATACCCAAATGATGTGCAAAATATGTAGAGATATAAGAATAGGTGGATCCGAGATCAAATAAGACAGAAGCATCCCCGTGGCGCTGAGATAATACCCGAAATGACCGCATCCGAAGCACTAGCATCCTTCCTATCCGGAAGAGCATAAAAACGAGCCCGACCTCCACCGAGCACGATCCTCGCCCCCGAGGCGACCTTCGGATACCGGCCACCGGTCCTAGCCGACCGTGCCGGCGCCGAAGAAACGGGAGTAGAAGACGAAGGCCGATCCCTCCGCCGAGACCGCTACGAAGCCACCGAGGACACTCTCTCCCGATATGGCCCAAATCACCGCACTCAAAACAACGGCCCGAAGATGGAAGAAGGGGCCGCCGAGGACCCTCGCTACCGATGAATCTCGTGTCGAGGAAACATGAGCGAGCTCGAGCCGGAAGAGCACTCGGTGCATGTCGACTCGCCGGCGGCTCGCCGACCCCGATAACTCTGCCGGCCTCGACGACCACGATCGGATGCAACCCCACTAGAATCCGTACGTCCGGACCGATGAGACCCGAAAGAGCAACCTCTCGCTATGCTGAAATTGGCCCCTAGACGGAGCACCACCGTAACTGCCAGTACCTCGAGGCCTCTTAGCCTCTCTCTCCTCTCGCTCTCGGCGGCGATCTGTCTCAATGTGACGGGCGGCATCAACCACCTCCTCAAAGGTAACTGGTCGAAACTCTCTCCCCGGTCATCAATATGCGGATGGGATAAATAAGACCATCAATAAATCTCCGAATCCTCTCCCTCTCTGTAGGAACCATCCACATGGCATGACGGGCTAGCTGTGTGAATCTCATCTCGTACTGATTAACTGTCATCTCTCCCTGCTTCAACCACTCGAACTGACGTCGCAACTCCTCTCTCTGAGATCGAGGCACGTACTTCTCCAAAAATACCGTGGAGAACTGCTGCCAAGTGAGGGGACGCTGCCCCAGCGGGCCTACGCCTCTCAAAATCCTCCCACCACTGGAATGCTGCACCTGTAAACCGAAAAGTGGTGAATGAAACACCGCCGGACTCTAGAATACCCGCGGTGCGAAGCATGCACCGACATCTATCAAGAAAACCCTGGGCATCCTCGCCCTCGGCTCCACCGAATGTCGGAGGTCGTAGCCTCTCAAATCTCTCCAAACGACGCTCGCTCATCGTCGGGCATAATCGGAACCATATATGCAGGAGCCGGTGCAACGGGCACAACTAGCCGAACTAGCTCGGGTGTGTGAGCCACGGGGTCTGATTCCCTCCCCCTGCCTGTGAAGAAGATACTGCAGCAGTAGAAGCAACTACCTGTGCCAAGCCTGTGCACACTGATAATATCTGAGCCAAGGTCTCCTGAAGACCCGGTATCACAATAGGCACTGCCGGTGCCTAAACCTGAGCTGCCGGAGCGTTCGCCGCTGGAATCTGGTCCTGAGTCTGATCGGTTGGTGGGTCAGCAGGTGCTGGTACTGGTGCTGCTGCCCTACCTCTGCCACGACCACGGCCTCTGGGTGCCAATGGTGGTCGTCCGCCACGTCCGTTAGCTCGTGTTCTCGCCATCTGCGAGAGAATAGAATATGGAAAGATTTTATTTCATGATAACACAAATCGCATGATATGAATTCAAGAAAATGAGGTTTTTCCTAAAGTTTCTGTAGCCCTTCGAAGATAGATACGGACGTCTACGTACCGATCCGCGAAAGCCTACTAAACCGGCTCATGACTCGCGAGTCCTAATAACCTAGAGCTCTGATACCAACTTGTCACGACCCTAAATCCGGTCGTGATGGCGCCCAACAATCAAGCTAGGCCAGCCAGACCAACAATTTAATTATAACACAATACCGGTCCCCAAATGGACAACCCAAGAAGAATATATGAGTTTAAGAACTCCAATAATAATAATACTGAACAAAAGTACTAACACTCCCAAAGATCCGGAGTCACAAGTCTAGAGCCTCTAACAAAACCCAACAAGAAATAGAGAGTATGATATAGAAGTACTCAAGTCTGAATACAAAATATAAAATAACAACTGGAATGAGAGGAGAAGCTAGGTTCTGCGAACGTAGGCAGCTACCTCAGCAACTCGATGTGACACTGCAAACGCTGGAGATGCCTGTCTACTGCTCCTGAGTACCTGAGTCCGCACACAAAAGGTGCAGGGAGTAGGGGTGAGTACTAAGTACTCAGTGAGTAACAAATATATATAAGTAGCTGACAGTAAGAAATCCACAAAATACCACATTATGAAGCTACACTACAGTGTGAATCTCCTACGAACTAGCATCAACAGTACAATTCAGCTACCACAGAGTAATTCAACAAATAAGGATGCAATGCAATGCACATAACCGCTACGGTGTGTAGCCCGATCCAATTTAACGTCGACGGCGCTCACTGGGAGTGTGTACAGACTCCGGAGGGGCTCTTACAGCCCAAGCGCAATACTGCTGCGGCGTGCAGCCCGACCCTCATATCAACCACTGCGGCGTGCAGCCCGATCCCATGCTCAGTCCACAATAAGCAAATAAGTCATAAAACAATTCATTATCCTTAATTCCAGTTCTCAATTCATAATTTATGAAAAATACTTTAACTTTATTAGATTTGTAAAAGCTGGTGACTTAGCATTTCAAAAGGGTGATTTCAATTTCCAGGACTGAGATCAGTGATTTAAGCAATTTTAGATATCACATAAATATTGTCCTCTAAGGACGCTACAGATCGGCACAAGGCCCCAAACAAGGCTTACAGCCCACAAATATAGCAAATACAGTGTATTTCCAATACTAACAACATATTATTCACTTCCGGGATGGACCAAGTCTAAATCCCCAATCACAATCAATCCCGCACCTGCCACGGTGTGCGAGCCACGCCCTATTAGCGTCACAATGTGCTAAGCCGGGGTTTCAAACCCTCAGGCTACTATATACACAAACTACTCACCTCTAGCCGGTCGTAGACTCGTCCGCGATGCCTTTTCCTTTGAATTTCGCTCCCTCGTGCGTGGAATCTAGTCAAACCACAATAATTACATCAAATACGGGTCAAATAATCATAACCCACTTCAATTTATATGAAATTCGCATAATTACACTAAGTTGGTAAAACCCGACCCCGGGCCCCACTGCTCGGAAAAATTCCGAAATTAGTACCAACGCGATCCTTATCTCGCCACGAGTCCGTGCATATAAAATTTATCGAAATCGGAGTTCAAATGGCCTCCCAATACTCAAAATCCCGTTTTCATTACTTAGGCCACATTTCTTCAAGATTTCAACCCAATTTCATGAAGATTGATGTTAATACTACCATAAAATGATGTTTTTGAGTCAAGAATCTTACCTCCGACGAATACCCGATGACTTCTCGGTGATTTCCTCGAGTTTTCTTCTCTCTAGGGCTCAAATTTGTGTTTTGGGGGTGTAAAGCCGTAACCTCTCTGTTCTGCAATTTAATTCACTGCCAGAGACCGTTGTTCTTCGCTTTCGCGTGACCCTCTACGCGTTCGCGATGAACAGCCCCGCCTTACTCTTCGCGAACGCGACGCTGGCCACGCGTTCGCGATGCTCAATTCCGGTTACCCTTCGCGGACGCGACGCCTCCCACGCGTTCGCGATGTTCAATCTCCCAGCCACCCGGATTTCTTCTACGCGTTCGCGATACATCTCCCGCGAACGCGAAGCACAACACTCACGACCCTACGCGAACGCGACCCAAGCAACGCGTTCGCGATGCTTAACACTCCTGACCTACGCGAACGCGACTCCCTCTCCCGCGAACGCGATGCACAAAAAGGCTTGGCCTTCGCGAACGCGACACTTGTCACGCGAACGCGAAGGCTTAAGGGCCTGGGCAGAACCTGCAGTTTTCTGCAGATTTTTGCCAAGTCCAAATGTCCGGTTGATGGTCCGAAATCCTCCCGAGGCCCCCGGGACCCCAACGAAAACCACCAACGTACCCCAAAACATGATACGAACTTGTTCCAATCATAAAAACACCATACTAAACATCAAAATCACCAATTAACCACGGATTCAAGCCTAAGTTTCTTCAAAACTTTCAAAACTAACATTCAATCCAAAACCCGGTCAAACGATGTCCGAATGACCTGAAAATTTGCGGACACATCCAAAATCACATAACGAAACTACAGAAATTGTCGGAATTCCATTCCGACCCCCGGATCAAAATATCACCTACCATCCGATTTTCGCCAAAATTCGACATTCGCCAATTCAAGCTTAAAACTACACCGGACCTCCGAATTCAATTCCGATTGTTCTCCTAAGTCATAAATGATCCCCGGAACTAGTCGAATCATCGGAATCCGGTTCCGAGCACTCTAACTCAATAGTCAACTCTTGGTTGACTTTTCATATTCAAGCTTTCTTCAAACATGCTATTTGTTTCATTTTCAATCCAAATCACTCCTAACTCACCCGATATACTCTAATACTGTTTTAAAAGCATAATATTTGTAAATGCAAGGTAATGGAGTGGAAATTCCCGTAACGACGGGCCGGGTCGTTACATAATCAATTTCAAGAAAATAACAAATACAATGAGAATAAAGGAAGAACGGGACATTGGACAACATCAGTGATGCAGAAAAACAAAAGGTAAAAGGAAAAAATGGAAAAAGAAAAAATGAGAGAGTCTCATTGGTGAAAACCTTAACCGGCACCGTGAGGCGACTGTGAGGTTGAGAGAAATAAAAATGAGAGAGTCTTGTCAGTGAAAACCTTTTAGTGGCGCTGCAAGGCGACTGTGAGGATGAGAGAGAATAAATGAGAGAGTCTTATTGGTGAAAACCTTTCATGGCACCATAAGGCGATTGCAAAGATTATTTCTGAAAAGCAGAAAAGCAACAAAAATAGGATCGGTTTGGGTTGCAAGAAATTTGGAGTCAGAATAATAGATTGAACGAACTGGGTCAAAGTTTAAATACATCGCATGGTCAACAGAATCACCCAACATACCCAGATAAGTTCTATCACTTCTCCAAAACACCTTTACCCTTTTGAAATTCATTTTCGGCATTTTATTGTTTGTCCTTTGAAAGCTAACTACCAGCTTCTGACGATAAGAGTTGAAATAACACTGGATCAGAAAAGAAAGAAAAGAAAGGAGTTGAAAGAAATAAAGGAATTTGGCAAACAGAGCCAAAAGAAAAGAAAACAAAAAGGTGAAAAAAAAGAAAATACAAAAAAGAGCTTACAGAAGATAGTCAACTGAAAGACCGAACAGCAGAAGAAAAGTGAAAAGAGGAAAAGCAATAAGAGGTAGGAGCGGCAGATGCCAGTTGCCAACAACTTATAACTAATAAGATTTTGTTTTTGTGATTTAAACAGGAAGAAATCGTCACTAATCACTTAAAAGTGAATGTGACTAATGTGGAAAGATAGAAAACATTAAAAAGAAAGTTCAACAATAAATGGAGGAATCCATGGATGAAAATCACTCAATCAAGAAAACACAAAAAACAACGAGGAGGTATCATCTTTTAAATTTACACCCCAGTTATCAAGTTGAGGGAATACTTTTCTACATTCGCATTTCATGCATCAGGCACCCACCTGGATAACAAGGGAATATTTTTCTACATACACATTTCATGCATCAGGAGCCCACCTGGATAACAAGGGAATAATTTTCTGCATACGCATTTCATGCATCAGGCGCCCACCTGGATAACAAGGGAACATTTTTCTGCATACGCATTTCATGCATCAGGCGCCTACCTGGATAACAAGGGAATAATTTTCTGCATTCGCATTTCATGCATCATGCGCCCACCTGGATAACAAGGGAATATTTTTCTGCATACGCATTTCATGCATTCAGGCGCCCACTTGTATAACAAGGGAATATTTTTCTGCATTGCATTTCATGCATCGAGCGCCCACCTGGATAACAAGGGAATACTTTTCTGCATTGCATTACATGCATCAGGCGTCCACCTGTATAACAAGGGAATACATTTCTGCATTTTTAAATTTTTCAAAAAAAAAATGAAATTTTTCTTTAAATTCTGACATTCAATAACATGATGTGCCCACCTGTATAACAAGGGAACATATTTCTGCAATTTTTAATTTCTGTTCAGGCGCCCACCTGTATAACAAGGGAATACATTTCTGCAATTTTAATTTCTATTCAGCACCCACCTATATAACAAGGGAATACATTTCTGCAATTTTTAATTTTTGTTCAGGCGCCCACCTGTATAACAAGGGAGTGCATTTCTGCAAATTTAGTTCGTGTTAGCTAACATGAGTAACACCGTAATATCAAAAGCCCATACTGGGGCAGAAGAAAAGTTTGTTGTTTTTGTTTTGTTTTAAGCAGGTATCAGTTTGAAGGCGAGAAGTACCATCGAAAAAAAAAAAAGAGGGAAGCAAGGAAAAGAAAATGAACAAAAAGAAGGTCAGCCGCACAGAAAATCAAGGAAAAAGAGACAAAGAAGAATAAAGAGACAAAAAGTTAGATAGGAACAATTGTAATTACAGCTTAGAATAGCTTCTTCATTTTACATTTTACCCCCCTGGTGTAATAAGGAGTAGGTCAGCAAGTCATAACAGTGTCAATGCAACAGTAAGTCTAGTAGTTTTAAACTGCCAGACCTTCCCGAACTACACTGACCTGATTCCTGTTTAGCCCAGGATATGTAGGCAACCTCTGAGGCAGGATGTAGTCAAAAAGGTTTTCAAAATGATTCTCACGGAATATGCCAGTGGGCAAAAATCTCTCATTACTGCTCACTTGTCTTTGCACTGAAACTCTTCGTGTTCCCGAGCAAATAAGTATTTTTCAGTGCAATTACATGTCTTGATTGAAATTAGATACATGTGTGATTGAATAATTAAGGGTTAAAAATAGAAAATTAAAAATAGAGGTTAAATACATGCATTTTGAATTAATTAGTTAAAAAGAAAAATCAACAAAAAGAACATTAGTAGCGAAAATTATGGGAAAAATAGTAGAAAATTGCCAAAAAATATTAGAAAATTAGTGAAAGTAGGAAATTGAATAATTTAAATAATACAAAAAGGAAAAATAAAATACAAAAGAAAATTACCACAAAAATAATTAAAATACCAAGAAAATACCAAAAATACAATAAATTTGGGCTAAAGAATTTAAAATGGCAGCCCAATACACTGGCCCAAAAGAGCCGGTCCATTAGATCCAAATCGAAGCAATCTCAGTCGTTCATCCATTCAAATCCAACGGCTGAGACCTTAGTTGAAGGTAAGTTAATTAATTAGATCTAAGATTGAATCTGGGCCGTTCACATTGAGAGGTCTAACGGATGAAAGAAAGTCTCTCATTTAAATTGAGACGACACCGTTTTGTAGTAGCTAATCTTGACCGTTGATCTTAATTGATCCAACGGCCAAGAACTCATCAGTATCCTCGAGTATATAAGGCATTGGTCTCTTAGAGACCGGCCATTTGCTTCAATCCTTAACCCTAGCCGCCCTCTTCTCTTCTCTTCGTCTTTATCTTCTTCAAGCCGGCCGGCCATGGAGACTGTCCACCTCCACGGCAGTCTCCGGCCATATCCTATCTCCCCCCTCTCCTCTTCTCTTCTTCTTCATCACAAACCCTACAAAACTCCCATGAAACCTTGAAACCCCTCATCTTCTTGAAACTCCGGTCATCAGAGTTCACATCGGATGACCAAAACTATGAGAACCGCCACAAGATTAACATCAAAGACTCCTCTTTTCTTGATCTATCACCCCATCTGAACCCTTTCCCTCGAATCTTCCCCTTTCTTTTCGAATATCCAAAAGAAGGTCGCCGGAACCCTAACTCCGGCGACTCAAAACAAACCACCTCCAAAAATCCTACCTTTTCTTGTCTATAACACCTATCCCTAACCAGAAAATTTCGAAGCTGAAATCTTGAGTGAGAAAAAAGAAAACCAGAAAAGAAAATAAAGAAAAAGAAAAGAGAAAACTGGAAAAAAAGAAAAGAAGAAAAGAAAAGAAAAATAAGGGAAGCTCAAGAGTCAAATCCTGCGAGCTAAGTCTCCCTTCCCTTTCTTGATTGTTTTCTTTAAATTTTGTCATCTTTGTTTTATTCTGTGTGTTTAACATGTTTCTTTTAGTATATTAGCCGCATAAAACTACATGATAGATTAGGGTTTTTGTCTTTGAGAAATCTCTGTTGATTCTTGTTTCCCTATTTAAGATTTGTTTTTCTTTATTTTATCTATCTTCATATCTTTCACTTAGATGTCTCGCATGTTAGATTAGGGTTTTGTCCTTGAGGAATTTCTGTTTGTTCTATTTCTTTGTTTAAGATCTGTTCTTTCTTCATGTCTACTACTTAAATCTTCTGCATATTCATATTAGTTCATATCTTTTAGAAAATGTTTGTTGTTCTGTCTGAACCTTGCTTTCATTTGAAACTTCTTTATGAGTTTTACCTATGTGTGCTTAGTCAAGAACATGTTAAGCATGACTTAGGATTTTCAGTAGTTCACTAAGCATGAGGTAGTTCTGACTATACCTGCTTCATGATTAATTGACACACTGTGTTGTGAAATCTGAGTTATAAGTCTTTGATTGAAATTCAACAATATTCAATCCCTTTCTCTGAGTTTTGATTAATTGATAAGTGATTTTGATTTCATAGCTATGTGTACAATTTTGTGAAAATGGCTATGTTTGCAACAACCTTGTGTTAAGATGATTACTGTTAATAACTATCATGCCTAGGTGGAATTGGTTATAGCTGCAGTAGTATAAACTTGTTAAGAGGTTAAAATTAAAAACATGTGTTAAGTAGTTTAAAATAGGTTAAAACTGAAAACCACAAAAAGAGGTTATAAGTTAAATAAATGACCAAGAGTGGTCAGTTTTGCAATTGACCTACTCTGATAGGCTTCACATACTGGCTAAGATTTAAATAGGCCAGGTGTGTAATAAAAGTGGTTTAAGTCTAATAGATTAGACTTACCAAGTCCCAAATTGACCAATGATCAGTAGTGGCTAGACTTGCAAAAGTCTCAAACATGCTTATGTTCAGTAATGGGCCCCAATTGCAAAGCTAAGTCCAATCTTTGGACTGGCTAAGACGTAAATAGGTTAATTCAAAATAAATAAGCAGGCTAGTCCTGCAAATTAGTTTCAATAACAGAAAATGAAATAGAAATGGCTAAAATTGAAATAAATATGAAGTCTAATCTGGCTTGTTCTTAAATACTAATACAAATGCTGGCCATTAGCTAAATAAGAGTTGAATATAGGAAAAATCTAGCCTAGGTAGGTCGGGTGATTAACAAATGCCCTTAACGGCATATAAGGAATATGAAATGGCAAAGTTGTATATTTAATAGAGCCTATAGGGATACATAAGACATTTAGGCTCCTGATTTCTACAATTTTACATAAAATTAAGGGTACATTGGTCTTAAAAAAAAGGTAATTCAGTGAAAAATACTAATAAGTAGGGGCACACTAGTGAAATCCCCAAAAAGGAATCAAATAGAACCTTCCAGCACATGTTGGAAGGCATCTTGTAACAGAAATTGGGGCTTAAGTGTAACATTTGGTAAAAAGAAGGGGAGGGGACTAGAAATATTTTCTATCTTTTCCCCCCAAATATTTCTCCACTTCCCACCTATAAATACCCCCATTTAGGACTAGTTTAAGGGCTGGATTTTGGAAATCAAAATTTTGAGAAAGAACTCTACACTAAATAGCAAATAGTCATCTAGAATTTTTAGTTGAAATTCATATTTGAAGTTGTTTGGGATTTCTGCTCGTTTGTTGGGTTTCTAATTGATGTTGCTGTGTTATCTCATCTGTTCGTTTGGGAATTCATTCCATCACTGTTGCATTGCCTGTTGATTCTAGTTGCTGTATCTATTTCAATCCCCTTAGAACTCATTGAATTCATTTGCTGAATCAGTTACACATCCCTGTTCAAGGCTATGTAATGTGGAAGTTATTGATGATATGAAGTCTTGAGTTCAAATCATTCTCGTTATTTTACATTTCTGTTTCTGATAGTTGTTTAGATAGTTTTAAATTTGTAATTTATTAGGATATTGTATGTATAAGTAGAAGCTCGAACAAAACAATGTAATAAGTAGTAAAGTAGAAGTAATGTAGTCGTAGAAGCTAAAATCACTTAGTTAAATAGGATAAAAATCATAAAACCAGACCAATTAATCTTGAAATAAGCTTGATAACACTAAACTCGTTAGTTACAATTTTAATCAATTCATGAAAAATAGTTTAATCTGGTACTTGATAGTAATGTTTAAATAACAGTGATAAAAATGAAGCAATAGTTAACTGGGGACGGATATTAAATAAAACTCAGTGTAGAAGTACAACTATGCATCTGTGAATGAGTCATTTTAGTTTAAGTAATTGAATGCTAAGTATAAATAATCGAATCGTTTAGTTTAGTTCTGTTTTACATGATTAAATAGTATCCTGTCATTTAGCTAAAAACAACTTAGTATGAATTAGTATTAGAAAAGAAAGTAGAAAATAGTTTTGTTAATTAAGTTTTTCTGCATATTAGACTCTCATGATGCAGAATTGATATTGTTAAATCTGTACAGTACATCTCACTTAATGAATAAAATACAATTTGAATTCATCTTCTTTTGATTCCAAATGTCTGTTTATATTATTAGTCTTTGTTTTCTGCTTTCTTTTCAATTGTTTCGTTTTGGTCTGGGCCTAAAGTGTGACGATGGCCTGGACTGTGTTCAAGTATCAACTGGGTCTCTGAAGGCAAGTCCTAATGCGGCATAGGTTATTAAGGCCCATATGTCCGCGACAACCATCTAAGTATCAATCCAGGAGTCCAGACCCAATAATAATAGAGACAATAAAGGCATAGACTCACTTCTGGGAATATAGTTAATTAAACATGATTAAGGGAAAAACAATGATAGAAAAATGTAGTGACACATTAAGTTTGAACTTTAAAAAATGCATGGGATGAGCCTCACACAATAACAAAAATAGTGGGGCCCCCCTTATAGTAACAAAGTGATAAAGTATAATAGATCCGGGAAGGTTAATAGTAAATTCCATAACCTTTCCCAAAAGATTTAAAGCCGTTAGACGTTTATTAGGCACGATTTAATAAATATACGTTCCCTAATACGAGTGTGCACTTGGTGAAACTCAAATCATAAATCCCGGCGAAGCCGAAATGTATTAAAAGTCACAGGCATACTGGTTGCGGTGTGACTCAATACGTTTTCGTGACGTCGCAATTCGTAAAAATATTAAAGTTGGAAACACATACATATTGTTAAAAAGTGTATAACAAGTCATATAAAATTGAGAACGACGGTTGTGCGACCGTTCTAAAACCACAGAATCCGGGAGTGCCTAACACCTTCTCCCGGGTTAACAGGATTCCTTATCCAGGTTTCTGCTTCGCGGACTATAATACAGAGTCAATCTCCTCGGATTCGGGATTAACCTGTGACTTGGGACACCATTATCCTCCCAAGTGGAGACTCTGAAAATTTAAATGAAATCCCGAACCGATTGTCCTTTATTTGGAAAAACTCCTTCCTCTTTGTTATTATATCCTTTCCGGGTATTTGAACATTGAGGTATACCCTACATCTCTTTTTTCAAAAGGGTCGGAGGGGTAGTAAAAAGGGAGGTGTGACAACTATTATGAGGTAAACACGACTAATTTGGTTTGGGAACTAAAGAAACAAAATTATTGACTACCTCGAACATACGAAACTGCTTGAAATCTCAAGGCATCTCATGGCGCTGCGCACTAAGGCATACCTAGTAGCAGACGTAGAACTCCATGATGATGGAGTCGAGCAGTCCACCCAGCGTGCCTAGCCTAGTCTATAGCCTAATCTAGAGTTTGAAGGGTCCATTATTCTATCTTTATAACCCGACTTCATTTTGATAAATAGCTTTTGGGGCTTGATAATAGGCTAAATTGTATAGTTTGGTCTACGTTCGGACTCTAACTTGATGTTTTACTATTGTAAGTGTGTAAATAATACAAAATTGGCTCTAATGGTAATTTTGATGTTTCACAAGAGTTCAATAATTAAATGAGGGCTTACGATGGTGATCCGAGCAAAAATTGGAGCAAAAGAACATGGAAAACTTCACTAGCGCGAGCATTAGCGCGCCCGCGTTAGTTTAGTGGCAGAAACAAAGTTTTAAAAAGGGCAATTTCGAAAGTCTAAGCAAATCCACACAAACTATACAGGGTTTATCAAGTCCAATAGAGAGAGGAATCGAGTTTTTTGTGAAGAAACAAGAGAGGCAAGGAGGCAACTTGGAAAATCAATTTTATCTCCCTACTTGTTCTTCTATCAATGACTATGAATTCTTTTATAGTTTTTATCGTTGTTATGAGCAGCTAAATACTTTTATCTAAGGTTTTGATGAAACCCATTGAGGATGACTTGGTTTTTATATTAATATAATTTTGAATTGGTTATTAATCTTTATTTGTTCATCTACGTTTTGATTGTGGTTAATTGAAAGGGCTCTTAATTATCCGTCCCTATTTAGTATGTGTCTACTTGAGAGAGAGTGCATATTTAGGTACTTGTTTGAGCATCACTCCCGGAGTATAAACGAGAGTCATAACCGACGGTTTAGAGGTTGAATTAGAGATAACGATACCTTGGGTGCAATCTAAGTAAACTGTAATGAGAATCTAGCTAGCGTAGCTTGTGGGAGTGTGTCTAGTAAATTATCATAATTGCTTGAGAAATATTTATGATAGCTGGAGCATTCATGATTGATGGAGACAAGTAAGTCTCAGTTATAAAATATATTCAACCAAGTAAATCAACAACGGGAGAAATGTTTACACAACAAACATAGTTAATTTTTAGTTGTTTATTTATTTCCAATTTTAGTCGTTAGAAATATCATCAATTGTTAGTCACAAAGTTTTGGGAAATTGATTCTGTTGAATTTAGTAAGTCCGACAAAGTAATTGGTAGGTTAATGTGATGACCTGGCCCGTCGTCACAGGAATTACCAGCCCGTTATGTTGTAATTACATGTTTTATGATTTTATATCAGTGCAAGAGTCTATCGGGTGAGTTAGGAGTGATTTGGATTGAAAATGAGGCATATAGCCTTTTTGAAGGAAACTTGAATAAGGAAAGTCAACCTGGAGTTGACTATTTGGTTAGAGGGCTCGGAATTGGATTTAGATGATTTGGTTAGTTCCGGGAGGTGATTTGTGACTTAGGGGAGCAATCGGAATTGAATTCGGAGGTCCGGTGTAGAAATAGGCTTGAATTGGCTAAGGTTGAATTTTGGCGAAATTCGAATGGTAGGTGAGATTTTGATTCGGGGGTCAGAATGGAATTCCGATAATTCCTGTAGCTTCGTTAGGTGATTTTGGATATGTCCGCAAAATTTCAGGTCATTCGGACATCGTTTGGTCGGTTTTTGATCAAATGTGCAATTCGGAAAGTTTTAAGGAATTTAGGCTTGAATCCGTGTGTAATTGGTGATTTTGATGTTTAGGATGGTGTTTTTATGATTGGAACAAGTTCGTATCATATTTTGGAGTGTGTTGGTGTGTTTGGATGAGGTCCCGGGGGCCTCGGGGTGTTTTCGGATGGTTAAACGGGAGAAAATATGGAAAATTGCAGACCTGGTGCACTGGTTCTGTTGTTTTCGCTCCTGCGGAAATGGGAGCGCAGGAGCGGCTCTGCAGGAACGGACAACGAGGCGCAGAAGTGGAGTCGACCGCTGAAGCGGAGTATGGCCCGCAGGGGCGACTTCGCTGGTGCGAGAGGGCGATCGCAGAAGCGGTCTTGAGGCATGATGGGGAAGTCCGCAGAAGCGGGTGGTTGATCGTATAGGCGAGTCCGCAGGAGCGAACTCTTGGTCGCAATAGCGGAACATTCCGCAGGAGCGGAAGACTTTCCGCAGAAGCGAAAATCGCAGTGAGTTAAGTGTATCAGAAGTTAGAAAATTTAAGAAACATTTCACACATTTGTGTCTCGGCTTTAGAGGCGATTTGGGCGATTTTGAAGAGAAACTCAAGGGAAATCATCAGGTAATCAACTATGGACTTAAACTATGATTAGTATTGATTATATTATGCAATTATATCATGAAAATGGAGGAATTTGGGGTAATTTATGGAGGATTTAGCCCTAGGCTTGAACTTTAGAAAATCAAGGTTTTGAACGGGCAAATGGAATCCGAATTTGGTAAAATTGATATGCTTAGACTCGTATCGAGATGAGGGTTCCGAATATGTGATTTTCGTGATTTTTCGACAAGCGTACCGAAAGTCGGGTTTTGGCAACTTTGCCATTTTTGGTGTAAATCGAATTGTATTGAATGGGTGTCGTCCCATTAGCCTAATTTGTTGTGTTTCTACTATATTTGACCAGATTCTACGTGTGCGGAGCTTGATTCTCGTGGCAAGGGCATCACGGACTAGTCGTCAAGCTGTATTGAGGTGAGTAATAGATGTGGGTGATGACCAGCGGGTTCGAAACCCCGGTATACCACTTTGTGACGCTGTATAGCAGCGAGACACGTACTCTCATGTGAGTGCGGGGTCGATTGTGATTGGGGACTATGGCTTAGTCCGACTTGATGATATTGTGTTATGACATTGGCTATTCTTGAGCCGTCAAACCTTCTTCTCGGATGGTTACATACTATATATTGTGATATTAGCCACTCTTGAACCGAGGAACCCCCTTCTTGGGAGGTTGAGTGTACTTGTGGGCTGTGAGCCAGTTATTGGATCCCGCGAGGATCGTTATCATTGTCTTATCATATCGACATGTTAGTTACTACCAGTCCGTAGCTATTTCTGTTATCATGCTATTTCCAATCTCTGGAACTTGATATTACTGTTTTCCATCTGAAAAATGATAAAAGATGTTTTCAAACTACTTTTGGGCCTGCGAGGCTGTATTTGCATATTAGCTAACTGGTAGTGGATCGGGCTGCGCGCCGTAGCGGTATATATGTCGGATCGGGCTGCACGCCGCAGCAGGTGTGATATTAATATTGTGCTTGGGCTGTAGGATCCCCTCCGGAGTCTGAACCCCCACAGTGAGCACGGGTACCCAAATTGGATCGGGCTACACGCCGTAGCGGTCATATCATGCATTGCATTGCATTTAGCTACATCCGATAGTTGTTATACTGTTTTGCTGGTACTTGTTGGTACAGGTACAATTGATATTGATTCTGTGACAGGGTATTTGATGACAGCTTTACATAGTGCTTTATTGCGGATTTCTTATCTGCGCTGTCTTACCCTTGTTTATTACCACTGAGTCCGGCAGTACTCATTTTACTCCCTGCACCTTGTGTGCAGATCCAGGTACCTCTCAGCAGTGATCCAGTAGCTGTGCGAGGCGACATCTGTAGGATATTCGAGGTAGCTGCAGAGTCCGCAGGACCCGATATTCTTTCCTACTATCTTTTGATTCTGTATTGATATTTCTTTCCGCACTTGGTATCTTGTAAACCTTTATACACTTATGTTCATTAGAGGCTCATGACTCCTGACCCTTCGGTCTATGGGAGTTGGCATGCGTTGGGACTTGGTTCCCTTTTTTGATATATTTATCATTGATGTCTTATAATTTGTTATGCTTAAATGGGACAAGGCGAGCTTCTAGCTCCGTAATTGTTGTTGATTGGTCAGGCTGGCCTAGCAGTGTGCTGGGCGCCATCACTACCGGATTTGGGGTCGTGACAAGTTGGTATCAGAGCCTAGGTTTACTAGGCCTCATGAGTCTTGAGCCGGTTAGTAGAGTCTTGTGGATCGGTATGGGGACGCCTGTACTTATCCTCGGGAGGATGTGAACCTTTAGGAAACCCTTCACTTTTCTTGAACTCTGTCGTGCGATCTTGTTGTTCTGAGAACTGAACTTCTATATTCTATTCTCTCGTAGATGGCGAGAACGCGAGCATCGGGACAAGGTGGACGACCTCCATTGCCACCTGTTAGAGGACGTGGGCGCAGTCGTGCTAGAGGTAGAGGTAGGGCAGCTGAGGCAGTGCCAGCTGACCCGCCCGTTGTACCAGTTCAAGAGCAGCCCCCAGTAGTTAATTGCTATTCCTATTCTTCAGGAGACTCTTGCTCAAATATTATCGGTGTGTTCCGGTTTGGCTCAGGTAGTCTTAGCTACTACTACTTCAGCGACATCTCAGACAGGGGGTGGTCAGCAGACCCCTGCAACTCGCACACCTGACCCGGTTGTTCAGGGACTTCAGACGCCAGAGGCATTCCGCGCTCAGGTGGTTGCACCGGTTATTCCTCCAGCTGCACCAGCTCCAGCTCCAGAGCATATGGTTCAGGTTATGCCCGATGACGAGCAGCGTCTTCTTGAGAGATTTCATAGACTTCAGCCACCCCATTTTAGTAGCGTTGAGGGCGAGGATGCCCAGGGTTTCTTGGACAAGTGTCAGAGGATGTTGCAGACGGCTGGTATTCTTGAGTCCAGCGGAGTTTCATTTACTACCTTTCAGTTCACTGGTCCCGCATTCGATTGGTGGGAAGAGTTTGAGAGGCGTAGGCCTGCAGGAGCAGCACCTCTCACATGGCAGCAGTTCTCTACTCTCTTTCTAGAGAAATACGTACCTCAGTCTCGTCGCGAGGAGCTACGTCGCCAGTTCGAGTGGTTGGTTCAGGGCGACATGTCTGTGACTCAGTATGAGCTTAGATTCACACAGTTGGCTAGGCATGCCACGTTGATGATCCCTACTGATAGGGAGAGGATCAGGAGGTTCATTGATGGCCTCAACTACTCTATCCGCATTCTTATGACCAGAGAGCAAGTTTTGTCATCATCGTTTGAGCAGGTTGTTGATATGGCACGCTCCATTGAGGCGGATCATCGCCGAGAGAGGGAGGAGCGGGAGGCCAAGAGGCCTCGTTGTTCTGGCAGTTTCAGTGGTGCTCCATCTAGAGGGCATTCCCAGCAGAGTAGAGGTCGCTCACCTAGACCTTCTCCTTCAGGTTGCCCAGAGCAGAGCGGAGGTTCTTATGGTCGTGGTCGACAGGGGTTTCAACAGGGTCAGTCATCACTTAGTGCCCTTCCAGCCCAGAGTGCAGCACCTGCTTCTTCAGCCTAGGGTTCTTCTGCGGTGAGGGGTTCCCTTCCGTCCCCTTCTCCAGCACCAGGTGCATGTTATGAGTGTGGTGAGTTTGGCCACATGAGGAGACAGTGCCCTCGACTCCGTAGGGACAGGACTCGGCAGAGGGATCATCCCTCATCTTCAGCACCATCTCAGTCTAGTAGAGGTGGAGGTCAGTCTTCTCGTGGTCGCCCCAGGGGCAAGGAGAGATCTGGTGGAGGCCAGGCACCGTTCTATGCACTTCCTGACAGGCGTGATGCAGTTGCCTCCGATGCAGTGATTACAAGTATCATTTCCGTCTGTCACAGAGATGCCTTTGTTCTATTTGATCCAGGGTCCACATATTCTTACGTGTCCTCTTATTTTGCATATCATTTGGGTGCGACTCGTGGTAGTCTTGACTTACCTCTTCATGTATCCACCCCCGTGGGTGATACGATTGTTGTGGATCATGTTTATAGATCCTGTGTTATATGTATTGGGGGTCTGGAGACCCAGGCAGTTTTGTTATTGTTGGGGATGGTGGACTTTGACGTTATATTGGGTATGGACTGGTTTTCTCCGCACCATGCTATATTGGACTGTCATGCTAAGACAGTTACGTTGGCCATTCCGGGTATTTCTCAGATTGAGTGGCGGGGTTCGACTGATTTTGTCCCTAGCCGTGTCATTTCGTTCTTAAAAGCTCAGAAGATGGTTGAAAAAGGGTGTTTATCGTACTTCGCTTTTGTGAGAGATGTGGGAGTTGAGTCTCCTAGCATTGATTATGTACCTGTTGTGAGGGACTTCCCAGATGTATTCCCCTCAGACCTGCCGGGCATGCCGCCGGACAGGGATATTGATTTTGGCATTGACTTGGTGCCGGGCACTCGGCCCATATCCATTCCTCCTTATCGGATGGCACCAGCTGAGTTGAAAGAACTGAAAGAGCAGCTTCAAGAGCTTCTGGATAAGGGTTTCATCCATCCTAGTGTGTCCCCGTTGGGTGCGCCGGTATTATTTGTTAAAAAGAAAGATGGTTCCATGCGAATATGTATTGATTATAGGCAATTGAACAAAGTAACAGGTGAAGAACAAGTACCCTCTACCGCGCATAGATGATTTGTTTGATCAGTTACAGGGCGCGAGGGTGTTTTCTAAGATTGATCTTCGTTCAGGCTATCATCAGCTGAAGATCAGGGACTCGGATATTATGAAGACTGCATTCAGGACCCGATATGGTCATTATGAGTTTCTTGTAATGTCGTTTGGGCTGACCAACGCCCCAACAACATTTATGCATCTGATGAACAGTGTGTTCAGGGCCTATTTGGATTCATTTGTGATTATGTTCATTGATGACATTCTAGTCTACTCCCGTAGTCGGGAGGAGCATGCTCAACATTTGAGTATTGTGTTGCAGAGAGATTGAGGGAGGAGAAGCTATATGCTAAATTCTCCAAGTGCGAGTTTTGGATTGAGTCCGTAGCATTTCCGGGACATGTGGTGTCTCGTGATGGTATTCAGGGTTGATCCTAAGAAGATAGAGGCGGTGCGGAGTTGGCCTAGACCATCCTCAGCTACAGAGAGATCAGGAGTTTTCTTGGCTTTGTGGGGTATTATTGCCGGTTTGTTCGGGGATTTTCATCCATTGCTTCTTCATTGACTAGATTGACTCGGAAGGGTGCACCATTCGTGTGGTCGGATGAGTGCGAGGAGAGCTTTCGAAAGCTCAAGACAGCTTTGACCACGGCTCCAATATTGATTTTGCCCTCAAGCTTCAGGTTCATATACCGTTTATCGTGATGCCTCGAGAGTGGGGATAGGTTGTGTGTTGATGCGGGAAGGTAAGGTGATTGCTTATGCTTCTCGGCGGTTGAAGCCACATGAGAAGAACTATCTTGTTCATGATTTGGAGCTAGCCGCCATTGTTCATGCCTTGAAGATTTGGAGGCACTATTTGTACGACGTGTCTTGTGAGGTGTATACCGACCATCGTAGTCTCCAGCACTTGTTCAAACAGAAAGATCTTAATTTGAGACAGCGGAGATGGCTTGAGTTGCTTAAGGATAATGACATTACTATTCTAAATCATCCGGGGAAGGCCAATGTGGTGGCCGATGCTTTGAGATGGAAGGCGGTCAGTATGGGGAGCTTGGCATATATTCCAGCTGAGGAGAGGACATTTGCTTATGATGTTTAGGTGCTAGCCAATCGTCTAGTGAGGTTAGATATTTCGGAGCCCAGCAGAGTATTGGCTTGTGTTGTATCTCGGTCATCTCTATATGATCGTATTCGTGAGCACCAGTATGATGATCCACATCTAGCTGTCCTTAGGGATAGAGTTCAGCATGATGATGCTAAGGATGTCACCATTGATAGTGACGGCATATTGAGGATGCAGGGCCGGATATGTGTGCCCAATGTTGATGGCCTTCGTGAGTTAATTTTGGAGGAGGCCCATAGCTCGCGCTATTCTATCCATCCAGGAGCCGCGAAGATGTATCAAGATTTGAAACAGTACTATTGGTGGAGAAAGATGAAAATGGACATTGTCAGACATGTATCACGGTGCCTCAACTGTCAGCAGGTTAAGTACGAGCATCAGAGGCCCGGTGGTGTATTTCAGCGCATTGATATTCCCGAGTGGAAATGGGAGAGGATCACTATGGACTTTGTTACTGGACTCCCTCGTACAACGAGGAAGTTTGATTCTGTATGGGTGATTGTGGATAGGCTGACCAAGTCAGCTCACTTCATTCCTGTGTAGTACTACCTACTCATCGGAGCGGTTGGCAGCGATCTTTATTCGAGAGATTGTTCGGTTGCATGGAGTCCCAGTGTCTATCATATCCGACAGGGGTACTCAGTTCACTTCTCAGTTTTGGAGAGCATTTCAGCGAGAGATGGGTACGCGGGTTGAGTTGAGTACGGCATTTCACCCCCAGACAGACGGACAGTCTGAGCGTACTATTCAGATCTTGGAGGATATGTTGCGAGCCTGTGTGATTGATTTTGGTGGTTCGTGGGATGAGTTCTTACCACTTCCTGAGTTTGCCTACAACAATAGTTATCAGTCGAGTATTCAGATGGCCCCGTATGAGGCATTGTATGGCAGACGGTGTAGATCCCCTATGTGATGGTTTGAGCCTGGTGAGGATAGATAGATAGGGACTGAGTTAGTCCAGGATGCTCTGGATAGAGCGAAGTTGATCCAGGAGAGGCTTCGTACAACACAGTCTCGCCAGAAGAGTTATGCGGACCGTAGAGTTCGAGAGTTGTCTTTCATGGTTGGTGACAGAGTATTGTTGAAGATTTCACCTATGAAGGGTGTCATGAGGTTTGGGAAGAAAGGAAAGTTGAGTCCCAGGCACATTGGTCCTTTTGAGATACTTAGGAGAGTTGGAGAGGTGGCATATGAGTTGGCCTTGCCGCCCAGCTTATCCAGCGTTCATCTAGTATTCCATGTGTCTATGCTCCGGAAGTACATTGGAGATCCGTCTCATGTATTAGACTTCAGTACCATTCAGCTTGATGGTGATTTATCCTATGATGTGGAGCCTATTGCTATTTTGGGTCGTCAAGTGAGAAAATTGAGATCTAAGGAGATTGCATCAGTTAAGGTTCAATGGAGAGGTCGACCCGTGGAGGAGGCCACTTGGGAGATCGAGCGGGAGACGCAGAGCAGATATCCTCACTTGTTTGAGACTTCAGGTATGTTTCTTGACCCGCTCGAGGGCGAGCGTTTGCTTAAGAGGGGAGAATGTGACGACCCGGCCCGTCGTCACGGGAATTACCACCCCGTTATGTTGTAATTACATGTTTTATGATTTTATATATCAGTGTTAGAGTCTATCGGGTGAGTTAGGAGTGATTTGGATTGAAAATGAGGCGTATAGCCTTTTTGAAGGAAAATTGAATAAAGAAAGTCAACCCAGAGTTGACTATTTGTTTAGAGGGCTCGGAATCATATTCTGATGATTTGGTTAGATCCGGGAGGTGATTTGTGATTTAGGGGAGCAATCGGAATTGAATTCGGAGGTCCGGTGTAGAAATAGGCTTGAATTGGCTAAGGTTGAATTTTGGCGAAATCCAAACGGTAGGTGAGATTTTGATTCGGGGGTCGGAATGGAATTCCGATAATTCCTGTAGCTTCGTTAGGTGATTTTGGATATGTTTGCAAAATTTCAGGTCATTCGGACGTCGTTTGGTCGGGTTTTTGATCAAATGTGCAATTCGGAAAGTTTTAAGGAATTTAGGCTTGAATCCGTGTGTAATTGGTGATTTTGATGTTTAGGATGGTGTTTTTATGATTGGAACAAGTTCGTATCGTATTTTGGAGTGTGTTGGTGTGTTTGGATGAGGTTCCGGGGGCCTCGGGGTGTTTTCGGATGGTTAAACGGGAGAAAATATGGAAAATTGCAGACCTGGTGCACTGGTTCTGTTGTTTTCGCTCCTGCAGAAATGGGAGCGCAGGAGCTGCTCTGCAGGAGCGGACAACGAGGAACAGAAGTGGAGTCGACCGCAGAAGCGGAGCATGGCCCGCAAGGGCGGCTTCGCTGGTGCGAGAGGGAGATCGCAGAAGCGGTCTTGAGGCGTGATGGGGAAGTCCGCAGAAGCGGGTGGTTGATCGCATAGGCGAGTCCGCAGGAGCGGACTCTTGGTCGCAAAAGTGGAACATTCTACAGGAGCGGAAGACTGTCCGCAGAAGCGGACCCGCAGGAGCGGTCCGTGTATCGAAGAAGCGAAAATCGCAGTGAGTTAAGTGTATTAGAAGTTAGAAAATTTCAGAAACATTTCACACATTTGGGTCTCGGCTTTAGAGGCGATTTGAGCGATTTTGAAGAGAAACTCAAAGGAAATCATCGGGTAATCAACTATGGACTTAAACTATGATTAGTATTGATAATATTATGCAATTATATCATGAAAATGGAGGAATTTGGGGTAATTTATGGAGGATTTAGCCCTAGGCTTGAACTTTAGAAAATCAAGGTTTTGAATGGGCAAATGGAATCCGAATTTGGTAAAATTGATATGCTTAGACTCGTATCGAGATGAGGGTTCCGAATATGTGACTTTCGTGATTTTTCGACAAGCGTACCGAAAGTCGGGTTTTGGCAACTTTGCCATTTTTGGTGTAAATCGAATTGTATTGATTGGGTGTCGTCCCATTGGCCTAATTTGTTGTGTTTCTACTGTATTTGACCAGATTCTACGCGCGCGGAGCTTGATTCTCGTGGCAAGGGCATCGCGGACTAGTCGTCAAGCTGTATTGAGGTGAGTAATAGATATGGGTGATGACCAGCGGGTTCGAAACCCCGGTATTCCACTTTGTGACGCTGTATAGCAGCGAGACACGTACTCTCATGTGAGTGCGGGGTCGATTGTGATTGGGGATTATGGCTTAGTCCGACTTGTTGATACTGTGTTATGACATTGGCTATTCTTGAACCATCAAACCTCCTTCTTGCATGGTTACATACTATATATTGTGATATTGGCCACTCTTGAACCGAGGAACCCCCTTCTTGGGAGGTTGAGTATACTTGTGGGCCGTGAGCCAGTTATTGGATCCCGCGAGGATCGTTATCATTGTCTTATCATATTGACATGTTAGTTACTACCAGTCCGTAGCTATTTCCGTTATCATGCTATTTCCAATCTCTGGAACTTGATATTACTGTTTTCCAACTGAAAAATGATAAAAGATGTTTTCAAACTAGTTTTGGGCCTGCGAGGCTATATTTGCATATTAGCTGACTGGTAGTGGATCGGGCTGCGCGCCGCAACGGTATATATGTCGGATCGGGCTGCGTGCCGCAGCAGGTGTGATATTAATATTGTGCTTGGGCTGTAGGAGCCCCTCCGGAGTCTGAACCCCCACAGTGAGCACGGGTACCCAAATTGGATCGGGCTACGCGCCGTAGCGGTCATATCATGCATTGCATTGCATTTAGCTACATCCGATAGCTGTTATACTGTTTTGCTGGTACTTGTTGGTACAGGTACAGTTGATATTGATTCTGTGACAGGGTATTTGATGACAGCTTTACATAGTGCTTTATTGCGGATTTCTTATCTGCGCTGTCTTACCCCTGTTTATTACCACTGAGTCTGGCAGTACTCATTTTACTCCCTGCACCTTGTGTGCAGATCCAGGTACCTCTCAGCAGTGATCCGGTAGCTGTTCGAGGCGACATCTGTAGGATATTCGAGGTAGCTGCAGAGTCCGCAGGACCCGATATTCTTTCCTACTATCTTTTGATTCTGTATTGATATTTCTTTTCGCACTTGGTATCTTGTAAACCTTTATACACTTATCTTCATTAGAGGCTCATGACTCTTGACCCTTCGGTCTATGGGAGTTGGCATGCGTTGGGACTTGGTTCCCTATTTTGATATATTTATCATTGATGTCTTGTAATTTGTTCTGCTTAAATGGGACAAGGCGAGCTTCTAGCTCCGTAATTGTTGTTGATTGGTCAGGCTGGCCTAGCAGTGTGCTGGGCGCCATCACGACCGGATTTGGGGTCGTGACAATTAATTTCTTGTGGTTCGACTATAGGCAGAATTACTCAGATTGTATTTGCAACGTCCGCGTGTCTTTTTAAAAGGTATAGTTTGGCATTATCAAATTTTAGCGCCATTGCCGGAGAATTAATGATATTATCAATTACAATTGAAAAAAGTACAAAAATTTGTAGTGTAGTCAATTTTATCTATACCCAATCTTTTCATTGAAATTCTAACGTTTGAGCTCTTGTGGAAATCAGGTGTATGCCTAGAAGTTCTTCGAGGACTGGAGAACTACTAGAAGAATTCTCAAACCCGAGAAAACATTCAGGGTGTTGAACCGTGCCAACAAGAGACTTCAACAATCCCAGCAATTGTCACACCTCCTTTTTACGAGCTATTTACTACACCCCGGGAAGGGATATAATAAAAGGAAGGAGTTTTTTCAATTTAAGGGTAGTCAGAATGGGATTTATTTATTTAATTTCAGAGTCGCTACTTGGGAGATTAATAGTTTCCCAAGTCTCCGGTTGAGTCCCGAACCGAGGAAAGTTTGACTCTGTTAACAGTCCGCGAATCAGAAATTCGGATAAGAAATTCTATTAACTCGGGAGAAGTTGTTAGGCACTTCCGAATTCTGTGGTTCTAGCACGGTCGCTCAACTGTTGTATTTGTTTTTACCCGATTTCTATATATGTTCCATTTTATGTGCATCTATTAATTTTCCGCTTTATTATTTAATTTGTACAAGAATTGCAACGTTGTGAAAATGTATTTTGGACCACGCCGTACAAGTACGTCCGTGGCTTTTAACATATTTTGACTTCGTTGAGATTTGAATTTGGGTCACATAAATGTGCACCCGCATTAGGAAGGTAATATTATTACAAATCGAGCCTAAAGTATCTATGTCTATGTTAACTTTAGGAAAGACCGTGAAATATGCTAAACGATCATTCCAAATCTAAGATTTTTATAATAATTTATTTGAGGGCCCCGCAATTATATATTTAAAGCGGCGAGGCTCATCTCATTTTTATTAAGGTCATACCTAACGTATACTATATTTTCTACTTGTTTTGTCTCTAATAACAAAAAGAAATCTTAATTGTTTATCATTACCTAATAAGTTTGCATTTTTTGGGGCCATAAACTCATAAAAGTCAAGGATTTAGTTCATATTGGGCTTGACTACAACCCATGTATCAATATCCTGGTTCAAATTTAAATTCGGCTGAGGCTTGAACTTGGCTATTCGTGTAAATATTTGGCCCAATGGCCCTGAACAGCCTACTTTCAGTATTATATGACCAGGCACGTGTGTAATCAACAAAAGATTCAAAATTAACCAGCAGAAAACATTTTACTTCATTTCAAATTATCACAATTCTAATTCAAGTTCAAACTGATTTATTTACTTAATTATCATAAGATTTCCTTTATTTTAATTCAAGTACCTATTAATTCTATTTTTATCAGTTCTAATATCAATTAAAATCGAATCTAGGGAAAACAATTGAGATTTCAAAGTCAAAACAAAATAGTATTGTATTATGAAAACTGTTCTACTAGCATCTGAAGTTATTTCTTTAACACTAATTATTGATTGCAATCATGATTGAATTATTTTGAGATTAAGATATCATTGCATAAGTAATTCTAAAAGGATTTTAACTTTCAGATACTAATTCATATTTAAATTTCAAATGAAGTAGCTATAAGCTTGCAATTTTCAATTGACCATTCACTTAAACTGGTCTATCATTTTTCAGAAGAAACGCTACTGGCATACACAATTTCAGAGTTATAATATGAAACATAAATTTAGCTATCACTTTTAACCTTTTAACCTACTAGTTCATCTGCAATCCTGCTAGTATTGAGATCGCCTAATCCTAGGAAATATTGATACCTAATCTATTATAAACAGATTTTAAAGGCACCAGTCCAGTCCGAGTTTAATTACAGATTTAAACTATTCCTAACGAATACGCATTTTTAAATTGAGTTCTACATGTATCAAGTAAACTAAACAGATATAATGTTTATCAAAACTATAATTCTATTTGCTCATCTCACGATTACAGCTTCAATCAATAGAGATGTACCTGGAATATAACGAAAAATCTTACTTCAATTGATGGAAATAAGATCAGCAAGGTCAGTCTAACAACAAATGATGCACATCTTTGATGTCAACAGGAATAAACCCAACAGAAGCAAATAAAACCAGCAGGAACAATAAATTTCCAGTGAATTTATATCTCAATGAACAAACAGATCAAATAATTTTCAAATGACCCTCAAAATTCAAGGTAACAGTAGAAATTTAACTTTTTTTGGTATTTTTTGGAGTTTTTAACAGGAATTGGTGAGAATTTAGATCGAATAGAGCAGGAACACCTTTGTATATTTCAGATTTTTTCTAAATTTTCCAAACTTATTAAAGGAGGCCAAGTGAGGCATATTTATAGAGTATAAGGGAGGGAAATTTGAATTTCAGATTTTCCTTATTGGTCTCTCCTTTTATTTTAGTTTAACCCTTATTTATTTGTTAACTAATCAGTTCTAACCCTTTATTTGTACAGAATTTTCCCCTTCCCCCTCTAGAATGTTCTATTTTATTGCTTTTACCTTTTTACCCCCATTTATAAGTGATATTTACTGCATTAACCTTTTGTTATGCCTGAAATGCCCCTACTTCCTTAGCTTTATCACACTTATACCATTTCCTTGTCCCTAAAATAACCCCGCACCTTACTCTTATTTACCAACAAACCATATTACTTTTACCCCTTTACCCCTTAGGTTTAACAATATTACAAATTTATCCTACTATTTCAAAAACTCAGCTATAACCAATACCCTAATTATCAACCCTAATTTAACTATATGGTCAAAATAATCAGAATCAGTCAACTACTAAGATCAAACATCTACCAGAACATAATTCAAATCACGGTCAGTCAAATCTAATTAACTAATGATTAACCAATATTAATCAAAATTTAAACTAGAGTTAAACCCTAATAGTATCAAATTGTAAATCTAAAATCCTATTTAAAGCAGAGATTAAGTGACCCTAATAAAACTAACAACAAACAGAAATGAATTACAAAATAATATTGAAAAGCTATCAAAATCTGTTATTATTCCTTATTTTATAGTTTCAGAACTATATTTTTTCAAAAACGACCAAAAGTAACCAACAGAAACCCTAATCAATATCAAAACACAGAAAAGTCTTGAAAGTTTATTTATTATATTTTATTAATCAATATCAATTTTAGATGAATCCAAACAGTCTAAGAAAAGTCAAGAAACAGAGACAAGAACAAACATGCATACAAAACTAGAAAACTCAGAAAGAAAGAAAGAATGAACACTCAAGCACAAAAGAAAATTGAAATAAAATCGAAGGAAATGTAAACTTAGCTTTTTATTTTCTTCCGATAAACTTGTTTTGGCTTTCTTTTCTTCTATTTTGTTTTTTAAAATCATCTTCCAATGCCCAGGAGGCCTTTTTCTTGAAATTTTAAAAATCCAGCAGACTCTTTTTGGTTTTTCAAGGATCTATGAGGGTCAAGATTGTCAAAAGTGAGTTGATGAGGGTTAAAGGAAGGTCTGGTATGGTTTTGGCTCGATTTGGATGGGATTTCATTCACCGAAGTAGGGTTCCAACGACATTTAATCACATATTCGAAGAGTTAGGATTTTATTCGGGGTAAATGGGCTAGAGGGGTGTAATAGGGAGGCTGAGGGTTGTCTAGGGTGTTAAGGGTGAAGTCATTGGCATAAGTCGTGTTCGTCGGAGTAGGGTTCCAGCGACACTTAATTTAATATTCGACCAGATCTGAGGCTATTTGACGGAAACAAGTTATGGGGGTGGGGAGAGGAGGTTCAGGTCCATCTAGGGTGTTAATGGCGAAACCATCGGAGTAAATCACGCCTCACGCCAGGATGGTTCAGGTGAGAGGTTGAGAGAGAAGGGTGGCGGCGTTTGTGTTCTGAAAGGGGGAGATGAAATGAATAGGGGTGTATGTATACAAGGTATATTAAAAACAATCTAATGAACTTAGACCGTTGGATTAGATGAACCAACAACTCAAATTCATTGATCCCTGAAACGACAACGTATAACTTAAGTGATGGTTGAATCTTGGCCCTTGTATTAATAAAACTGACGGTTGAGATTAATTGACGCTTACACGACATCGTTTGGTTTAATGAGAGACTGATCTGCGGCCGTTGGATTTAATCACTGAATGGTTCAGATTGGATGGGACGAAAAAGGGTCATTTTGGTGGTAAGCTTGGGCAGACTGGTATGGTCCTTTGGGCCTGGGTCAATTGGGCTGGGGTATTTTGTTTTTTGGGCTGTCAATTATTCTAATTTTAGCCCAAGTATTATTTTTTTTTGTATTTTGTATATTTTCTTTTTTTTTGTATTTTTTATTTTATTTCTTTTATATTTTTATTTATTTCCCTTTTTTGTATTATTATTATTTATTTTTGTATTTTCTTTTATTTTATATTGCATTTTTTTTTTGATTTTGTTAAATTGTTAAAATTAATTAATTTCAACTTTTCTGGTAATTTTCAATTAAAAATATAAAAATACTATTTTTAATTTTCTTTAATTTGTTCTCAAAACGTATGAATACCAAAATTGTGAAATTAAAATCCTAATGCATATGCATATCTTTTTTATATTTTTTATGAATTATTATGCAACTAATTAACACAAAAATTTCACAAATATCAACATTTAAAAAAAAATCATTTTGTTTTGATTTTTAAAATAATTTGCTTAGGGAAAAAATCACCTGCTCACAACAATCACACCAGCTCGAATTTGACATGGGTGACACAGACAACATCGTTGGAAACATTGGGGATCCGCGAGCAAACCCCAACGTGAGAGTAGTGGCACTTCTTATGCCCGAAGTTGCACTTTATGAGTGGGCACAACCCACAGCTAATAACCTAGCCACTGCCATAACTGTGCCTGCAATCCAAGCTGTGACCTTGTAGATAACCAACAATATGCTGCATCTAGTGCAGAATAAAGGATTGTTCTCCGGATCACATATTGAACACCCACAACAATACTTGAAAATTTTTCTGTCAATTTGCTTGACCCAAAGGTAGCAAATGTGACCCCGAAAGCTATCATGCTACTACTATTTCCATTCTCTATCTCAAACTTATCCAATTTGCTCCTATCAACTCCATTGCCACATGGGAGGAATTAGACAGGTAGTTCCTGAACAAGTTCTATCCGTCTAATAAGATTGCAAGGTAGATTGATGAAATATTGCAGTATAAGTAGCAGACAGTTGAGTCCTTGCAAGAAACTTGGGAAAGACTTAAAGCGATGCTAGTGAAGTGTCCTCACCATGGCATTCCAGACCAGATGCTCGGCCATAGATTCTACATGGGGTTAGCTGACAATTTAAAAGAAAATGTGGATGCTTCAGCTGGAGGGGCATTTTTGAGTAATACATTCACCGAGTGCAAAATCCTTCTTGATAAGATGTCACAAAATTTGGGGTGGATGACTAGAGCTACAATACTGGCACCTGTGAGCATGTGATTTTTGCCCTAAGCAAATTATTCCCAAATATATGCAAAATGATTTTTAAATTTTTGTGGCAATTTATTGATAATTGTGTGCATAATAATAATTCATAAAATAGGTAGAAATACCAGGATTTTATGATTTTTGAAAAAAAAACAAAACAAAGAAAATCAAAATACGCATCTATTTGTTTTTAATTAGAAAATACTAAAAAAATAATTAATTTTTCTTAAATTTAGTAAAAATCAGGAAATTAGAGGAAAAAGAAAATACAAGCAAAATAAAATAGAAAATAAAATACAAGAGTAAAATACATAAATGTAGAAAAGAAATAAATAGAAAAAAATATAATGAAATAATAAAATACAAAAATTTAATGACCCGGCCCATCATTACGGGAATTACCACCCCGTTACCTTCAAGTGCCAGGCCCCGATGAGCAGGAGGGCGCGGCGCGTTGCAAAACCTTGGGCGTGAGCCGGGGCGGAGCGACCGTCGGTGCAGATCTTGGTGGTAGTAGCAATCCAACAATGTCCATCCCCCATTTCATGAACGGCCACAGTGCAATAATCGGATGTAACAACTCGGTAGGTCTATGCATATTATTACCATATCGGGTGAGTTAGGAGTAATTCTGGTTGAAAACGAGGCAAATGGCCTTTTTGAAAGGAGCTTGAATATGGGAAGTCAACCTGGAGTTGACTATTTAATTAGAGGGCTCAGAATTGGATTCTGATGATTTGATTAGTTCCGTGAGGTGATTTGTGACTTAGGACAGCAATCGGAATCGAATTTGAAGGTCCGGTGTAGTTTTGGCTTGAATTGGCTAAGGTTGAATTTTGGCGAAATCCGAACGGTAGGTGAGATTTTGATTCGGGGGTCGGAATGGAATTTCGACAATTTTTATAGCTTCGTTATGTGATTTTGGATATGTCTGCAAATTTTCAGGTCATTCGGACGTCGTTTGGTCGGGTTTTGGATTGAATGTTAGTTTCGAAAGTTTGGAAGAAATTTAGGCTTGAATCCGTGTGAAAATGGTGATTTTGATGTTTAGGATGGTGTTTTTATGATTGGAACAAGTCCGTATCGTGTTTTGGAGTATGTTGGTGGTTTTCATTGGGGTCTCGGGGGCCTCGGGATGAGTTCGGACCATCATCCGGGCACTTGGAACTTAGAGAAAACTGCAGAAAATTGCAGGTTTGTGCAGCAGGCATTAAGCCTTCGCGTTCGCGTGGCCCAGGTCACGTTCGTGAAGGCAAGGCTGGTTAAGTCATCGCGTTCGCGATCAGGCCATCGCGTTTGCGTAGGCCAAGTTGGGTTGAGCTTCGCGTTCGCGGCCCTGGAGGTCGCATTCGCGTAGGAGAAAGATGGAGACCATCGCGTTCGCGTGAATGGGAGACGCATTCGGGTAGAGGAAATCTGGGCGGCTGGGAATTTGTTCTTTGCGAATGCGTGGAAGGTGTCGCATTCACGAAGAGTAAGCTGGAGCTGGGCATCGCGAACGCGTGGGAGGTCACGCGAACGCGTAGAGTAAAATAGTCAGGCAATGAATTAAATTCCAGAAGCAGTGCAGTCGCGGGGTCATTCACCAAAAACACAAATTTTGAGCCATAGGGAGAGAAACTCACGGGAAATCGCTGGAGATTCATCGGGTATTCATCGGAGGTAAGTTTCTTGACTCAAAAACACAATTATATGGTAGAATTAACATTAAACTTCATGAATTTGGGTAGAAACTGTGAAGAATTATGGCCTAGGTATTGAAAACGAATTTTTGGGTTTTGAAAGGCCATTCGAACTCCGATTTCGATATATTTTATACGCACGAACTCGTGGCGAGACGAGGATCGCATTGGTGCTACTTTCGGAATTTTTCGAGCAGCAGGCTCGGGGTCGGGTTTTACCAACTTGGTGTATTATCACGTATTTCATATAAATTGAATTGGGTTATGTTTCTTTGACATGTAATTGATATAATTGTTGTGGTTTGACTAGATTCTACACACGAGGCGGCAAATTCAAAAAGAAAAGGCATCGCGGATGAGTCTTCGACCAGCTAGAGGTGAGTAGTTTGTGTATATAGTAACCTGAGGGTTCGAAACCCCGGCTTAGCACATTGTGACGCTAGTAGGGCATGGCTCGCACCCCGTGGCAGGTGCAGGATTGATTGTGACTGGGGATTGAGACTTAGTCCATCCCGAATGAGTATAATATAATATTAGTGGTTGTAAAATACTGTGTTTGATATAATTGTGGGCTGTAAGCCGTGTTTGGGGCCTTGGGCCGACCTGTAGTATCCCTAGGGCATAATTATATATGTGATAGCTATACTTGCTTAATCACTAATATCTGTCCTGGTTTGAACTCACCGTATTGAAATGCTAAGTCACATGTTTTGGGAAAAATTAAATAAAAGTTAAAGTATTTTCAAAATTTATGAACTGGAACCTGGAAATAAATAATTTGAGCTGTTGTGTGACTTATATATTTGTTGTGGACTGAGGATGGATCGGGCTGCACGCCGTAGCGGTTGATTTGAGGATCGGGCTGCACGCCGCAGCGGTATTGCGCTTGGGCTGTAGGATCCCCTCCGGAGTCTGTACACACCCCTAGTGAGCGCCGTCGACGTTAAATGGATCGGGATACACGCCGTAGCGGTTATGTTCTTTGCATTGCATCTTTGTCTGTGATAATTGTAATGTACTGTTGTTGCTAGTCCATAGGAGGAATCGGACTATAGTTTAGCTTTACTTTGTGGTAAACTGTGGATTTCTTACTTTCAGCTATTAGTATATATTTATTACTCACTGAGTACTTAGTACTCACCCCTACTTCACCTTTGTGTGCAGATTCAAGTACACAGGAGGGATAGATGAGCACTTCAGCTTTTATCAGTATTTATCCGAGTTGCTGAGGTAGCTACTGGCGTTCGCAGGACCTGGCTTCTCTTCTTATTCCAGTTTTCCTTTATATATACATTATTCAGACTTGAGTATTTGGTTTAGGTATTGTTATCCGATCATGTTTAGAGGCTCTAGACTCGTGACCCTAGATCTTTGGGTGATTATTCAGTTTAGTTTATTATTGATAATAATATTCAGGTAATTGATTTGATCTTCATGCTTGGGATGAGAGTGAAAAAGGTCGGGCTTGCCTAGCGGTTGAGTTGGGTGCCATCACTACCGGGATTGGGGTCGTGACAAGTTGGTATCAGAGCCTAGGTTACTAGGATTCATGAGTCTTGAGCCGGTTGGTAGAGTCTCGTGTATCGGTACGGGGACGCATGTACTTATCCTCGGGAGGCTGCAAACCTTTTTGGAAAACACTTCACATTTCTTGGAATTCTTATCGTGCGTACTTGATTCAGCTTGAGATATAATTTTTGAAATTCCTTCCACACATCTGTGTACGCATCGAGCGCTCAGTAATATGATTGCCTTGATGGCTTGTGATTCCCCGATCAAGGGCGAGATATAATCTCCGTGAGTTCATGTTGGGCCAGTCGGGAGGAGTTGAGGCCAGATCTTTGTCTCTGACTTGAGCACCCCAGTGCTGATTTTAAAAACTGGTATTATGAAATTTCGTGTGATCGGTGTTGTCCCTAACTCTGGAAATGGTACCTTAATAATGTACGAGCTGTCAGGATGTTAGATCCTTATTGTAATCTGTTGTGTAGCCCCGAGCTATGGGCGTGGTGAATCTTTATCATATCTCTTAGTTGGAAGGTAAAGCGCCTTACGTATAGTAAAATGAGTTTAGATTCAGGAAAGACTAAAGCGATTATGTTATGTGTATCCTGGTGGAGGGTGTTGTACCGAAATGCTAAATTGAGGCGAAGTAGGTGGGTTGATTCTGATGTGTAATTGAAGGGTCCTTGATATATGTTATGATTCGAGCAGGTGCAGCGCATGTCCAGGTATCAATTGTGATAATATGATTCGTATAATATTGGGACTAATGTTGTTGATATACATTGTGATGTCTTGTCCAGTTGTGGACGTATTGTTAGGATGTTTTGGTGATTCTCTGACAGGTGGATATGCCAAATTACAAAGGAAACTCTGTCAAAATTTTTAAATAATTTGGGACTTAGAAAATTATTTCTGTCACCTAGAGAGTAGGCTTAAATGTTGAGTGTGAATAAATGCAAGAATTGTAGAAGAGTTAAAGTCTCTGATGATTCGAGTCTCTGTCAAGCTCGTAAATGACTTGAGTTTAATCTCACGATAACATTGTGGCATCATTTGAGTAAGAATGACATAGGTGGCTAAAAGTGTTTTGATGTATGGCTCCGAGCCAAGTTAGGGAGGTTGTTATTGACTAACTGATTGCATTGTTGTGTGCTATGTTGGTTCTATCTCTAAGTATGTTGGGGAAATTCTAGTAAGGGTTATGGTGCTTCGTATATGTGAAGAAATCCTAGTATGATTTGAACTGCTGTTGGTCAAGAATGTCTGGTGTATAGAAATGAAAGATAGCTAAGTGCATATGTATGTAATCATGTTCTGCAGTGTCAGAGTTCTAACACGGCACGAGTGGTTCTGTTCAATAAGACAGCTGAATTATAATTGAATAAGGGTAAATGACGCCCGAGAATAGCCTTGCGGTGTTCAAGACTTTGCTTGTAATGGTAACGTGTCTTAAGATTGTGTATGTGGTTAAAGACTGTGGTTTCGTTAGAAGGGATCAAGACTTGTATATTGATATGATGAGATTCTATGTATCTATATCAGAGTAATGATAACGAATTAAAATCGCAAGAAGTTCTTCAAAACGAGTATTGTAGAATGTGGTACTTCTGGTAAACATTGAGAAAGTATTCAGTGGCCTATGGGTTTTAGACCGTATGGCCTTATGTACGAGTCTCGTGTGGTAACATGAGTTGAGTTATTTTAGTGCTACAGTAAAGGCTAATACTAAGTTAAAGATGGTTCAGAAAGGAAATTGAGTAAATGGAACAACTTGTTAATAAACTGAAATGGTATGATAGGGATTCGATTAATTCCTGGTATGTGTTCGAAGTAATAAGACTCGCAGATATTGTGCAACAAAGCTCTTGAGTGCTGGCAGTTGCGTAGCTCGATGTGGGTAAAAGAACTCAGTCCTGGCAGTTAAACTTATGCAATGAATTGGGAGAAAGAGTTTGTGATGTGTTCTACCATTGTTTGAAAGTGAGTATATTCATGTTGGTATGCGAAGCATGGAATGTGTAAAGACTTTTCTTCTATATGGGATCATGAAAGTCCTTGACTAGTTGAGTGCGTCGATGTTTGCAGTGTAGGAAAGGGATAGAAGGTTCCATGTTATTTTAGTGTGGTATGATATATGCAATGTGTTATGGAAAGTTGATAATGGCATGTTCGAGATTTTGAGATCAGTTCATAATATATGGGAAGTCGTTAAAATTATTGAGCAGCGCGAGTAGCTGTAGGTGATCTAAGAATCGATCTTTCTGGTGATTAAGAAAAATAAATGATACTGCTATTCTAGTGATTTGGCAGGGTATATGGTCAAAAAGGGACAAGGTGCTGTAAAATGATCATATCTAGTGGTATGGTGGTATTCTCTTGTTGGATCGACTGTGATGATTGAGTTGTTGATGGCATAGGGAAATTTCTGAATGACTTTCGTGGTATGAATGGGTTCTTGATGTGTGTTATGTATTAGTACAGTGGAGTGTGGAATCAGGCATAGTAATTCATGTGTTATATAGGTGATGGAGACTAGAAGTTCTCGTAATTCGCCTATGCAATGGTTGTATATCGTGTGTATCGGAACTGTTTAGCGATCATCGGAAATCGGAATGCCCTAGTGGCTCTCTCTTAACTTGATATGATGAATTTGGGTTATGATACTTGATTGCAGACTGGTTGTCATAAGTTAGGTTGTCTAGACTAATGTGATATGGATTATGATGAAAATGGCACAAAATGCATAACAGAGTGCATCAGAGTATGCTCTAGCAAGGTAGTTGTACCCAGGACCAGCGGGCGGCTGGTAGGTAATGCTTTGGCAGTTGAGCCTTCGTGGCAGATATCAGTGCAGAGGTTTCTACTATTGATCAAGTTCCGGTATTGGGGAAACGTTGTAGGATGCGTTAAATTTCCTCAAGTCTTGCACATGATCGCCCTAAGTTTTGGATTTGATGATCACGTCGTCCACGTACACCTCTATTTCCTGATGCATCATGTCATGGAAAATGGCAGTCATAGCTCTCATGTACGTTGCTACAACATTTTTCAAATCGAATGGCATGACCCGGTAGCAGTAAGTTCCCCAAGGTGTGGTAAAAATAGTCTTCTCGGCGTCCTCTTCATCCATCAACACTTGATGATATCCCGCATAAAATCCACAAACGATTGTATCTCATGTTTTGCACAGTTATCAACGAGGATGTGGATGTTCAGTAAAGGAAAGTTATCTTAGGACTTGCTTTATTCAGATCTCGGTAATCCACACATACTCGAGTTTTTCCGTCCTTCTTTGGCACAGGCACAACATTAGCCAACCATGTGGTGTATTGTACCACTCGAATTACCCCTGTTTTTAACTGCTTAGTGATTTCTTCTTTGATTTTATCACTGATGTCAGTTTTGAACTTCCTTTGCTTCTGTTGCACTGGGCGACAGTCGGGGTAGATTGGCAACTTGTGCACCACTAGATCGGCTCCTAATCCTGGCATGTCATCGTAAGATAAAGCAAACACATCTTTAAATTCAAACAAGAGCTGGATTATTGCATCTCGAGTTTTCCCGTCTGTGTGGATGCTTATCTTGGTCTCTCGGACCTCTTCAGCACTTCCCAAATTAACCAGTTCAGTATCATTCAAGTTCGGCTTAGGTTAATTCTCAAAATGTTCCAATTCTCGATTTATTTCCCTAAAAGCCTATTCTTCATTGTATTCCGGTTCTTGGTTCATTATTTCCAGATTAGGTGGAGCGTTCAGATTTGTGCATGAAGTCTGCAAACATGTCATGTTATTTAAAGCCGCATTATTAGGACTAAAAAGAAAGAATAAATAACAAAAAATTAGAAAGAGTGCAAAATGATGAAATATTTATTTCATTTTCTTGGAATTTTCTGAAGATAAATAAAGCTACATTTGGAAGACTGAAAATACAAGAAAACAAAGAAAAACATCCAAGTTACGCCCTGAAGTAACTTGTGATGAAGGAAAAGTGACAGGACAAATCTACCAGAACTTTCGCCTGACTGGGAATGGTGTGGCCTTCCAATTTTGCAATTTGGCTTTTGGGCCCACATACAGCACCTCCTCGGTGCTTGTACCTTCTCCCAATTGAACCATGTTAACATCGTAAAGCATTTGCCTCATAGCCCCATAGATGTCTTCGATTTCCTCTGATGTGAAGACTTCATCTTCTTCTTCTTCTTCACTGTATCTGGGTCGAACAATAGTTTGGTACAAATATGGAAACGGTCGTGCGTGGTAGAACCCATCCCTTTTCTTCCTTTTATTGGCCCATTTCTCGTCTTCAGGGGTAGGGCGAAAGCCTACTCCAAAGAACTTTTCAGATGTGGGCAAAGTTATTAGCTTTAATTCTCCTTGCAAGGACTTCCCAAACCTTTCCCTGGCTGGAAGCCGTGTTTGATCATTTCTTTTGCCACCATGATGGAGGCATTAGACAAAAAGGGTTAGGGGCAAGGGTTCCCTTCTTCGTGTTGGTCTACCAATACAACCTCGAAAGCTTGATAAACTATGTGTTTGCTTCCTTCTTGCGCTTCTAAGCATGGGATGGATGGGTCCCGATAGATCGACTGCTCGTCCTCCCCGTGGACCAAGATTTCTTGTCCATTGTGTTCAAACTTTAGCATCTGATAAAGGGTCGAGGGTACAGCCCCAGCTGCATGAATCCATGGTCTTCCCAGAAGAAAGTTGTAGGAAGTGTCCATATCCAGAACTTGAAATGTCACTTAGAAATCTACCGGGCCGATGGTCAGAATCACATCAATCTCCCCTACCGTGTCTCTCTTCACACCATCAAAGGCTCGCACGCATACGTTGTTGGGTCGAATTCTTTCAGCTCCAATTCCTATGCGGTCCAGAGTGGAAAGCGGGCATATGTCTACTCCTGAGCCCCCATCCACCATGACTCTCTTCATGTAGTAGCCTTCACATTTGATAGTCAAATGCAAAGCTTTGTTGTGGGCCGCCCTTTCCAGAGGCAAATCAGTCTTACTGAAAGAAATCTGATTGACTGCGAAGAACCTCTCCGCAATTCTTTCAAGTTGTTCAGACGAAATCTTAACAGGCATATATGCCTCATTCAAGGTTTTTAACAAAACCTTCTCATGTTCAGCGGACTTCATACACAGGGACAACATGGATACCTGCTCTGGGTATTTGCGCAGTTGGTCTATTACCTCATAGTCAGTCAACTGCATCTTCTGAAAAAAGACCTCTGCTTCTTCTGTGCTTACAGGTTTTTTGGATGGGAAACGCCTTTGTGTGGCATTATTTATCTCCTGCGTGTTCAAATACTTTTGCCCCAAGATGCTCCTAGATGATTCTCCTGCGACCTCTTTTCCTTTGCGTGTAACGAGTGTCCGTTGATAGCTCCAAGGTACAACGGATGGATCTGTCATGGGTTTTTGTTGCACACGTGCAATAACCATGGGTTCATCTGGTTGTAGTAGTTCAATTGGCTTTCGGGCCACATAGGTTCCCTTTGGTATATACACCATTGTTTCCCTCTTCAAATGAAACTTTTGGGGGCACCTATTGACAGGGGTCTTTCCACTCGTCCTCGCGGGAGTTAAAGAACTCCATTCTTTTGAGACGATGCCTTCATTTCGATCTTTTTTTCAGCTCCAGTCTTGACAACTTCAATGTTTTTCCCCACTTTCTCTTGTTTTGGGGTAACATCAGGCCGCTTCTCCGTGTTGGCGACGGCAATTATCGATTTCAAGGCTGGGTCAAATTCCTTATCTTCACAAATCATCCCAATTACTGGCCAGTTGTTGTGGGCTGGCAATGGGTTATTTGTCATATTTGGGATGTCTTCATCTGCGAAAACTATCCTCCCTTGATTGATTAGATCTTGCACCGCCTTCTTTAGGGTCCAACAATTGTCGGTGATATGCCCCTCAACTCCTGAATGATAGGCACAGTATATTCCTCGTTGGTAGGCAGGAGAGTCCGAATTCTGCATGTTCTGTGGAACGGGCTGCAATAGGTTCTCTTGCCTGAGTTTGGGAAAGAGAGTGGAATATGGCTCCCCAATTGGTGTAAAGTTCGTCTTAGGTGGCTCATGATGGCGGGTGTTATTTGGTCGGGGGTTGTATTGGTTTAAGTAGGGAGGTTGGTTTCTTTGGAATGGAGGTGGATTTCTGTTGGCTGGTGGCTGCGGCCGTGCAAAAGGTTGAGCATTCATGACCGCGTAGGGTGGAGGCGGAGGAACATAGGTCATGCCGTGGTGTGAGTAGTAATGCTGGGGGGCCCTTTCAGAGAATACCTGCCTTGGGGCTCGGTATCTTCTATCTTCTACTGCAGCCATGACAGTTTCTTCTTTCTTTTTGCCCCTGGGCATCCCTCCAGACCTGCCTTGGATGGCTTGGGAGGTTGCTCGAATGGCAGCTTGGCTAAAATTCTACTAGTTTTTAAGCCATTCTCCACCATCTCTCCAATCTTGATTGCTTCGGCGAAAGGTTTTCCCATCGCTGACATCATGTTTTGAAAATAGTTCGGCTCCTGAGCCTGGAGGAAGGTCGTGACCATTTTGATTTCATCTATGGGGGGTTTCACCCTAGACACTTGTTCACGCCACTTGATGGCATATTCCCTGAAGCTCTCTGAGGCCTTCTTCTTCAAATTCGATAAAGAGTCCCTATCCGGTGCAATGTCGATGTTGTACTGGAATTGTTTAACAAAATCTCTGGCCAAATCGTCCCAAATGTGCCAGTGAGATATGTCCTGGTCCATGTACCATTCTGAGGCTATCCCAACCAGACTCTCTCCGAAATATGCCATTAGCAACTCTTCCTTGCCACCGGCACCTCGCAACAGATTGCAATACTTCTTGAGGTGAGCAATAGGATCACCATGCCCATCATATTTTTCAAACTTCGGCATTTTAAATCATGATGGCAAATGTACATGTGGGAACATGCACAAATCGGCGTAAGAAACACTTTTCTGCCTGCTCAGACCTTGCATGTTTTTCAGACTCTGCTCCAAGCTTCTCATTCTTTTTTCCATTTCGTCCTGCTCGGGAGCTTTTGGATTTTGGCTTGGTATGAACTCATATTGAGGTGGATGAGGACAGATATTGGCGGCAACCTGGGTAGGATCCCGTGCAAGGGGTGGTGCCGAGATTGTAAAGGACGAGGAATCAAAGAAAGGAGTATGTGTGGCGGGATACGCCGTGATTGGAACTGGCAAACCGACTGATGTTATTGTGGATGTATCCAATGCTGTCACCCGAGGATAGGAAGTGGAGGGTGATTCGGAGAGGGCTGCGACATTAGAATACCCAAACAGAGTAGGTGGGTAATCGGTGGGGGTATTAGAAATCCCACTAGATCTGAGGAATAGTTCGGGGAACCCAGGGATCAGACTTGGGGGCTCTTTCCTGTTATTCCAATCATCTAACATCTCCAGCATGCGGCAGAGCAAAATCCTATTTTCCTCCGCATCCGCTGACTCAGTAGTCAGAACGGTTGTTATGGAGCTTTCTTCCAAAATGGGAATGGTTGGTAGAGGGATTTCTGAAGACATGTTGGCACCTCTTTTCGACCTGGTGAAATAAGGATGGGTACTTTCGGGCTACTAAACTCTTCCTTTGGACCTCGTGAAGTATGAATGTGATGCCAGATTGCCACAAAATCAACCACTCTTTTCTAAAACCTGGAGTTTGGCAAACAAACGGTTAGTCTGAAACAACATAACAGATAAGTAATCTCACGTTGGGTGCGATGCACTTATACAGTTGATTGTGTTGCTACATGTATTCGACTGCAATGCGTCATTCCGGTTTGTACTTTCCTTTGCTTTCATCCTCTTCCTCTTTTATCAAATTTCTTTTCTTTTATCTTCCCTTTTTTTCGTTTTTCTTTTCTTTTAGTGATGGTCGAATCTTATATAGATTGCCTATGTATCATGTCTCCGCATGAATCAGACTGGGCGTAGTTCGGAAACAAGAAACATAAGATACGAATGAAATATTTTTTTGAATTTTATTTCACAAATTTCAACATGAAACACTTTGCAAAAAGAAGACAATGGAGGAAAACTTTAAAAGGACAAATAGACTCTAAAAGTGAAAAAATAACAGACTCTTCTAAGAATGTTCCAACGCTTTGAATCTTTGCATTCGTGAGGCATTGTTTGGCCTTGCTGCGGTTCTTGGTGTAAGATCTCTCTGTGGACTCCCCAACTCTGCCATGACTTGGTGGACACATCCCATGATTGAAGCGAAGAGCGTAGGCTGGGGTACTTGTTCGCAGGTCAGGCATCTTATAGTGATATAGTGCCCGATTTCATTGATCCTGGCCCTGATCATATCTTTTTCTCTAAGAAATTGCCCTATGTGTCGGTTCTTTGCCCTCAATACTTGAGCGTTACCGGAGACTTGATCCAAAAACCTATCTATTTGCCTCTCCATTCACGCCATTAAGTTGTGGCAGCGGTCTCTGTCTGCTTTGGCATCTCGGGCTTTCCTGAGAATTTGCTCTCTAAAAGCGACATTTGCGTCTCTTAAATCAGTGATGATCACCCCATAATATTTCTCTATCTGTTGTAGACGGAGTGCTTTTTGTGGGCTGCTCTTCTCTATTTTGTCCGGATTGCAACTAAAGCCGCTTCTGCCTTTTCCAAGTCTTCCTGGTTCTCAAAGGCTTTCCTTTCCAAGTCGTTTATAAGCATCTCATCATTTCGACTTCTCCTCGACCTTTCTGCGGTTAATTGCATCTTCTGAATTTGAGTTCGGAGTGTTTCTCTTTCCTGCTCCCAGCCGACCCTTTCCTGATCAAAATCAGCCTGTTGTATGTTCATGGCAGCTTCCAGGATTCCCTTGTCCTCTTTTAAGGTGTTAATGCAAGATTGGAAATCTTGCGCCATTTCACGCCTAGCCTCCCTAACTCTGGTTTCTATCTCTTTCTCCCAATCGATGGCATATTTTACCAACCTTTCTGCTCTTTGCTCGGGCATTGATTGGTTGTGGAACCATTCAAGATATGTGAGGCTTACTTCTCCTCGTTCTCGATCGGCAACCATTTCGTCGATGTCGGAGAGTCGACTACCGAACCACCCCTTTTGTGCATACGTCTCTCTTGGGAGCTCCTCCGTCATGAATTATCATGTGAATGATCGCATATCTTCAATCGGGGGCCTTGTTTGTTCTTTACCCAGCTGCTGCATGACATGTAGCGGGGCATATGGTTGGAAACCCCTAAAACCCATTAGTATGTAGAATGGGCGATATGTTGACATGTGCATGATTTTAGCGAAAGGGAACCGATAATAATTCCAAGTGAATCGGTCTGCTCTCAAAGAGTTGAGAAGTTCTTGCCAAGTCCTTAAGTCATTTGGGATGTTGCAACGGGCAGCTCTGTTCATATGACAAAGAACGTAATTTAGCCAGTCCACGTTGAAGTCTATCACAATCGGGTGATGATATAGATGCTCTACAAACCATATTTGTAATAAAATGTTACAACCTTCAAAATAATCTTGTCCTTCTTGACACCGAGTCAAGGCCCGAAAGATGTCTCCTAAGATCATAGGAAGAATAGTGTGTTCTTCGTTATTCTGTAAATTTGAGACCACCGTTGCCAAACGGTTTCTGATGCGTCCGCCACGTTCGGGAAAAACCATGGTTCCCAGAAAAGCAATCATGAAGGCGTAGATTCTTAGATCTCCCCAGGCATCATAATTCAACTGGTTAACAAATTCAGTGTTTGAGAATTTCTAGAACCCTTTCTTATCACCAAATCTGTTACAGAGATACTCCAGTGGCACCCAACCATTATCCAAACAACCCATGGGAACTCGTCGGAGACATAACTTCTTCAAGAAATTATTCACACCCATTTGCCTAGGAGCTGCGAGTCTCTTTTTGTGCAAATCTTTCCCAAGCCCTGTGAGTCCGCCCATTTCTTCCAAAGTGGGCGTCATTTCGCAGTCTCAAAATCTGAAAACATTACTTGTTGAGTCCCAAAGACTCACTAAAGCTCTGATCAGATTTTTGTCCGGTTTTATCATCATAATGTCCGGAAGAAACTTGAGGTGCTTGTGGACTTGATTTCTTTCCCAAGCCGAAAAACTAGCCCACCATTTGCAGAGCTGACCCGGGGTTTTGTCTGGACCATGAACATGGGTGGCATTTCATCTCTCGCCCTTTTCTGGCCGATTCTTTGTGATGAAGTCATGCTGATCCTAGAAAATATAAAATAAAACTTAAGATTTTTTCCCAAAATTTCTCCTTTTTTTAAATTATTTTTTTTAAAAAAAAATTAATCTTGTTAACACGGCCTTTCAGCACTTGAAGAAGATTAGAAGGCTATGTAACAGGATACTGGTGTGATGACTATGTTCCTTTTTTGCGAAATTAGTCCTTCGGCGCCCCTTTTGAAGTGTTTGGCTATTTTCGCAAAATTTCCTAACTCTTGACTAAGGACAAACCTCCTAATTTTAATAATTTTACTATTTTTTTTAAAAAATTTTGAAAGAGCAGTACTAGTTGAGCCCGATATGGGTCGCCTACATATCTCACGCTCGGTGAGAATCAAACTTGCGTAGTTCGAAAATAAAAGAACCAAATTATTTTAAGAAAAGAAAACAAATTATTTTTAGGAGCGTTTTTTAAAACAAATTATTTTCAGAGAAACTAACTATTTTCCATAAAAGTAACAACAATTATTGAATTTTTTTTTTGCATTTTTCAACAATTATTTTCAAAGAAACTAATTTTCGTAAAATTAAGAAAATTTATTTGGAAAAGTTTTGTTTTTCAAAAAAATGTTTTCAAAGAAACTAACTATTTAGAAATTAACAAAATTATTCGGAGAATTTTTTTCAATTTTTTTCGTTTTTTTCAGAAATTATTTTCTAAAAAAAATAGACTATTTTCATAAACATAAATTGATTTTATATCCTGGCATTTTCCACTTTTTATCCTCTCTCTTTCTAATAACAAACCGGTCGGCATGTAATATCGAAATAAATGCACAGACAAAGATGCATCAAGTTGGTCTTTTATTTCAGGTACAGCTGTCCTAGACAGGCCCAACCCCTGTGTTGAGCCTCCTAAGTCAAATATGCACATGATGCAAATAGACGTTCCTATCGAGGATCCGTCATAAGCTTTTGTTATTCTAAGTCATCATCCTGTTGGAAAAGGTGTCTAGACTGGCTTTAACTCGAGCGGACAACTCGAGCCGAGGAGTGTCAGTGCACCGGTAGCATGGCTTTCCGGCTTAATTGAAAATACTCCCCGCCTAAACATGTGTGACTAAAAAAATCCTTCACCGGGTGCCAAGCACCACAACTATCTTGAGAAAACGGGCTATGTCCAGCAAATGCCCGATATTATATTTCAAAGAGACTCAAAATAGAAAAATGGGTATCGGCACAATTTATATACAATTCACAAAATATTAAAGCGGTAAAAGCAACATTTAGCACATTAAATACAACCATATAACAAAATCAGATAATAATAAGCCAAATACAACAACTATTCAAAGCTCGAATTCTTAAACCCTGAACCAGTGGTTCTAGGTTTTTAATCCCCAGCAGAGTCGCCAGAGCTGTCACACCTCCTTTTGGCGCGCCCACCTACCCCGGGGGTAGATGTACAAGGGAGTTTTTCCAATTTAAGTGACAATATTCGAAATGGGATTATTTATTTATTTCAGAGTCGCCACTTGGAATAAATTATGGTGTTCCAAGTCACTAATTTATTTAAATCCCAAGTCGAGGAAATTTTCGACTTTCCAAATGAATTCTGCGAACCAGAAATTCTAGGTAAGGAATTCTGTTGACCCGAGGGAAGGTGTTAGGCAACCCCGGATCCCGTGGTTCTAGCACAGTCGCTTCAATTATTATAAATGGCTAAAAAATACCTGATTTTATACATGTTTATAAATTATATGCTCTAATTAAACTTTAAACCGCTCTATTAATTTGAAACCATACCAAAGAAAAACTAATTACAACATAGACTCGGACTTTTGACAAATAGGTAAATAATAAAAAAATGTATCCGGATTACTTACTTTGAAACTATGCCGATTAAAGCCGTTGTAAAACTAAACCAAAAAATCAATTTATTTAACAGTATATCCCTTAAAATTATTTCCAATTAAAGACCCGTACCAAATGATATATTATTTCATAGCTTTTTGACTTAAGGCCGGAGATTGAACGAAAAGGTATAAATTAACGGAAAATTGATCAAAATATGCTAAATAGAAATAGTTCGCCTTGGTCCATTATTAAAAGTAAGATTGTTACTTTGGATTTTTACTATCCTTAATCCTATGTTAATTGACGAAATCGAAGTTATGTGATAAGAGTCGAACTAATATTGACATCTAGAGTGTTGGCTTCTTATCTTGTTTGTTTAATTACAAATGGATATAAAGGAACGTCAAATGAAGAAATATGAAAGGATTCAAAATGCCCCATATTAATGGCTAATATAAGTAAGACTACCACCTTAAACAGGCTTAAAACTACTTGATTTTAATAATTATCTCTTTAAAGTATCAGAAATCTTTTGTTTAACAGTAGTATATGTACATTGTGTTTTTGGTAGTTCATACAAAAATTTGACGAAAAGACTCATCAGTCTTACCTATGTGCGAACTCTAAGTTTCATTTGTCACCAATGTTTGTCGAAAATAGAGAACACTTTTTCTGTCAAAAAAATAACGTCACCTATGTTTGTTTCATCAACTACTCCACGAAAGTGAATCTATCTTTGATCCTTAGAACACTATGATGAACAATCCATATCAACTAGGGTACTATATAACTCTTTAACACATGACAAATATAAATAAAACAAAAACCTTTAAAATTACAATTATCAGAAGGCCAAAGTGATAACAATATCTAGCAGCCTAATAAGGAAAGAGAAATTGGACATTTATTCTAATCATTTAACAAACGTTTAGTCTATCCAATAATGATAATACAAGGTAATAAAAAAATACAAAGTAGTGAATTACACTGTAATGACCCGACCGGTCGTTTTGAGTACTATCACTCCGTAGAGGCCATGAACAGCTTCATTTCGGGTATTATGACTTGTTTCCATGGTCGAAATCTAAATTCAGGGAGATAGAGTTAAATTTATATGAAAATTTTCATTTCAGAAGCTTTAAGTTAAAAGAATGAACTTGGATTGGATTTTTGAGTAAATGACCTCGGTATTAGGATCTGAAAGGTCCAGCAGTTTCGTATAATGATATCGGACTTGGGCGTATGCCCGGTTCAGGTTTTGGATAACCTGGAAGCTTTTTGGCACCTATTGTGGAAGTTAGCATTTTGGAAGAAATTTTATAAGTTTGACTTGAAGTGCATTTCAGCGTTATCGATGTCCGTTTGGAATTTCGAGACTGGACGTAGCTCCGTATAGTGATTCTGGATTTGGGAGCACGATCGGAAATAAATTCGGAGGTCCGTAGGTCATTTTGGAGTCGTTTGGGTAAAGGTAGGAATTTGAAGGTTTTTAAGAAGCTTGAACGGAAGTGGAAATTTTGATATCGGGCTCGAAATAAGAATTTTATTCTCCGAATAGCTTCGTTAGGTGATTTGGGACTTAGGAGTGTGTCCGGAATATTTTTGTGATGACCTGTGTCGAATTACGCTTGAATTAGCAAAGTTAGTATTTTGGCGAATTTCGGTTGATAGGTGAAATTTTGATCCGAGGGTCGGAATGGAATTCCTAAAGTTTCTGTAGCTTCGATATATCATTTTGGACTTGTCCGCAAAATTTCAGGTCATTCAGACGTCATTTGGTTGGGTTTCGGATCGAATGTGAGTTTTGGAAGAATTTGAAAAATTTAGGCTCGAATCCGTTGTAAATTGATAATTTTTGTGTTTAAGGACGTGTTTGGATGATTGGAACAAGTTTGAATAAGGTTATAGAAAGTGTTGATGTTTTTGGTTGAGGTCCCGGGGGCCTCGGGTGAGTTTCAGGGTGGTTTCGGACCATTTCTAGGCCATTTTTCACTGCTGGTTTTTGGCTACAGCAGCGCTCTACGCGATCGCGGGGTATTGGGTGCGATCGCGGTGAGTAAAATCTGAGAAAAAAACTAATGAATCGCGATCGCGTAGATTGCTTCGCGATCGCGAAGAAGAAATTTCTGTCGCGCAGGCCCTACTTTGGAAGATCATATCTTTTTATCTAAATGGTATTTTGAGGTAATTCAAATACTAAAGTTGTAGATAATTGTGTCTCGTGTCTAGAAAGCTAAAGAAATCCTCATTTGGAATGTTGTAGTAAATGTTATGCACGTTACACTATAGGCTGTCTGAGAAGGATATCTAAAACACATAAATGTATTTGGAAGCTTGTATCTCAAAATGTATAAGGATTCAGGAAATTATTAACAAATGAAAGTTATATCCCTATGTGTCTACTTGCCATAACATCAAACCATTCGTCATTTGTAGTTGTGTGTAAAACGTTATGACCATTTTACTGAAACCTGTCCGGAGTAATTGGAAGTTGTTCACCGCGATCACGAGGCATTTTCCTCGATCGTGAAGGGTAATTTTTGGGCCAGAAATTTGTTCTCCGCGATTGCAAAGCATTTCCCGCGATCGCGGTGAAAAAAATACCTGGGCAGAACGTTTTAAAACAGTTCATCCGCGAACCAAACCCATTTTTCCACCATTTTTGGTCATTCTTGAGAGTTTTTGGACGGGAATTGAATGGGTTTTGATAAAAAGTGATTAGAGGTAAGTCATATGAACTAAATACATGATTTAATTGAAGAATCATCCTTGAAATTTATGAAAACATAGCAAAATTGTAAGAAATTAGGGCTTGGAGCAAAAACTTTAAATTTGGGATTTGAGGGGCCATTTGTGGTCCGATTTGGGAGATTTTTATATGGTTAGGCTCGTGAGAGTACGAGGGTTCTGAAAACGTAATAATATTTCAATTCCGAGCCGATGGCTTTAGGGGTAGTCATTTCACCCACTTTCGCGTCGTAGCTGTAATTTTTTCATTGTAATTAGTTACTTGTGATGTTATTTACATTGTGTAATTGGTTTGACTAGATTCGGGCCACTCGGAGTTGGATACTCGTGGCAAGAGAGTTGTTTCTTAGCAGTATTGTACCGGAATTGAGGTAAGTGACTTGTCTAACCTTGCGTGGGGGAACCTTCTCCCCTAGGATATTATGTGTTGATTTAAAGCCTTGTACACGAGGTGACGGGCGTGTACATGCGCAGATTGTTGGAAAACCACCTTACTTGAACTGCTCAAATTGTGATATTCTTTTTATTTAATTGATTAAATTGTAATACTTACCCGATATTCATTAGAAAAGCATGATTAGATAGGATTATCTGTCTAAGTGCCTACTTGTCTAACTTGAACTTCCTGAACTTGTTGATGCTGGTTTGGTGTAAATTGTAGTTATTTGTTACTTATTTCTCTATGCTTTTCCTCTTATTGATTGTATTTGCGTTTGTGGACTGCGGGTTCAATTCCCGGAGATCCAAGGGCTGCGGGTTCGATTCCCGGAGATCCTGAGTTATTGATATATGGACTGCGGGTTTGATTCCCCGAGATCCTAAGTTATTAAGATATGGATTGCGGGTTCCATTCCCGGAGATCCTGAGTTATTGAGATATGGACTACGGGTTCGATTCCCGGAGATCCTGAGTTATTGAGATATGGACTGCGGGTTCAATTCCCGAATATCCTGAGTTATTGATTTATTATTGAGATATGGACTGCGGGTTCGGTTCCCGGAGATCCTGAGATCATTGAGACACATCTTGAGGTATTGAGGCATGGGCTGCGGTTTCGATTCCCGAAGACCCAGAGATACTGTTATTGGGACTGCGGGTTCGATTCCCGAAGACCCAAGGGTACTGTTAATGGGACTGTGGGTTCAATTCCCACAGGTCCTGGACTTGCTGATTGGGTTTTTATTGAGTTATTTACTTGCTGCTAGCTTAAATCGTAGACGGTTGCAGAAATCACTTTACTGTTGTCATTTCAGATTCATTATTATTTAAATGCTTATTATTGTTATTATCATTTTTGTAATTGTTTTCTCTCAGTAGGGCCCTGACCTTCCTCGTCACTACTCCATCGAGGTTAGGCTTGACACTTACCGAGTACCGCCGTGGTGTACTCATGCTACTCTTCTGCACACTTTTGTTGTGCAGATCCAGGTACATCAGGACAGACCCATTCTAGGTGATATCAGCAGCAAATTGGAGACCTCGAGGTATGATCTGCTATGTCCGCGGATCCGGAGGCCCTCCTTCTATTCTAATAGCATTAGTAGATGTTTTTCCCTCATTTCGTTGTTTTAGATACTCTTGACATATTGAGCCACAGTTGTATTTCTCTTTTAGTCTGTGTTACCCGTGGGATTCCGGGTCTTGGTGGTATTTTTGTACAGTGTGATTGATGAGTGTATGTGCCAAGCGGCATGGATTACATTCCTATATATATCGTTTTCCGCTATTTCTTATTTAAGTTCATAAACTTGTATATTCCGCAATGTGTTAGGCTTACCTCATCATGGGGACTGGGTGCCGTCATGACATGTTTACGATTGGTGAACTAGGGTCGTGACAAGTTGGTATCAAAGCTCTAGGTTCGTAGGAGTCACGGGACACAGACCGGTTACTTAGATTCTCGCTGATCGATACGGAGACGTCTGTATTTATCTACGAGGGCTATGTAATTGTTTAGGAAACTCTTCAATTCTTTAAATTCATTATCGTGTGCCATTTATTCAGTTTGAGCCTATGTCTTATGTTCTTTTGCATCCACTCGATTATTGAAATTGCGCACTCGGTATCAAGTATGCGCCGACGGTTCGTGACGCTGCAGAGGGATTTCAAGGGAGTCAAGAATTTACTCAACCATTGTTACCGCGTGTCATCCATATCGATAATGCAAGAGAATTGAGAGATCTTCAATTGTGCACATGGGGGTGCACTAGGTTCCGACATTCGGTTGATAAGTACGGTCTTGAGAAGGTTTACTTAACTACCTAATCGTCACGGTAATGGTAGAATCACAAGGTAGATATAGATCTAAAGATAGTTGGTGGTAATAAAGACTGTATGGTTCATATGAGATATCTATTTAGCGAAAGATTCAGCCAGCAGAGATACGGGGGGAAATGAGTTTAACTGTCTTAAGAAGGGCATGTACCAAACGAATGTCTTGGGCTGTCTTATGATGAAGACGTACGAATGTTAAAGGCTAGTATCATGGATTAAAAAGATGTATCTTATGGCTTCGTGCCAAGTGAAAGGATTTCACTATCAACGATCAAATTATGGGTCATGTGTCATATCAGATTTGGCCTGCGATGTATTTAGGTGCTATTCAAAAAGTTCCTTGAAACTTGCGGATGAGTAAGAGTTGAGACTCGTATGGTATGATGTTGGGACTTTTGATGTTCATGTGTCTATAATAATTCTACATTTCATTATCAGCAGGGAAGACTTCGGGGAAGGCTACATGGTGCTTCGTAGGTGTGAGAATCACAGTATGTCTTAAGTTGTCGTGGTAAAGAATGCTCGATACATGGAGCGGGAAGATGCTTGGTTGTATTGGGATGAGGTCATACCCTATGGTGTCAGAGTGCTAATAGAGCACAGGTGGTTATGATCGTTGGATCAAGTGAACTGCAGTTGAATAAGAGTAAATGACTTGAGAGAATGGTTCTAATGTGTTCGAGAGTTGTGTAATAGTGGCCTTGAGCTAAGTGGGAGAGTCCCACCACTTACGATTGGGTCGCATGGTTAATTGCCTACGTGAATTCTGGGTATTAGCATTAATGGGCTATTGCAGCTACAGAAAAGGACCATGAGTGGTAATTGAGTATATGAATTGTTGAATGCATGTTATGGCTAGCCTTTCTGGCTCATGTTCAAACTTGAGGGAAAATTCGTGATTTATGCCTCGTATAGGTGCATGCTTCGAGGGAAGTGATCCCGCTGGTGCTTTATCGAGAGTGTATTCATATGTTAAAAAAATTCAGTAGAGTTGGTTGCATACCGGGACAAGTCAGAGCCGGATGGCTCTCAATAGCGGTCCTAGTGAATTCAAGAGGTAAAGTGTGGTGCCTGATAATTTTGAGTCTATAATTACAGTTGAGAGTCAAGCTTTTGAAGCAACTTATGAAGAAATGCACAAAATGTTCTATGATGTTTTGACTTGTGGTGTAGCATTTGAGAGACATGAAATGATCGTCGTTTTTGAGACAGCATGGCCTCATGATTTAAGGTCACTTGGGGTGAGTGCGATTGGAATAATTTAGGTATTGAGGGAGATATTAACATTTCTAAGGCAATCAAGGATAAACTGGAAGGAAGTAGATTGATTAGCCATAGTTGAGTTGGCATATTGGTGTTAGTGATCGGTTCATGCGGCGTGATTGAGTTATGCATGTGATTTGTGGCGGTGCATTTGAGGCTTGTCGGCCGCAGTGATTGATGTTATTCTGAAGTATTCTTCTGTTAGGTCCTGTTATGAGTAGGCGGATCTCGGAAAGGGTTATGGTAGCTTGGACCACTACTTAGAGATTGGCATATTCGATGGTTATGAGAATTCGCCTATTTGTTGCTATAGTTCTCCTGAAGTGAGTTAAATGGAAAGTCCTATGTGATGAAGTATTAGCCTATCGTCAGTTCTAGAGTTGTGATGGAAATCGTGTCTATCGTATATCGGCACGTGAGGTGCAGTAAGTGGTATGGAATTTGAAGTAAGGACCAAGGTCGTAGTTTGGTAAATGAATGTGATATAAAGAGCTCGGATGAGCAGGAAAGGAGTTTCAGTGTTTTGAGTAAGATGGGTATTAACGTCAGTATCACTTGAGATCGGCGTTTTGTGAGAAAGGCTTTGCATCCCGGTTAGAGACTCCTGATCACTTTTCAGCGTTAGTGCAGCCGGTGGTTTGAATGTGCTGGCCCACTAATTATTCGGAATATGGTGGGAGCTTGTCCCACAAGAAGATTGTATAGGTGTGACATGTAGTCACTTGATTAATTAGAAATTTAAACCAAGTATGAGGATTTTGGTAATATTATCCATTTGAGAATTTATTCCTGGAGGGCACTCTGCTTATTGGGTTATAGACCTGTGAAATATTATTGGTTTAGCTTGACACGATCAGGATAGACTTAAGGTCGGTGGATAGATTTAAATGTGGAAGTGAGCCTTACATCAGGCCAGTTGTGTTTATTTTAGCAATGCGCTCTTTATGGAGGGATAGTTACGGTCTTATTTAGTGGTTAGTGAATTCATGTAAAGATATATTGCATCGTATGGATGGCTTGGTAAATTCCTTATGTGATGAGGTTCCGCTCAGCGGTGATGTTATATGAGCATGATGGCTCTTGAGACTTAGATTATGTATCGCACCTCATTTGTGCTTGCGTTTGTAGCCTATAGCGCTATATGTTTCCTTGTAAATGATATCATGCACCTTAGTGTGCTTATGATCGATATTCAGTATTTTGATGTGATGAGCTATTCAGCTCGACGTATGGCTCCTTGTGTGAGTTTTATATTTGGATCGGGTGGCATGCCGCCATGGTTATATTGTTTGGATCGGGTGGCACGCCGCCATGGTTATATTGTTTGGATCGCGTGGCACGCCGCCATGGGTATGTTGTTGGGATCGGGTTGCACGCCGCAACAGGGTAATGTTTATTTCAGTGTCCATATTTGCTTTTATGTGTTGTGTTTCCTATTTTCTGAGGAAGTCCATGTTAGTGTGAGAGTTGATAACTTCCTTTTGTATCACGTACGAATTAGTAGCCTACTGGCACATTGTGTCATCTTGTGGGACTTTTAATTATGTCTGAGGCGGCTTATCGCCTGAGCAGTTTGTACTAGGTGAGATGAGGTTATTGGATTTGGGGTCAGTGCAAACTAATTATATGAAGTATATTATAGAGAAAAGATCATTCTCTAGTTTAGGACATGGTAATGGATATTGTCAGGAGTATAGATCCAATGAATTGTTGATTCAGTAGTTGGTTATGAATATCGGCACATCTCTTCCGTCGTGTCAGTGTTGTAAAAATTAGAACAAGACCTATGTAGTTCATGAGGTGCAATGGGAGCATCTGATTCGTTGAAATTTGGCTAATTTGATCATAAAATATTATCGTGGTCCTGTGGATTTTGTGTTGCAATGTAAGAATATAGTAAAATTATGCAGTCATGTTTGAGGACGGCGTGTGGTGAATAATTGAGTGATCTCTTGATGAAAATAGGCATGACATAGAATTCCAGATGTTGGAATTAGGCTCTAAGACTTATTTGTTTGAATAAAAGGGAATATCTTCAGATTATATCAGGCAAATGTGCTCATCTGAGTTCTGGAAGCACAGATGGTGCATAAGATGCAAAAAAAAAGGATTTCATACTACTCCAGTACAGTTCTCAGCACGTTCGAGGACGAACGTATGTTTAAGTGGGAGAGAATGTAATGACCCAACCGGTCGTTTTGTGTACTAGCGCTCCGTGGAGGCCACGAATAGCTTCATTTCGGGTATTATGACTTGTTTGCACGGTGTAAATCTAAATTCATGGAGATATAGTTAAATTTAAATGAAAATTTCCATTTCAGAAGCTTTAAGTTAAAAGAATGAACTTGGATTGGATTTTTGAGTAAACGACCTCGGAATCAGGATCTGAAAGGTCCAACAGGTTCGTATAATGATACAGGACTTGGGCGTATGCCCGGTTCAGGTTTTGGATAACTCGGAAGCATTTTGGCACCTATTGTGGAAGTTAGGATTTTGGAAGAAATTTCATAAGTTTGATTTGAAGTGCATTTCAGCATTATCGATGTCCGTTTGGAATTTCGAGACTGGACGTAGCTCCGTATAGTGATTCTGGATTTGGGAGCGCGATCGTAAATGAATTCGGAGGTCCGTAGGTCATTTTGGAGTCGTTTGGGTAAAGGTAGGAATTTGAAGGTTTTTAAGAAGCTTGAACGGAAGTGGAATTTTGATATCGGGCTCGAAATGCGAATTTTATGGTCCGGATAGCTTCGTTAGGTGATTTGGGACTTAGGAGTGTGTCCGGAATATTTTTGTGATGACCGGTGTAGAATTATGCTTGGATTGGCAAAGTTAGTATTTTGGCGAATTTCGGTTGATAGGTGAGATTTTGATCCGAGGGTCGGAATGGAATTCCGAAAGTTTCTGTAGCTTCGATATATCATTTTGGACTTGTCCGCAAAATTTCAGGTCATTCGGACGTCATTTGGTTGGGTTTCGGATTGAACGTGAGTTTTGCAAGAATTTGATAAATTTAGGCTCGAATCCGTTGTAAATTGATAATTGTTGTGTTTATGGACGTGTTTGGATGATTGGAACAAGTTTGAATAAGGTTATAGGAAGTTTTGGTGTTTTTGGTTGAGGTCCCGGGGGCCTCGGGTGAGTTTCGGGGTGGTTTCGGACCATTTCTAGGACATTTTTCACTGCTGGTTTTTGGCTACAGCAGTGCTCTACGCGATCGCAGGGTGTTGGTCGCGATCGCGATGAGTAAAATCTGAGAAAAAAACTAATGAATCGCGATCGCATAGATTGCTTCCCGACCGCGAAGAAGAAATTTCTGTCGCGCAGGCCCTACTTCGGAATATCATATCCTTTTATCTAAAAGCTATTTTGAGGTGATTCAAAAACAAAAGTTGTATATCATCGCGTCTAGTGTTCAGAAAGCTAAAGAAATCCTCATTTGGAAATTTGTAGTAAATGTTATGTACGTTATACTATAGGCTGTCTAAGAAGGATATCTAAAACACATAAATGTATTTGGAAGCTTATATCTCGAAATGTATAAGGATTCAGGAAATTATCAACAAATGCAAGTTATAGCCCTGTGTGTCTAATTTCCAGAACATCAAACCATTCGTTATTTGGAGTTGTGTGTAAAACGTTATGACCATTTGACTGAAGCCTGTTCGGAGGAACTGGAAGTTGTTCACCGCGATCGCGAGGCATTTCCCACGATCGCGAAGGGTAATTTTTGGGCCAGAAATTTGCTCTCCGCGATCACGAAGCATTTCCCACGATCGCGGTGAACAAAATACCTGGGCAGAATGTTTTAAAATAGTTCATCCGCGAACCAAACTCATTTTTCCACCATTTTTGGTCATTCTTGAGAGCTTTTGGACGGGAATTGAAGGAGTTTTGATGAGAAGTGATTAGAGATAAGTCCTATGAACTAAATACATGATTTAATTGAAGAATCATCCTTGAAATTTATGAAAACATAGCAAAATTGTAAGAAATTAGGGCTTGGAGCAAAAACTTTAAATTTGGGATTTGAGGGGCCATTTGTGGTCCGATTTGGGAGATTTTTATATGGTTAGACTCGTGAGAGTACGAGGGTTCTGAAAACATAAACATATTTCAATTCCGAGCCGATTACTTCAGGGGTATTTTGGTCATTTCACCCATTTTCATGTCGTAGCTGTAATTTTATCATTGTAATTAGTTACTTGCGATGTTATTTACATTGTGTAATTGGTTTGACTAGATTCGGGCCACTCGGAGTCGGATACTCGTGGCAAGAGAGTTGTTTCTTAGCGGTATTGTACCGGAATCGAGGTAAGTGACTTGTCTAACCTTGCGTGGGGGAACCTTCTCCCCTAGGATATTATGTGTTGTTTTAAAGCCTTGAACGCGAGGTGACGGGCGTGTACATGTGCAGATTGTTGGAAAACCACCTTACTTGAACTGCTCAAATTGTTATATTCTTTTTATTTAATTGATTAAATTGTAATACTTACCCGATATTCGTTAGAAAAGCATGATTAGATAGGATTATCTGTCTAAGTGCCTACTTGTCTAACTTGAACTTCCTGAACTTGTTGATGCTGGTTTTGTGTAAATTGTAGTTATTTGTTACTTATTTCTCTGTGCTTTTCCTCTTATTGATTGTGTTTGCGTTTGTGGACTGCGGGTTCAATTCCCAGAGATCCAAGGGCTGCGGGTTCGATTCCCGGAGATCCTGAGTTATTGAGATATGGACTGCGGGTTCGATTCCCCGAGTTCCTGAGTTATTGCTATATTATTGAGATATGGACTGCGGGTTCGATTCCCGGAGATCATTGAGACACATCTTGAGGTATTGAGGCATGGGCTGCGGGTTCGATTCCCGGAGACCCAGAGATACTATTATTGGGACTGCGGGTTAAATTCCCGTAGTTCCTAAATTGTTGATTACAGAGTGGGACTGTGGGTTCAATTCCCACAGGTCCTGGACTTGCTGATTGAGTTTTTATTGAGCTATTTACTTGCTGCTAGCTTAAATCGTAGACGGTTGCAGAAATCACTTTATTGTTGTCATTTCAGATTCATTATTATTTAAACTGCTTATTATTGTTATCATCATTATATTATTGTTCTCTCAGTAGGGCCCTGACCTTCCTCGTCACTACTCCATCGAGGTTAGGCTTGGCACTTACTGAGTACCGCCGTGGTGTACTCATGCTACTCTTCCGCACAATTTTGTTGTGCAGATCAATATACATCAGATCAGGCACATTACAGGTGATTTAGGAGCACTGTGAGGAGACTTGAGGTATGATCTGCTACATCCACGGATCCGGAGGCCCTCCTTCTATTCTGATAGCATTAGTAGATGTTTTTCCCTCATTTCGTTGTTTTAGATACTCTTGACATATAGAGCCGCAATTGTATTTCTCTTTTAGTCTGTGTTACCCGTGGGATTCCGGGTCTTGGTGGTATTTTTGTACAGTGTGATTTATGAGTGTACGTGCCAAGCGGCACGGATTACATTCCTATATATATCGTTTTTTGCTATTTCTTGTTTACGTTCATAAACTTGTATATTCCGTAATGTGTTAGGCTTACCTCGTCGTGGGGACTGGGTGTCGTCATGACATGTTCACGATTGGTGAACTAGGGTCGTGACATACACTAGCTATGACAGTACAAATATATCGTAATAAAGAACGTTCTAATTTATCTATAATGTCCCAAACATATCATGATTTATTGAATTGAGGCTAAAAAAGAACAAAGCTTTAAACCTTGATTTCATTTTTCATCATTGAATATAGGAAGCCATATCACATAAATGTGTACCTGGAAGTAAACGAAATCAGCAAATCAGGATCAACAGTAATAGTCAAAGCAGCCGACAGTCGATAGCAACAAGAACCTGTAAAGAAGAAATCAACCCCAATTTGGAATCAAAAATTGAAAAAAATACGAACATCTTTAATCAAACAAATCCCAGCACATTTAAACTAAACTTGATTTCAAATCCTTGTGAGTTCAATTAACTAAAACTGCATCAGAACTAAAGAAAACTTCAAAATTTCCCAAATGAAAGATTCTAATGGAACAGTTGAATTATCTTTCTGTTTTCTCAAAGTCTAAGAATACATGAAAATCTGTTCTTCAAAGGTGTAAGTGTGTCTATGAAGAAGAAGCTATTCTTTGAGAATGTGTCCTTGTGTATGAAGAAGAAGCTATTCTTTGAGGATATGAGTGTCTGTCTTTTTTCTGTTTCTGCTCTCTTTTTTAGTGTCCTTATAGCCTCCAGATTCAAAGAGCAGCCCCCTTTAAGTCAACAATAGACAAATACCTACTATCCACTAATCTTAATTAAAAATAAAAATGTACCCCCTATCTAAAACTAGCAGACCTCTACACCACATTGTTAATTAACCCCTAGACATTATCAGCAGCAATCTATTTTTAATCAAATGGATATAAATCTGTCCAGCCCACTTAATCCGTCTGTATTTGCACTATCAAATGTCTATTCTCTTATTCAATTCAATGGTTATGGGTAGTATATTTTTTAATCAATTCTCTTAAAGCTCACCCATACCCTTACTGCTTTTCCAACTCATTATGAATAAATAAATTTTACTTAGTGGTGTATTAGTGCTCATACTGGCAGCCCATGTTATTCCCCCTTTTCCACTTTTAGCTATATATTCCCTCCCATGTGCACCCCTTTATATTTTTAATCACTACTCCCATGTTATCTACTATCTAGGTTGATCCCTAAGCTTATGCTAATTGACCCTTAAAATTATATTTTTTAACACTCCTAAGTTCTTAATTAGCACAATTAAATAATAATAGGCAAACCAACTGACACTCCAGCTAGATCGAAAACTAATGAAATTCAAAATAATTTTGCTGTAAAGGATAGCCTATACCTCTAGTCTCAAAGCTAACAGTTCCACAACTAACTCAAAAACATAATCAATGAAACCTACCAGAAGGATGAAGATCTTACGAAATTGAAACCAAATTACGAACAAACCTTAGGGCACTGGTTGTTATTAACAGTAAGTTAACTAATGAACCTAAACACTAGAGAAACAAATCGAATTTCCAATCAAAAAACAAAAACGTGAACAAAAACTCAAATACAACTTAAAACTAGAATAAATGAGATTTTACACCAACACTACCAGTTAAGGATGAATTAAAATATCATATTTTATTTTGATCAGAATCCGAATTGAGACTGTGAACTAAGAAATCATCAAATTATTCAATGAACAAACACACAAAACCCAATAAATGACTAAACCGAGAATAGAACAAAAATGAATGGAAACCGATGGACAAGATTCTGGCTTGGTCAGAGATCTAATCGGTTTTTGACTGATTTAAACCAAGAAAAGAAGCGAAGGGAAGGAAATAAAGTAAAAGGAAAATGAACAAACTTACCAATTAAATTCAAACTCGACAGACCTTTATTCGATCCCCAAATAGCATCAATCGCTTGTTCGTTGTCAAGAACAAACGATCCACGCCATTTGAAGGCTGAATCAACGTTGAACACTGAGGAGACGACAGAGGAAAATTTTTACATGAGAGATTCCGACTGGGTTTCTGAAGCTTGAACCCTAGGCCTGAGATTTGACGAGTTCTGATCTCATCCGAAGGGTACAAGGTGGGGTTCGGAAAGAGGGGAGTGAAAGAGATAGGGTAGTCGCTGGTATGAGGGGTACTCATGGTTGACGAAGGAGAAGTAGTGAATAGCCTAAGATGGTCAGCGACGGATGGTGGTGAACGGAGGGGGAGGGGAGTGGTCGTTTTGGTGTGGCGGCTTGGGATGTTCTTTGGGGAGAAAGGGGTCTGCAGGGTGGCGGCTCTAGGGATTAGAATTGAGGAGATGAGGGAGATATTGAAAGGGTTTGGGTTGTTGGTTTTAGAGATAGACCGGGTCGGGGCGGGTTATTTGGCCGGGTAAGGGATTGGGTTTTGGGCTGGGTTACCGGGCATGTGTCTTTGGGCTTGCTATTTCTTTTTCAATTGGCCCAATCCGGATGTTCACTCTTTATTTCTTTCTTTTTCTTTATTTTTTTTTTCTTTTAATTTCTAATAAACAAAAATTCTAAATGTACTACAAAATCAAATTAATTTATAAAAATACTAACTAACTTCTAATAATAATTATCACATCTGATTAAATAACAATAAAAGTACAATTTGGATATTAAATGCTAAAAATGCAAAAATACATAATTTTGTGATTTTTATAGAATAAAATTAACTACTCCTAATTGCAAAGTTAGATAAAAAAATGTAAACACGACATATTTTTTTGTATTTTTACTAATTTAAACACATATAATCACGCATATACAAATGCAAACAATTACCAAAAATAACACGAAAATTCACAAAAATACACACCGTACAAATCTATATTATTTTTTTTGATTTTGGGAGTAATTCTCATACGGGGCAAAAATCACGTGCTCACAGGGTTCATTAACCAAAAACACAAATTTTGAGCCCTAGAGAGAGAAACTCACGGGAAATCACTGGGGATTCATCGGGTATTCATCGGAGGTAAGTTTCTTGACTCAAAAACACAATTATATGGTAGAATTAACATCAAACTTTATGAATTTGGGTAGAAACTGTGAAGAATTATGGCCTAGGTATTGAAAACAAATTTTTAGGTTTTGAAAGGCCATTCGAATTCCGATTTCATTAAATTTTATATGCATGGACTTGTGACGAGATGAGGATCACATTGGTATGAATTTCGGAATTTTTCGAGCAGCGGGCCCGGGGTTGGGTTTTACCAACTTGGTGTATTATCGCATATTTCGTATAAATTGAATTGGGTTATGTTTCTTTGACCCATAATTGATATAATTGTTGTGGTTTGACTAGATTCTACGGATTAGGAGGAAAATTCAAAAGGAAAAGGCATTGCGGACGAGTCTTCGACCGGCTAGAGGTGAGTAGTTTGTGTATATAGTAGCTTGAGGGTTCGAAACCCCGACTTAGCACATTGTGACGCTAGTAGGGCGTGGCTCGCACCCCGTGGCAGGTGCGGGATTGATTGTGACTGGGGATTGAGACTTAGTCCATCCCGAATGAGTATATTATGATATTTGTGGTTGAAAAACACTATGTTTGATATAATTGTGGGCTGTAAGACGTGTTTGGGGCCTTGTGTCGACCTGTAGTATCCCTAGGGGGTAGTTATACATGTAATAGCTATACTTGCTTAATCACTGATCTCAGTCCTGGTTTGAACTCACCGTATTGAAATGCTAAGTCACCTATTTTGGAAAAAATTAAATAAAAGTTAAAGTATTTTCATAATTTATGAACTGGAACCTGGAAATATATAATTTGAGCTGTTGTGTGACTTATATGTTTGTTGTGGATTGAGGATGGATCGGGCTGCATGCCACAGCGGTTGATATGAAGATCGGGCTGCACGCCGTAGCGGTATTGCGCTTGGGCTGTAGGAGCCCCTTCGGAGTTTGTACACACCCCCAGTGAGCGCCGTCGACGTTAAATGGATCGTGCTACATGCCATAGTGGTTATGGGCTTTGCATTGCATCTTTGTCTGTGAATTGTCTGTGATAATTGTAATGTACTGTTGTTGCTAGTCCATACGAGGAATCGGACTGTAGTTTAGCTTTACTTTGTGGTAAACTGTGGATTTCTTACTTTCAGCTATTAATATATATTTATTACTCACTGAGTACTTAGTACTCACCCCTACTCCCTGCACCTTTGTGTGCAGATTCAGGTACACAGGAGGGATAGACGAGCACTCTAGCTTTTATCGGTATTTATCCGAGTTGCTGAGGTAGCTGCTGGCGTTCGCAGGACCTGGCTTCTCTTCTTATTCCAGTTTTCCTTTGTATATACATTATTTAGACTTGAGTATTTGGTTTAGGTATTGCTATCTGATCATGTTTAGAGGCTCTAGATTCGTGACCCCAGATCTTTGGGTGATTATTCAGTTTAGTTTATTGTTGATAATAATATTCAGGTAATTGATTTGAGCTTCACGCTCAGGATGAGAGTGAAAAAGGTCGGGCTTGCCTAGCAGTTGAGTTGGCGCCATCACGACCAGGATTGGGGTCGTGACAAAAAATGTCACGACCCAAACCCCGGTCGTGATGTCGCCCAACACAATGCTAGGCAAGCCCGACCATATGACCTCTTAAACCAGCCAATTATTAATTCCAACTAATCCAGTTAAACTTAAACAGCAGGTGATCATATCAAAATGGCAACGTAATAGTAAAAGCATACAAAATGCGGTCCCAACCATATCGTGGTGTCACGAGTCTGAGCCTCTACAGAATAAACATCCTAGTACAAACAAGTCTAAGCAAGGTGAAAACAACAAAAGGGTAAAGAAGGAGAAAAAAGGTTCTGCGGACACCGGCAGCTACCTCATAGTCTCCGCAAAAATAGATAATGATTAGCAGCTACAACAACTCAACTGCTCTCGGGCACCCGTGGATCTGCACAGAAAGTGCACAGGAGTGGGGTGAGTATATTTCAACTCAATGAGTAATAATAATAAACAATAACTAAAAGCAAGAACTCCTGTGCTATCACTAAACAGTTCTAAGGCAAACCCTCCCATAGGTAAGTCATCACTATAGTAAGTATTCCGATCACCAGTCCATATCTATCTCATCAAGGTCCCACACTGACTAAATCCTCACTTGTACCACAACGATGTACAACCATCTCAATATTTGGAGACATATACATTTGTCTATAAGGTATAAGTATCTGAATAAGTATAATGTTGCGGCGTGCAGCCCGCTCCAATATATATATATATATATATATATATATATACTGCAATATATATATATATATATACGCGCGCGCACACACTCACACATATAGAAACTACTACTCTCCAATTTAAATTATCAAAATTTTATTTCTTAATTTTCATTTTTTAAAAACTCCAAATTGAAACCACACCCAATTGAATTGGTAATTCAGCCCGATCCAATATATATACTGCTGCGGCGTGCAGCCCGATCCAATATGTATATTGCTGCGGCGTGTAGCCCGATCCAATATATATACTACTGCGGCGTGCAGCCCGATCCAATATTTATATATATGTGTATAATACCTTAAAACGGGTCCTCGACCCTGTCCCAATTAGTATAGGATTGGCCTTTCAGGCCCACTCAGCTAAAGCAGGGAATTTCCACCATAATTAATCTATCTCACACAGTACACATCTAGTACTGGCTCTTAATAGGCTATTCAACTAGTTTTACAGCTGAGTGAAAGTTTCCAACATGATATAAGGGTCACCTAGCCCTACAGGTTTCCTAAAGCTCTACAGATCGGCACAAGGCCCCAAACATGGCTATTAGCCCAATTACACAGTTATAATCTCATTATCAGTCATAATACACAGTCTACTATAAGCTGGGAAGGACAAAGTCCAAGTCCCCAATCACAATGTCACCACGCCCGTCACAAGACACGTGTTTCATCTCACATAGCAATGTAAAGTGCTAGTACGAGGTTTCAAACCCTCAGTACATTATTTACTATCAACACTCACCTCGAACCGGTAGAAGCCTCAGTCCGCCTTACGCTTGCCTTGCAAATCAACCTCCTCGGATGCCAAATCTATTCAACATCATAGAGAATACATCAATATATGCAATGACACACAACCCATTCGAAGTAACTCCCAATTGCACCAAAACCCACTAAGTTGCCAAAACCCGACTTTCGGTGTGCTTCTCGAAAAATTACAAAAGTTACATATTCGGAACCCTCGTCTCAATACGAGTCTATGCATATAAAGTTTTCTAAAATCGGACTGCGATTGCCCACTCAAATCGACAATTTACCAAAACTCTGGCTTAAGCTAAATTTCCTCACAATTTGATCCAATTTCAGTGAAATAGAGGAGGATTTCAAGATAAAAATACGTAAATGAACCATAAAACTCACCTCCGATGATAACCCGATGATCTACCAGCAATTTCTCGCCCAAATTGCCCAATTCACCTCTTAAAACCGAGCCCAAATGTTTTTGCAATTATGAAATTTTAACCCTTCTGCTATATTTAACAAAGGCGCGATTTCCGCTCCTGCGGCTCCTGACTCGCTCCTGCGAGTCCCCTTCTACGGACAATTGTCCACTTCTGCGATTCCATACCAAGCTGCCTAGTTTCGCTTCTGCGGTCCAGGTCTCGCACTTGCGAGACCGCCTAAGCGGACTAGGCTCCGCTTCTGCGAAATCTCACCGGCTGGCCTACCTTCGCTCCTGCGAGCCCGGGCCGCTTCTGCAAGCCCGCCTCTGCGCATCATGGGCCGCTTCTGCGGAAATGCCCAAACCAGCCCAGACTCACTTCTGCGAGATAATTTCTGCCCCTACGCGTCCGCTTCTGCGAAACCCCGACCCGCACAAGTGAAAATAGCAGAAGCCTAAAAATCCAGACCTGCAAAACCTTAAAATTTCCTCCGTTTAACCTCCCGAAACCACCCGGGTCTCCCGGGACCCCAACAAAAGCCACAAACATACTCCATAGCAGCATACAAACTTGCTCCATTAATAAAAACACATACTTTAACATAGAATAACATCGAATTCAAGAAATTCAAGCCTAAGTTTCCATTCAAACTTCCTCAACCGACATTCGACCAAAAACCTGACCAAATGACCTCCGAATGATCTGAAATTTTGCAAGCACATCCAAAATCACCTAACGGAGCTACTTCAACTATCGGAATTCCATTCCGACTCCCGGATCAAAATCTCACCTATCGATCGGATATCGCCAAAATTCAACTTTAGCCAATTTAAGCCTAAAACTACACCGGACTTCCAAATTCACTTCCGATCGCTCTCCTAGCTCATAAATGACCTCCCGGAGCTAACCGAATCATCAGAATTCGATTCCGATCTCTCTAACTCACAAGTCAACATCCAACTGACTTTTCTCAACTATTCCTTCTTCTAAGAGACTATTTGTCTCAATTTCAACCAAACTCAACCCGGATTGACTCAAACTTACTCAACACGTATATTATAACGTCAAAAGCATATAACAGGGATAACGGGGTGATAACTCACATGACGACGGGCAGGGTCATCACAAAAAATATTGGGCTAAATACAATAATAGAGAAATTAATAGCCCAAGTGTTAAATAACACACCTAGGCCCAAAAGAAAGGAACCCGGTCTGCCCAGGCTTGACAAACGACACCATTCAAAGGACAACAGATCTGGACCGTTAAAGCTTTGATCAACGGCTCAAAATAACGGTCACTTAATAAATAAAATGACGTCATGTGTTTGAATTAATTTGAACCGTTGATATCATTAATCCAATAGTCACGATTAAAGGACCACTTAAAAGGAACGATGCCGTATAGGGGGTGATTGAATCCGAGCCATCGATTCACTTGATCCAACGGCCTCAAATCTTCAAAGGCTTTGAAATATACAAACGTTACACATATCATTTCATATTTACACCTTCGCCCCTAAATATCAAACCCTAGCTGCCTAAGAATGCTCTCAACCATCATCGGAAACCTATTGACGGTGGTTCACCACCATCTCTGATTGAACAACCATGAACACCCGATAACCTCCCCCGTCCCCTCTTTCACCCTATCCCGTTGGTTTCCCCTAAAAACCATTAGAAGCCGTCGAATAAACCAAAAGGTTTCTCCAGAACCCTACTCAGATGAACACCAGCTTTGAAGCAGAACCCCTCCTTAACACCCCACAATCTCATTTGCCTCCTCTTTCACCCTACCTAAGTGGTTTTTTTTGAATAAGCCTAGAAATTGTCAAATCTGTCGAAAGGTGTCATCGGAACCCTACTCCGGCGAACACCCTCGTTCCAAAAATCACCCTATATAACCCCATAACACATAGCTTCATGTTCCAAGAGTCTATTTTAAAAAAAAGACTCGATAAGTCTGCCTGAGAGCAAAAGTCCAAGAAAACGATATCCAGAACTTCCAAGGTTCCGGATAATCAAGAAAAATAAAGAAAAATTAAAACAAGAGAAAGAAAGAAAGAAAGAAAAGAAGAATCAAAATGGAAAGCTAAGTATTCTGAACCCTTTTTATTTATGATTTTTCTTATTTGTGAATTGCATGGCTATAATTTCTCTTATCCGAATGAGTTCTTAGTCAAAGTTGTATGTTTGTTGTACATAAAGGCCACACTTAGATTTCTAGGGTTTTATTTGATAAAATCTAATTAGTAATTAGGTTTTCTATTTATATTCTATCTCTGTTTAAATGTTCTCTTGAATCTCGTTAATTGATTACTTAGATCTAGTTTGATTCTTATCTGTGAAACTGACTATTATTTGGTTAATTTTGTGAATCGACTTTGAATTTGACTTCTGAGTTCTGATTAATGTAGGGGTTTAAAGGTAAATAAAGATGAAAAAGCAGGGCTAAATAGGGAAGGTTAATGGGTGTGTTGTAATAAACCTAAGGGGTTAAGGGTACACTTGGTAATGCTTCCTGGTTCACGGGTAATTAGATAAAGAATAAAGGGTAGTCTGGGCATAACAAAAGGGCAATTGGGTTAAATTTGAAAGCAAGTGAGGGTAGTTTAGACAATTAAAGGTATTGAAATAGGGTGGATGCCACTAGAACCTTCTAGAAGGGGTTCTAGTGTACTTTCAAATAGAATTAGTGTAGATTCTCTAAAAATGAATCATAAGAGGAGGGGTAGAAATTTAAAATATATAATTCAAAATTCTCTCCCATTTTTGTTCTATAAATAGGCTTCGTTAGGCCATTTTAATAAGTTTGGAAGGTATAATATTCTGAAATCCTTCTAATCTCTAAAAATTCTAATTTCCTAGTTTCATCCTTAGAAAATTCTCTAAGTCCCATAGTATTACTGTTCCATTGATTCCGGCTCGAGTTCAAGTTGAAATTCTCCTGGATTTTGGTATTTTGTTTGTTGATCCATGTTTATTTGATCTGGATTTGGTTGCTGAAGCTGTGTATTGCTGTGGTTATTCCCTGGAAAGTTGTTTGGTTTTTGAGGTTTTTGCGATAAAATCTGGTCATTGTGCACTCGCTGTGATTCTGCTAGTTTATTGTTTTCTGGAGTCCTGTTATTGCTGATCCTTCTCCTCTTATTACTTTAGAACTTATCAGATTTGTTTCACCTTTCCAGGTACACTTCTGAAACTCGAAGATGTAGTCACAAAATTTGAAGATATGAAAATGTTCGACTGATTTTATGAGTTTATGATTATATTTATTTTATAGATATAGAATTAGTTAGACTCATTTGTATTCGTTAGGTAAATCGTATGTATAATTGGACTATTAGACTGTTGGACTGTGGACTCAGACTATTAATTTCTTTTAGTAGTTTAGTTTACTTACCATATAGAAAATCACATGTGAAGCAGATTAATAGAAAAAACAAACACATTAGATTAGAGATTAGAAAAGTTGAAACCAAATGTTAAAAACTGTTTTGGTTGAGATTTTGGATCTTCAGTTGTTACAAATCAGAAAATGCAATGAAATTTTTAAAAATTCATTTGTTATCCTTAGTTTATGTTAGTCAGTTTCAATACGTAAAAGCATGAGTTCATCAGATTCAAATTTTTCTAATTAATACGATATGCTTAGATTAATTAATGCCATATAAGAAAAATTGTAATAAGTTTTCAATAATGAGTATAAAATGACTCCTTCAATATGAACTAATTTGTACTTCAATTCGAATATGTTTTCTGTAGTTTAGTTTTAATATTTCTAGTTGAACAAAGCAGCAATTCAACTATGCATCTGAACATGTAGCATTTCAATTGATAAATAATAGTAGAAATCAGTTTAAAATGATAGTTAATATGTAAATCATTTAATAACAGGTGTAGTTAATCTGAATAAGTCGCAACAGTAATATTCAAATAGGAATTCAGTATTAGTGCCTTGGTTAATTTCTGATAATATACAGTTATAATAACCTTGGGAATCCATTAGTAGTTCAGCGTTCACATTGGAGCCTATTTTTGGATTACGTTAGTAACCTGGGCCTGACTCAGGCAGAAAGGCCCAGATCTAGTAGCAATAGCCTCGTGTGCCTATTTGAGTGAACCTGTGTGTATGAATTGGGCTAAAATGAGCCCCGTGCACATCTGTGTGTTGTACTTCACTGGCATGATTTAAAGGCCCAAAGCCGAAGGCTTGAACGTAAAAAAAAAGATAAAGAAATAAATCACAGCTAGGCATAATCATTTGGTATTTTGATAAGAGAAAAACAGTAGTAGAAAATGTAGTACACTTTAGGCTTGACCTCTTAAAATAAATGAGATGAGCCTCGTTTAAGAATAAAATACATGGGGCCCTCAATTAATTTTTATAAAACACTTAGATTTGGAAAGACCGTTTAGCAAATTTCAGGGTCTTTCCCAAAGTTAACAAGACGTAGATATTTTAGGCGCGATTTATAATACACTGTCATGACCCCAAATCCGGTCGTGATGGCGCCCAGCACATTGCTAAGCCAGCCTGACCAATCAATATCAACTACGGAGCTAGAAGCTCTCTTTAGCCCATTTAAACATATTAATTCACGAAATAACAACGATACATATAACGAAAACGGGGAACCAAGTCCCATAATACATCAACTCCCACAGACCAAGGGTCAAGAGTCATGAGCCTCTACTGAACATGAGTGTATAAAGGTTTACAAGATACCAAGTGCGGAAAGAAAAGTCAATACAAAATCAAGACGGTAAGAAGGAATATCGGGTCCTGCGGACTCTGCAGCTACCTCGAATATCCACAAATATCGCCTCGCACAGCTACTGGATCACTGTTGAGAGGTACCTGGATCCTGCACACAAGGTGTAGGGAGTAAAATGAGTACTGCCAGACTCAGTGGTAATAAACAAGGGTAAGACAGCGCAGATAAGAAATCCGCCATAAAGCACTATGTAAAGTTGTAATCAAATACCCTGTCACAGAATCAATATCAACTGTACCTGTACCAACAAGTACCAGCAAAACAGTATAACAGCTAGCAGATGTAGCTAAATGCAATGCAATGCATGATATGACCGCTATGGCGCGTAGCCCGATCCAATTTGGGTACCCGTGCTCACTGTGGGGGTTCAGACTCCGGAGGGGCTCCTACAGCCCAAGCACAATATCACTGCGGCGTGCAGTCCGATCCGACATATGTACTGCTGCGGCGCGCAGCCCGATCCACTACTAGTCAGCTAATATGCAATCACAGCCTCGCAGGCTCAAAAGTAGTTTTGAAAACATCTTTTATCATTTTTCAGTTGAAAACAGAAATATCAAGTTCCAGAGATTTGGAAATAACATGATAACAGAAATAGCTGCGGACTAATAGTAAACTAGCATGTAAATATGATAAGACAATGATAACGATCCTTGCGGGATCCAATAACTGGCTCACGGCCCACAAGTATACTCAACCGCCCAAGAAGGGGTTCCTCGACTCAAGAGTGGCCATTATCACAATATATAATATGCAACCATCCGAGAAGGAGGTTCGACGGCTCAAGAATAGCCTAATATCATAACACAGTATCAACAAGTCGGACTAAGCCATAGTCCCCAATCACAATCGACCCCGCACTCACAAGAGAGTACGTGTCTCGCCGCTATACAACGTCACAAAGTGGTATACCGGGGTTTCGAACCCGCCGGTCATCACCCACATCTATTACTCACCTCAATACGGCGCGACGACTACTCCGCAATGCCCTTGCCACGAGAATCAAGCTCCGCATGCGTAGAATCTGATCAAATACAGTAGAAATACAACAAATTAGGCCAATGGGACGACACCCAATCAATACAACTCAATCTACATCAAAATTCCCAAAGTTGTCAAAACACGACTTTTGGTACGCTTGTCGAAAAATTACAAAAGTCACATATTCGGAACCCTCATCTCAATACGAGTCTAAGCATATCAATTTTACCAAATTCGGACTCTATTTGCCCATTCAAAACCTTGATTTTCTAAAGTTCAAGCCTAGGGTTAAATCTTCCATGAATCACCCCAAATTCCTCCATTTTCATGATATAGTTGCATAATATTATCAATACTAATCATAGTTTAAGTCCATAGTTGATTACCTGATGATTTCCCTTGAGTTTCTTTTCAAAATCGCCCAAATCGCCTCTAAAGCCGAGACCCAAATGTGTGAAATGTTTCTGAAATTTTCTAACTTCTGATACAATTAATTCACTATGATTTTCGCTTCTGCGGACCATTTTCCGCCCCTGCGGAACCGCTTCTGCGACCTTTTGGTCATTTCCGCACCAGCGATCCAAGGACCGCTCCTACGAGTCCGCTTCTGCGGATTTTCATCCGCTCCTGCGGTCCTCTCCGCCTCTGCGATCAAGAGTCCGCTCCTGCGGACTCGCCTCCGCGATCAACCACCCGCTTCTGCGGACCTCCCCATCACGCCTCAGGACCGCTTTTGCGATCGCCCACTCGCTTCAGCGAAGCCGCCCCTGCGGGCCAGGCTCCGCTTCAGCGGTCTATCCCACTTTTGCGCCTTCTTGTCCGCTCCTGCAGACTCGCTCCTGCGCTCCCATTTCCGCAGGAGCGAAAACAACAGAACAGACTCAAAAACCTGCAATTTTCCACATTTTCTCCCGTTTAACCATCCGAAATCACCCCGAGGCCCCCAGGACCTCATCCAAACACACCAACACATCTTAATCCTTATTCGAACTTTCTCCAATCCTCAAAACACGTCTAATAACACCAAAACCCATAATTCACATCAAATTCAAGCCTAAATTCCTTAAAACATTCCGAATTACACAATCAATCAAAAACCCGACTAAACGACGTCCGAATGACCTGAAATTTTGCAGGCACATCCAAAATCACATAACGGAGCTACTGCAACTGTCGGAATTCCATTCCGACCCCCGGATCAAAATCTCACCTACCGTTCGGATTTCGCCAAAATTCAACCTTAGCCAATTCAAGCCTATTTCTACACCGAGCCTCCAAATTCAATTCCGATCGTTCCCCTAAGTCAAAAATCACCTCCCGGAACTAACCGAATCATCAGAACCTGATTCCGAGCCCTCTAACCAAATAGTCAACTCCGGGTTGACTTTCCTTATTCAAGTCTCCTTCAAAAAGGCTATATGCCTCATTTTCAATCCAAATCACTCCTAAATCACCCGATAGACTTAAACACTGATATAAACGCATAAAACATACAATTTCAACATAACGGGGTGGTAATTCCTGTGACGACGGGCCGGGTCGTCACATTCTCCCCCTCTTAAGCAAACGCTCGTCCTCGAGCGGGTCAAGAAACATACCTGAAGTCTCAAACAAGTGAGGATATCTGCTCCGCATCTCCCGCTCGATCTACCAAGTGGCCTCCTCCACGGGTCGACCTCTCCACTGAACCTTAACTGATGCAATCTCCTTAGACCTCAATTTTCTCACATGCCGTCCCAAAATGGCAATAGGCTCCACATCATAGGATAGATCACCATCAAGCTGAATGGTGCTGAAATCTAATACATGAGACGGATCTCCAATGTACTTCCGGAGCATAGACACATGGAATACTGGATGAACGGTCCAATGTACCTAGGACTCAACTTTCCTTTCTTCCCAAACCTCATGACACCCTTCATAGGTGAAACCTTCAACAATACTCGGTCACCAACCATGAAAGACAACTCTCGAACTCTACGGTCCGCATAACTCTTCTGACGAGACTGTGCTGTACGAAGCCTCTCCTGGATCAACTTTGCTCTATCCAGAGCATCTCGGACTAACTCAGTCCCTATCAATCTAACCTCACCAGGCTCAAACCATCCCACGGGGGATCTACACCGCCTGCCATACAATGCCTCATACGGGGCCATCCGAATACTCGACTGATAACTGTTGTTGTAGGCAAACTCAGCAAGTGGTAGGAACTCATCCCACGAACCACCAAAATCAATCACACAAGCTCGCAACATATCCTCCAAGATCTGAATAGTACGCTCAGACTGCCCATCTGTCTGGGGGTGAAATGCTGTACTCAACTCAACCCGTGTACCCATCTCTCGCTGAAATGCTCTCCAAAACTGAGAAGTGAACTGAGTACCCCTGTCGGATATGATAGACACTGGGACTCCATGCAACCGTACAATCTCTCGAATAAAGATCGCTGCCAACCGCTCCGATGAGTAGGTAGTACTAACTGGAACGAAGTGAGCTGACTTGGTCAGTCTATCCACAATCACCCATACGGAATCAAACTTCCTCGCCGTCCGAGGGAGTCCAGTAACAAAGTCCATGGTGATCCTCTCCCATTTCCACTCATATGCCAAGCTCCCCATACTGACCGCCTTCCGGCTCAAAGCATCGGCCACCATATTGGCCTTCCCCGGATGATATAATATAGTAATGTCATAATCCTTCAGCAACTCCAGCCATCTCCGCTGTCTCAAATTAAGGTCTTTCTGTTTAAACAAGTGCTAGAGACTACGATGGTCGGTATACACCTCACAAGACACACCGTACAAATAGTGTCTCCAAATCTTCAATGCATGAACAATGGCGGCTAGCTCCAAATCATGAACAGGATAGTTCTTCTCATGTGGCTTCAACTGCCGAGAAGCATAAGCAATTACCTTACCTTCCTGCATCAACACACAACCTATCCCCACTCTCGAGGCATCACAATAAACGGTATATGAACCTGAAGCTGATGGCAATACTAACACTGGAGCTGTGGTCAAAGCTGTCTTGAGCTTCTGAAAGCTCTCCTCGCACTCATCCGACCACATGAATGGTGCACCCTTCTGGGTCAATTTAGTCAATGAAGAAGCAATGGATGAAAATCCCTAAACAAACCGGCGATAATATCCCGCCAAACCAAGAAAACTCCTGATCTCTGTAGCTGAGGACGGTCTAGGCCAACTCTGCACCGCCTCTATCTTTTTCTGATCAACCTGAATACCATCACGAGACACCACATGTCCCATAAATGCTACGGACTCGAGCCAAAACTCGCACTTGGAGAATTTAGCATATAGCTTCTCCTCTCTCAATCTCTCCAACACAATACTCAAATGCTGAGCATGCTCCTCCTGACTACGGGAGTAGACTAGAATGTCATCAATGAACACAATCACAAATGAATCCAAATAAGGCCTGAACACACTGTTCATCAGATGCATAAATGCTGCTGGGGCGTTGGTCAGCCCAAACGACATCACAAGAAACTCATAATGACCATATCGGGTCTTGAATGCAGTCTTCATAATATCCGAGTCCCTGATCTTCAGCTGATGATAGCCTGAACGAAGATCGATCTTAGAAAACACCCTCGCACCCTGTAACTGATCAAACAAATCATCTATGCGCGGTAGAGGGTACTTGTTCTTCACTGTCACTTTGTTCAATTGTCGATAATCAATACACATTCGCATGGAACCATCTTTCTTTTTATCAAATAATACCGGCGCACCCCACGGAGACACACTAGGGCGGATGAAACCCTTATCCAGAAGCTCTTGAAGCTGCTCTTTCAGTTCTTTCAACTCAGCTGGTGCCATCCGATAAGGAGGAACAGATATGGGCTGAGTGCCCGGCACCAAGTCAATGCCAAAATCAATATCCCTGTCCGGCGGCATGCCCGGCAGGTCGGAGGAAAATACATCTGGAAAGTCCCTCACAACAGGTACAGAATCAATGCTAGGAGACTCAGCTCCACATCTCTCACAAAAGCTAAGTACGATAAACACCCTTTTTCAACCATCTTCCGAGCTTTTAGGAACGAAATAACACGGCTAGGGACGAAATCGGTCGAACCCCGCCACTCAATCCGAGAAATACCAGGAATGGCCAACGTAACTGTCTTAGCATGACAGTCCAATATAGCATGGTACGGAGACAACCAGTCCATACCCAATATAACATCAAAGTCCACCATACCCAACAATAACAAATCTGCCTGGGTGTCCAGACCCCCAATAGATATAACACAAGATCTATAGACATAATCCACAACAATCGTATCACCCACGGGGGTGGATACATGAACAGGTAAATCAAGACCACTACGAGTCGCACCCAAGTGATGTGCAAAGTAAGAGGACACGTATGAATATGTGGACCCTGAATCAAATAGAACAGAGGCATCTCTGTGACAGACAGAAATGATACCTGTAATCACTGCATCGGAGGCAACTGCATCACGCCTGTCAGGAAGTGCATAGAAACGTGCCTGGCCTCCACCGGATCTCTCCTCGCCCCTGGGGCGACCACGAGAAGACTGACCTCCACCTCTATTAGACTGAGATGGTGCTGATGATGAGGGCTGATCCCTCTGCTGAGTCCTGTCCCTACGGAGTCGAGGGCACCGTCTCCTCATGTGGCCAAACTCACCACACTCATAACATGCACCTGGTGCTGGAGAAGGGGACTGAAGGGAACCCCTCGCCGCAGAAGAACCCTGGGCTGAAGAAGTAGGTGCTGCACCCTGGGCTGGAAGGGCACTAAGTGATGACTGACCCTGCTGAAACCCATGTCGACCACGACCATAAGAACCTCCGCTCTGCTCTGGGCGGCCTGAATGAGGAGGTTTAGATGAGCGACCTCTGCTATGCTGGGAATGCCCTCTAGATGGAGCACCGTTGAAACTGCCAGAACCACGAGGCCTCTTGGTCTCCCGCTCCTCTCTCTCTCGGCGACGATCCGCCTCAATGGAGCGTGCCATGTCAACAACCTGCCTCAAATGATGATGACAAAACTCTCTCTCTGGTCATAAGAATGCGGATAGAGTAGTTGAGGCCATCAATAAACCTCCCGATCCTCTCCCTATCATTAGGGATCATCCATGTGGCATGCCTAGCCAACTGTGTGAATCTGAGCTCATACTGAGTCACAGACATGTCGCCCTGAATCAACCACTCGAACCGGCGACGTAGCTCCTCGCGACGAGACCGAGGTACATATTTCTCTAGAAAGAGAGTAGAGAACTGCTGCCATGTGAGAGGTGCTGCTCTTGCAGGCCTACGCCTCTCAAACTCCTCCCACCAATCAAATGCGGGACCAGTGAACTGAAAGGTAGTAAATGAAACTCCGCTGGACTCAAGAATACCAGCCGTCCGC
>JASVEL010009543.1:0-53005 GCA_032618575.1 Nicotiana noctiflora | reverse complement strand
AGCATCTTTTGACACTTATCCAAGAAACCCTGGGCATTCTCGCCCTCAGCGCCACCGAAATGGGGTGGCTGAAGTCTACCAAATCTCTCGAGACGACGCTGCTCGTCGTCGGGCATAGCCTCGAATCATATGCTACGGAGGCCGGAGCTGGCGTCTTCTTCGGAGGAATAACTCAGGTGCAACCACCGAGCGGGGGACCGCCTGCGGCGTGCGAAGTCCACGAACAACCGGCTCCGGTGTGCAGAGCTGCGCGGGGTCCGCCGACCACCCCCGGGCGAGATGTGGCTACGGCGGCGGTGGCCGAAACTACCGAGCCAAGCCGGAACACAGCCGATAATATCCGAGCAAGAGTCTCCTAAAGACCGGGAATAACGATAGATATAGTGCGGCCCACGGGCCGGGGGCTGCCGGAGCATCGACCACGCGGGGGCTCGCTCACGAGCCGGTACAACGGGCGGGTCGGCTGGCACCGCCTCAGCCATCCTATCTCTACCTCTAGCACGACCGCGCCCACGACCTCTAACGGGTGGCAATGGAGGTCGTCCATCTCGTCCTGATGCTCGCGTTCTCGCCATACGCGAGAGAATAGAATATAGAAGTTCGGTTCTCGAACAACAAGATCGCACAACGAGTTCGAGAAAAGTGAAGTTTTCCAAAAGGTTCGCAGCCTCCGAGGATAAGTACGGGCATCCCCGTGCGGATCCACAAGACTCTACTAACCGGCTCGAGACTCGCGGGGCCTAGTAAACCTAGGCTGCGATACCAACTTGTCACGACCCCAAATCCGGTCGTGATGGTGCCCGGCACACTGCTAAGCCAGCCTGACCAATCAATATCAACTACGGAGCTAGAAGCTCTCTTTAGCCCATTTAAACATATTAATTCACGAAATAACAGCGATACATATAACGAAAACGGGGAACCAAGTCCCATAATACATCAACTTCCACAGACCAAGGGTCAAGAGTCATGAGCCTCTACTGAACATGAGTGTATAAAGGTTTACAAGATACCAAGTGCGGAAAGAAAAGTCAATACAAAATCAAGACAGTAAGAAGGAATATCGGGTCCTGCGGACTCTGCAGCTACCTCGAATATCCACAAACGTCGCCTCGCACAGCCACTGGATCACTGCTGAGAGGTACCTGGATCTGCACACAAGGTGCAGGGAGTAAAATGAGTATTGCCAGACTCAGTGGTAATAAACAAGGGTAAGACAGCGTAGATAAGAAATCCGCCATAAAGCACTATGTAAAGCTGTAATCAAATACCCTGTCACAGAATCAATATCAACTGTACCTGTACCAACAAGTACCAGCAAAACAGTATAACAGCTAGCAGTTGTAGCTAAATGCAATGCAATGCATGATATGACCACTACGGAGCGTAGCCCGATCCAATTTGGGTACCCGTGCTCACTGTGGGGGTTCAGACTCTGGAGGGGCTCCTACAGCCCAAGCACAATATCAATGCGGCATGCAGTCCGATCCGACATATGTACTACTGCAGCGCGCAGCCCGATCCACTACTAGTCAGCTAATATGCAATCACAACCTCGTAGGCTCAAAAGTAGTTTTGAAAACATCTTTTATCATTTTTCTGTTGAAAATAGAAATATCAAGTTCCAGAGATTTGGAAATAACATGATAACAGAAATAGCTGCGGACGAATAGTAAACTAGCATGTCAATATGATAAGACAATGATAACGATCCTCGCGAGATCCAATAACTGGCTCACGGCCCACAAGTATACTCAACCGCCCAAGAAGGGGGTTCGTCGGCTCAAGAGTGGCCATTATCACAATATATAATATGCAACCATCCGAGAAGGAGGTTCGACGGCTCAAGAATAGCCTAATATCATAATACGGTATCAACAAGTCGGACTATGTCATAGTCCCCAATCACAATCGACCCCGCACTCACAAGAGAGTACGTGTCTCGCCGCTATACAGCGTCACAAAGTGGTATACCGGGGTTTCGAACCCGCTGGTCATCACCCACATCTATTACTCGCCTCAATACGGCGCGACGACTACTCCGCAATGCCCTTGCCACGAGAATCAAGCTCCGCACGCGTAGAATCTGATCAAATACAGGTAGAAATACAACAAATTAGGCCAATGGGACGACACCCAATCAATACAACTCAATCTACATCAAAATTCCCAAAGTTGTCAAAACCCGACTTTCGGTACGCTTGTCAAAAAATTACAAAAGTCACATATTCGGAACCCTCATCCCAATACGAGTCTAAGCATATCAATTTTACCAAATTCGGACTCCATTTGCCCATTCAAAACCTTGATTTTCTAAAGTTCAAGCCTAGGGTTAAATCTTCCATGAATCACCCCAAATTCCTCCATTTTCATGATATAGTTGCATAATATTATCAATACTAATCATAGTTTAAGTCCATAGTTGATTACCTGATGATTTCCCTTGAGTTTCTCTTCAAAATCGCCCAAATCGCCTCTAATGCCGAGACCCAAATGTGTGAAATGTTTTTGAAATTTTCTAACTTCTGATACAATTAATTCACTGCGATTTTCGCTTCTGCGGACTATTTTCCGCCCCTGCGGAACCGCTTATGCGACCTTTTGGGTCGCTTCTGCGAACCCAGGCCCTTTTGGCCATTTTCGCACCAGCGATCCAAGGACCGCTCCTACGAGTCCGCTTCTGCGGATTTTCATCCGCTCCTGCGGTCCTCTCCGCCTCTGCGATCAAGAGTCCGCTCTTGCGGACTCGCCTCCGCGATCAACCACCCGCTTCTGCGGACCTCCCCATCACGCCTCAGGACCGCTTCTGCGATCGCCCACTCGCTTCAGCGAAGCCGCCCCTGCGGGCCAGGCTCCGCTTTAGCGGTCTATCCCACTTCTGCGCCTTCTTGTCCGCTCCTGCGGACTCGCTCCTGCGCTCCTATTTCCGCAGGAGCGAAAACAACAGAATAGACTCAAAAACCTGCAATTTTCCACATTTTCTCCCGTTTAACCATCCGAAATCACCCCGAGGCCCCTGGGACCTCATCCAAACACACCAACACATCTTAATACCTTATTCAAACTTACTCCAATCCTCAAAACACGTCTAATAACACAAAACCCATAATTCACATCAAATTCAAGCCTAAATTCCTTAAAACATTCCGAATTACACAATCAATCAAAAACCCGACTAAACGACGTCCGAATGACCTGAAATTTTGCAGGCAAATCAAAAATCACCTAACAGAGCTACTGCAACTGTCGGAATTCCATGCCGACCCCCAGATCAAAATCTCACCTACCGTTCAGATTTTGCCAAAATTCAAGCTTAGCCAATTCAAGCCTATTTCTACACCGGGCCTCCAAATTCAATTCCGATCATTCCCCTAAGTCACAAATCACCTCCCGAAACTAACCGAATCATCAGAACCTGATTCCGAGCCCTCTAACCAAATAGTCAACTCCGGGTTGACTTTCCTTATTCAAGTCTCCTTCAAAAAGGCTATATGCCTCATTTTCAATCCAAATCACTCCTAAATCACCCGATAGACTTAAATACTGATATAAACGCATAAAACATACAATTTCAACATAACGGGGTGGTAATTCCCGTGACGACGGGCCGGGTCATCACATACACTTTCTCAAGTATGGGTGCATATTTATGTGACCTAAATTTAAATCTCAACGAAGTCGAAATGTATTAAAAGCCATAGGCGTATTGGTACGGTGTGGCCCGAAATGCATTTTCACGACGTTGTAATTCTTTAAAAAATGATAAAGCGGAATATTAATACATGCACATAAAATAGAACATATAAAGAAATCAGATAAAAACAAATACAATAGTTGAGCGACCGTGCTAGAACCACATAATTAGGGAATGCCTAACACCTTCTTCCGGATTAACAGAATTCCTCATCCGAATTTCTAGTTCGCAGAATTTAATAGAGTCAAACTTTCCTCGGTTCGAGATTGAACCGGTGACTTGGGACACCATTATTTTCTCAAGTGGCGACTCTGAAAATTAATCCCGTTCCAACTATCCTTAAATTGGAAAAACTCCTTACTCTTATTATATCCCTTCCCGGGGTGAATAAGCGGGTTCGGTAAGAGTAAAAAAAGGAGGTGTGACAGCTCTAGCAACATTGCTGGCGATAAGAAACCTAAAACTTTGGTTCAGGGTTTATGACTTCAAGCTCAGTTAAATTACTGTATTTGTTTATATCTATTTTCCCTATATGTTCATGATCAATGTGCTACATGTTTACCGCTTTGAAATTACTTGAACTGTGTATAAATTATGCCGAAAACCTTTCTCGTCTTACCTCCGGGGATGTGCTTACTGGTTGAGACTCCCTATTTATTAATGTCATACCCAAATAAGAAAAGAGGCCGAACAAGTTACTAAGCCGGATGATCTCGCGGGTCCCTGGTACGTAGCCCCCTCCTCAACTCGAGTTGTCCGCTCGGGGTCTAGAACCACAAAACCAGGATATTGAACCTAGAAATAGGATGATTATTTGCATCATATCTGACTTAGGGGACTCAACACAGGGGTTGGGTCCATCTAGGACAGGTGACCTGAATATGAAAAGACCATCATCATTATATGTTGCATTTATTTGCCTTGGGCCATCATGCAGACTGACTAAGAAAAGAATTGAGGGAAAGAAAAGAGAAAAATAGTAATTGTCGATTTTAGAGGAAAACGATGTTCAAATACGTTCGAAACTCTGTCAAAATTTTGAGGAAATTATCGAAAAATAGTTGGAATAATTCAATGGTTGGTCTAAAAAATAATTTGACCGAACTAAGTTGGTTTGATTCTCACCACTAGGCGAGATACGTAGGCAACCCTTGACAGGTCCAACCACACTTTTTGCGAAAATAGCCAAAAATATTAAAATTTTGAAAAAAAAATCAAGTGAATGTCCCAAAAGGGCGCTGGGAGGCTGTTTGTGCAAAAATGGCCACTTTTGAATCATTTTCCCCAAAATAGTAAGCACTACCTCAAAATTTTCAATGGAAGTGCTGAAGGGCTGTATTTGCAATATTGGGCCTTTATTTTGAAAATTGTAAAAATATATTGTCTTCGGAGGGTCATAATAAGTGATTAAATCACCTTAATAAATGTGCAGGATGAGCACGATGCAAAATGAACCTTTCTCAATTATGAATAAAATCCCTTTGGAGTTACGTCTATGGTGGAGTGATTTGGGTCAAGACGAAGTCAAGAAATATTTGAAAGGTCTTACTGGGTTAATTGATATTATACCCCGGGGAGACATCATTAGAGCATTGGTTACTTGTTGGGATTCGGCACACAATGTGCTCCATTTCTCGGACTTCGAGCTTACTCCGATACCAGAGGAGACTGCCAGTTATATTGGGAAAGATGAGGTTTCCCTGAAAGACAAATACCCGATTGCTCCAAGAGCTATTATCGCTCGTAGATTCATGTATTCCTTGAAAATAGCCAGAAGCATTAATAATGAAGATTTGGCCAATGGGTTTTGTACTATGAATTTCATATACCATAGATATGGTTATATCGAAGGCTTTAATAACCCGGCAAACAAACTCTGCAGCAAAGCAAACCGTACAAAATGGGATGAACATAGACGTTTTGCTTTCATGGTGGCCTTTTTGGGTTTGATAGTGTTTCCAAGGAAAGACGGGAACATCAATATAAGAGTGGCCGAAATTATCAGTACTCTTTTCACGCAAGATAATAGTATTTTTGCACCTATGATAGTAGCCGATATCTTTCGTGCCCTTACAGCTTGTAAAGCCGTAGTAGATTTCTTCGAGGTATCCAATTTGCTATTACAAATGTGGATGATCGAGCACTTGTGCCATCGTCCTCAATTTTTTAGTTATGGGTCTTCTGAAAGAACATGCATAGAAGAATTCTACACGAGGATAAAAGGAGTCAAGTTTCCGGAAGGGTTTAAGGGTTGGATCACATACTTTCGATCTCTCACTGCTAGCCAGATAGAATGGACATTCGGGTGGCTACTTGTAAATGAAATTATATATATACCGGCAGAAGGATCTCACTTTCTCTTAATGGGGCTTAAAAGTATTCAACCCTATGCTCCATATCGAGTTTTACGACAACTTGGAAGATATCAAATAGTGCCAAAAGATGGAGACCTCAACACTCAAGTAATAGAGATTAGTCCTGATGGGCAATTTCCTGAAGCAAAAGTCCGTCAAATATGGAATGAATGCCAAAGTGTGAAATCAGACACCTGTATAAGGGATTGGGCCAAATGCAAAGTGTCATCTGGTTATTCTGTGTGGTATAGAAGTGATTGTGAGCATGAAAGGCCAGCGAAGAGACCTCATATCCAAGAATTTTTCGAGCTGTCAAAAAAATAATGGGATTGGTTGGCTAAAGAAAATGAATACTGAGCAAAAATCAGCATGCTAGAGAAACAAGTTCAAGACTTTAAGTTCTAAAATAGCATGCAAATAACAGTTGACGAAGGTGAAAAGAAAATGAGGCCTTAAGATCTCAAATTCAGAAAATGAGAACAACAATTGAAACCCCTATTCTAAATGCCCGGGATGAAAAACTGATTGATAATTTGCAGCAAAAAGTGAGCGACTATAGTTTTAACCCGGATAAAACAGAAAAAGAATTAACCGGGGTTCGAAAGTAATTGGCTAGGAACACGGAAGGAAGGTCCCACATGATTCAACAGCTGAATGAAGAACATATTGTCGAAGTTGCCCGATTCTAAAGTCAAGATTAGCAAACAAGTAAAAGAGTTCAGTATGGAAAGAGAACATTGCTATACGGCCTTAGCCCGATTAGAATTTAAATAGCAGCAGCTTCAAGAGAAAAGCCAACAAACTCTGGATGCTCGTGCTAAACAAAATAGGGAGGTTACTTCAAGAAAAGGGAGTGATCAGAGAAAGGATTCTCAACATTGCTCATTATATCACTCGGAAGTGCCAGATATGTGAAGATATGACCCAGACCACATTATTCACCTCGACAATGATATTCGTGAAGCAAATAATGGGTGAATTAGACAAACTCCAAAGGAGACTTGCATATAGGCCCGCGGCGAGACTGAACGATGTCCCGTGGGCACTAGGGTCTTTGATGTATTCTTAGGTTAGGCATTCGAGTCTATATTTTTTTGCATTGTTAGAGGATTGTAGTACAATTATCATATTAGAGTTTATCTTTGTAATCTATGTTGGTTATTAAGAAATATGAAAAATCCCAAAAATCTATACTTGTGATCTTTGACTTTCTTTTTCTTTAAACACATATGCGGTAGGCAAATCTATAGGATCGACCAATTATAAAAAAAAGAGAGAGGAAAATTGGTGGTGATAAAATTATGAAAAAAGAGAAAGAAAAGAAAAGAAAAAAAGGCCGAAGCAAAAGAATTGACAAAACGAGAAAAAGGCAAAATGAATGAAAAGCTAATAAAGCTGGGATGACACATATGGCCAAGCAAAATTGTATGTGCTCCCAACGTGCGATTATTTTATCAATGATGGCCTAATCACTAACGAGTATTGTTGTTGTTGAGTCTAGACAGGTGGTTTGTAGCTAGCATTCTGGCAACCCATCATTACAACACTGATTCTAAAGATATGACAAAGGCAATCACCCAAGAAATTGAGGCTACGGTTGTGGACCCAGCCCAGGAAGATGAGGTGGTAGGCGTGAGTGTTATGAAAGAAGAGATGTACAAGCTCAAGCAGCAGATGGCCGAAATGTACCAAGCCTGAGTGAAGGGACAACCTTTACCCACATTCCCAGCCAATCCTACTTATATCCCTCCACCAGTCCAAACACAGGACCCGTCCACTATGAATTCATCCCCTGCTTAACCCACATACCCACTTTACTATGAAACTACCTCACAAACACCACCACCTCCTTCACCACCTAAACAGATTCCACCACCACCACCGCATGTCGCTCCCGTATATGTTGCCCCTCCACCGGCCATATTACACAAATCATCCAGTGAACCATTATTTCATACTCAAGACAATCATTATTATCCTCCAGAGCCTACATTCCGACATCATGATTCTTATACTCCCCTCATTGACATAGCCGAGGAGGAAAAACCACCCAAAAACCTGAACAAGAAGAGATGATCCGAATAATGAAGAGTCTTGAACAATCTTTTCGGAAAATGCAAGGCCTTGGGGGCCAAGTGAACGTAGCTTACAAAGTTTTGTGTCTATTCCCGGAGGTGCAGTTATCGACAGGTTACAAGCTGCGAAAATTTGATCTCTATGATGGTCACGGTGATCCAGTGGCACATTTAAAAGGATTTCGCAGCAAAATGCGAGGTGCTAGCGGTAAATATGAGTTGATCGTGGCTTATTTTAGCCAAAGCCTTAGTGGATCAGCCCTTGAGTGGTACACCAGACAAGACCACGCTAGATGGTTTATTTGGGATGATCTTGCCCAAGCATTTGCTAATCATTTCCAATACAACTTGGAGATTGTTCCTGACAGGCTTTCATTGACAAAGATAGAGAAGAAGCGAGGAGAGAGCTTTCGAGAATACAGTTTCAGGTGGAGAGAACAAGCTGGCCGGGTAGATCCACCTATGAAAGAAGGAGAGATGGTGGACTACTTCTTACAAGCTCTAGAGCCGACATACTATAGGCATTTAGTATCAGGTGTCGGGAAAACATTTAACGAAGTCGTCAAGATGGGGAGAATAGTTGAGGAAGGTTTAAAATCGAACAAGATTATGAGCTATTCAACCATAAAAGCTATAACCCAGACAATTCAAACAGGCACCGGAGGAGCTCTTGGGAAAAAGAAGAAAGAAGAGGTGGGCGTTGTAGAAGGAGGATTATGGTCCAGGAATCCTAATCCATACTTCCATCAACCTCACCCACATCATCAGCCTTACTCACCAGCACTTACTGTCATACCGCAACACTGCTACCCCCCTTGTCCCATAATTTTCAGTACACCATGCTCAAACCTACCGACCACCGCCTACACCTTGGCGAGCACCAGCTCCTCATAATACCTACCACACCCAGAATACATACACACCACCCAAAACATATAAAAACCCCGGTGGAACAGGCTTTCGTACTATTCCCGATGTCAGGAATGATATGATGCAAAAGAAGAAAACTTTTACTCCATTAGGAGAATCATACACCAGTCTGTTTCATAGACTAAGGCAGCTCAGAATCCTAAACCCCATTGAATCCAAATCCCTAACCCACCACCAAGGAACCTGGACCAGTCTGTTAGCTGTGAGTACTGTTCAGGAGCTCCAGGACACTACACAGAAATGTGTTGGCATCTGAAAACTACAATTCAGGAGCTTATTGATTCAAGAAGAATTGAAGTCTAGGCTCCCGAGGCTCCCAATATTACACAAAACCCCCTACCTGTTCATCATGAAGCCCATATGATAGAGTTGATACAAAAAGGAGATTGCAAACAACCTTCTCAAATTGTAATGATGATTAAGGAAAGCAAAAGCAAGGTAGCTTGAAAGCAATGGGTGAGAAAGCGGTGATTACTGTCAAGCAAATGATGAATGAGCCAGCAGTGTTAACAGAGCCCGAGCCAGTGAAGGTGATAGTACTGGAGCAAATGCATAACCTGTGTTGACTGTGAAAGGGCACAAATAGAGCCAGTCATTATCAGACCGGTTACTCAATTGCCCGTTGCACATGTTAAAGATGTTCCATGGAATTACAATAAAGTGACTGTCATGTATCAAAGGAAAGAGATTAAAGATGAAATTTGTGAGACCAACGAGTTGACGAGGCAGGTGAGGTGCTTTGCTCCTGAAGAATTAAGAAAAGCAAAACTCACCAAAAATAATCTGGCTACTGTGAAGAAAGCTGTTACTGAGGAGGAGGCCGAGGAATTTTTGAAGAAAATGAAAGTGCAGGACTATTAGATAGTAGAACAGTTGAGATAGACGCCAGCACAAATATCTCTACTGTCCTTGTTGATTCACTCTAATGAACATCGTAGCGCATTAATGAAAATCTTGAATGAAGATCATGTGCTTGAGAAGATTACAGTCAGTCATCCTGAAAAGATTGCAAATAAAATCTTTAAGGTGAATAGGGTGACATTCTCAGATGACGAACTGCCGATAGAAGGAACAGAGCATAACAGAGCTTTGTATCTTATTGTGAAATGTAAAGATTTGATAGTGACCCACGTATTGATTGATAACAGGTCAAGTGCCAACATATGCCCTTTGTCTACTTTGTGAAATCTCAAGATTGATAATGAAATAATCCGTAAGAACAATATTTGTGTGCGTGGATTCGGCGGATGTGGGAAGAATACTGTTGGAGACATCATGCTGGAGCTTACCATTGGACCGGTAGAGTTTACAATAGAATTTCAAGTCTTGGATGTTGTTGTATCCTATAATCTCCTACTGGGTCAACCATGGATTCATGTGGCGAAGGCCGTACCATCCTCACTCCACCAGATGGTAAAGTTCGAATGGAAGCGTCAAGAAATAGTGGTCCACGGCAAAGATAATTCTTGTAACAATATCATTCCTTTTGAAGAGGTTGAGGGCGATAAAGGTCCCTGGGTGTGCCAAGTGGTGGATACTCTATCAGTTGCTTAAATTTCTGAGGGTGAGCATGTTCCGGTGCCAAAAATATCTTCCACATCAGTTATGGTTGCTACGGAGATGTTCAAAAATGGGGTTCTCTCCGAAAAAGGTTGGGAGTTGCATTATAGAGAATTACACAGCTGATATCTCTTCCCAGTAGCATTGACACTTTTGGGTTGGGCTTTAAACAAACCATTGATGATATAAAGAGAGCCCAAAAACTGAAGAAGAAAGGTAGGACCCTCCCTAAGCCTATCCCCCACCTCTCCCATTCGTTCGTCAGGTCTGGTACAAAGAAGCGTCCGTCGACAGTTATGCCCAACTTAGCAGAGATAAGGCCCAACAGGGAGCTACTTGAAAGATTTGAAAAGCTACTTGAAGAGGTGAATATGGTAGAAGAAGCTGAGGGCACAAGTAAAATGGATGTCCAATTTGTTGGATCCTAAACCAAGCTGAATAACTGGGAAGCTACTCCTCTTCCGACTAGAAGGGAGTTGTGGTTGTTAGCTTTTGTTGTTTCATTTTTAATCTGTTTTATTTCAAGGCTATAATATAGATTCTATGTTCCGTCCAATCAGATGTGTCAAACCTTCTTATCTTTCAAAAATTTAATGAAATGCAATTTCTTTCTTCCTCCATTCCTGATAGCCTTATTTTATTTTTCTTTTCTTGTACAATCCATTTTATGCTGATTTCAATGATGTGTCATGCGTAAGGAATTCCCGGCCCAGTCTTGATAATCAAAAAGTAATATAAGAAATTGAATGTGATAACAAGGTGGAGTATGATGACCAGGAAGCTTTGGAAGAAATTAGTAAAAAGTTGAGTAAATATGAGGAAAAACCCAAACCAAACTTAAATCAAACGGAGGCCATTAATCTGGGGGATCAGGAAAATATTTGGGAAACAAAGATAAGCTTTCATTTGGAATCCCCACTCAGGGAAGAATTGATAAAATTGCTGCATGAGTACAAAGATATATTTGCATGGTCATACGATGACATGCCGGGACTGAGCACCGATTTGGTATTCCATAAATTGCCCACTTACTCAGAATGCCTGCCTATCAAGAAGAAGTTGAGAAAATTCATAACAGATATCAGTGTGAAAATAAAAAAAGAAGTCAATAAGCAGTTCTAAGCAAAGGTTATACGTGTTACCAAATATCCCACCTAATTAGCCAATGTTTTTCCTATTCCGAAGAAAGATGGGAAAACCAGGGTGTGTGTCGTTTATCGAGACCTCAACAAAGCAAGTCCAAAAGACAATTTTCCATTGCCAAACATCCTCATATTAATTGACAATTGTGCCAAACGTGAGATCCGTTCTTTTATGGATTGTTATGCGGGTTACCACCATATCCTGATGGACGAGGAAGGTGCTGAAACGACGACATTCATCATGCCTTGGGGAACGTATTGTTATAGGGTGATGCCATTTGGACTGAAAAATGCCGGAGCAACATATATGAGGTCAATGACTACATGTTCCATGATATGATACATCAGGAAATTGAGGTTTATGTGGATGATGTCATTATCAAGTCCAGAAAGCAATATGACCATGTTAAAGACCTCAGGAAGTTTTTCCAGAGGCTTCGTAGGTACAATCTCAAGCTCAGTCTAGCAAAATGTGCTTTTACGGTGCCGTCAGGAAAATTATTGGGGTATGTGGTAAGTCGACGTGGTATTGAATTGTATCTGTCTAAAATCAAAGCCATCCAGGAATTGCCTCCGCCAAATAGCAAGAAAGATGTGATGAGTTTGCTCAGCAGGTTGAATTACATTAGCAGATTTATCGCTCAACTTACATCAACTTGTGAGCCTATCTTTAGATTGTTGAAGAAAGATGTTGTAGTTAAATGGACTGATTAATGTCAAGCTGCATTTGATAAAATCAAGGAGTACCTGGCCAACCCACATATATTGGTTCCGCTGAAGCCAGGAAGACCTTTACTCCTTTATTTGACGGCATTAGATAATTCTTTTGGCTATGTACTGGGGCAGCATGTTGAAACATGAAAGAAGGAACATGCAATTTATTATCTCTACAAGAAATTCACGTCTTACGAGGTGAAGTACACTCAATTAGAAAGAACGTAGTGTGTTTCGTTCTGGGTGGCACAGAAATTGAAGCACTATTTGTCAGCTTATACCACTTATCTCATCTCTCGGCTGGACCCGCTGAAGTACCCATGCCCACAGGGAGGCTTGCTAAATGGCAAATCCTGCTCACAGAGTTTAATATTGTTTAATGTAACCCGCACTACGATGAAAGCACAAGCGGTTGCTGATCACTTAGTAGAGAATATAGTTGATGATGAATATGAACCATTGAAAACATATTTTCCCGATGAAGAAGCAATGAGTATTGAAGAATTGGAACAAGATGAAAAGCCTGGCTTGAAGTTATACTTTGATGGAGCTGCTAATAACAAAGGCGTCGGGATTGGAACCGAGCTTATTTCAGAGACAGGTCAGCATTATATTGTCACCGCTCAACTTCATTTCTTTTGTACCAACAATATGGTTGAATACGAAGCATGTATACTAGGATTGAGAATGGATATAAATATGGGTGTTCAAGAGATTTTGGTCATGGGTGACTCAGATCTCTTGGTACATCAGATTCAATGAGAATGGGAAATATGGGATTTAAAACTCATACCATACCGTCAATGTCTATATGAACTATGCCAACGGTTTCAGTCCATATAATTCAAACATATCCCGAGAGTCCATAATGAAGTTGCCGATGCTCTGGCCACTCTGGCATATATGTTACATCACCCAGATAAAGCTTATGTGGACCCGTTACAAATCCAAGTTTGTGATCAAAATGCTTATTGTAATACAGTAGAAGAGGAGCTTGATGGTAAGCCGTGGTTCCATGATATTAAAGAGTATCTTAGAATGGGGGTGTATCCAGCACAAGCCGCATGAGATCAAAAGAGAGCTATAAGATGATTGGCAAGTCGATTCTTCTTTAGTGGAGGGTTTTTTTTTACAAAAGAACCCCGGATCTTGGTTTGTTGAGATGTATAGACATAAAGCATGCTACAACAATTATGGCTGAAATACATACATGAGTCTATGGACCACAAACGAGTGTGTATGTGCTAGCAAAGAAAATACTCAGAGCAAGATATTTGTCACGACCCAAACCCAGTCGTGATGGCGTCCAACAAATTGCTAGGCAAGCCCGACCAATTTCCAGATAACCAGTCAATTATTAATTAATACTAATCCATTTAGAGTTAACTTGCCTGTTTTCATAATAGAAACAACAATGCGGAATTAGAAATATATATAATACAGCCCAATGAATCCGGTGTCACAAGTCTGAGCCTCTAACAGAAGAGTAAATCCTATACAACTGATAACTGAACAGGAAACCAAGAGATAAAATAAATGGAGGGAGAGATCGGGTCCTACGGATGCCGGCAGCTACCTCGATGTCTCCTCAGATGGTAATAGAAGCAACAGTGTAAAGCTCACGTTCCCTCTTGGATCCCTGTATCTGCACACATGGTGTAGGGAGTAGAGTGAGTACTTACAACTCAGTGAGTAGTAATCAATAAATAATAACTAAAAGTAAGAACACATGTATTATCACTAAACAGTTCTAAGAATAACTGTACATGTAAATCATCTCTACAATGGTAAGTCTGGTTCCAGTGCACTACTGTCTCACACTGATCCAACACTGACTTAACCCTGCTGCGGCATGAAGCCCGATCCTCACTCATACTACTGCGGTGTGCAGCCCGATCCAATATATATATATATATATATATATAATGCTGCGACGTGCATCCCGATTCAATATATAATGATGCGGCGTGTAACTCGATCTAATATAATAGATATATTGCTGCAGCGCGCAGCCTGATCCAATAATATATAACTGCGCTCACTGAGGGTGTGTGCTGACTTCGGAGGGGCTCCTACACCCCAAGCGCTACAATACTGTGGCGTACAGTCCAATCCACATATATATTACTGTGGCGTGCAGTCCAATCCATATATTTATATATCATATATATAATATTGTGGCATGCAGTACGGTCCAATATATGTATATGTATATACTACTGTGGCGTGAAGCCCAACCCGGTATATACATTAATACCTCACAATAGGTTCTCGACCCCTCTCAGTCAATATAGACTCGGCCTCTCGGGCCCACTCAGCTAGAACAGGGTATTCAACCCTAGGTATTCTCAATTAGAGTACACATCTAGTATTGGTTCATGTCATACTATACAACTACGTATGCAGCTGAGAGTATGTGTTCAACATGGTCATTTAGCTCCACATGCTTCCCTAATATTCTACAGATCAGCACAAGGCCCCAAACATGGCAACTAGCCCAATTATATAGGTATAAGCTCAGTATCAGTCAATATGTATTGTAAACTATCAATCGGGAAGGACCAAGTCCAAATCCCCAGTCACAATACCACCACGCCCATCGCATAACGCGTGTTTCATCTCAACATAGCACTGTATAGTGCAAATACTGGGTTTTGAACCCTCAGTATATCATTTATTGATACCAGTCACCTTGATCCGGCAAAAGTCCTAGCTCGCCTTGATCTTGCCTCGCAAATCGACCACATCGGATGCCAAATCTGATCAAAACCAATAATAATATATCAAAATAGGCTAAAGGAACATAACTCATCGAAATAACTCGAATTACACCAAAAATCACGAAGTTGCAAAAACCCGATCCCTGGGCCAGTTTCTCGAAAAAATACAGAAGTCACATTTTTAGAATCCTTATCTCACCACGAGTCCATACATATAAAGTTTATTAAAATCGGACGCCGTTTACTCATTCAAACCAGTGACTTTCTATAACCCAAGCTTAGAGCAAAAATCCCCCATTGATACACCTTAAATCCTCCAATTTTTAGTGATATAGATGAAGATTCTAGGACCAAATCATGTAATTAGACCATAAAACTTACCTCCAATCAAAGTATAGGCGAAAACCTCTTAATCCCACATTCCCTAGCTTCAAAACATGCCCAACAATGGTGAAATAATGAAAAACCTCGCTGATGAAATGTTACTTAACAGGTCTGTCCGTCACTGAATTTCCTCTATGCGATCGCGACCTCTCACATGCAATCGTAATGCACAAAAAAGCTGGAACTACGTGATCGCATCATTCAGCTTGCAATCACGTATAACTAATATAACTGGCCCCAAAAAGACTCTATGCGATCGCGATACACTGCTTGCGTTCGCAGTAAACAACCTCGCCCAGCTATGCGATCGCATACCCATATCTGCGATCGCAGAGAACAAAAATGGTGCCTTCCAAAATCCTTCTACGTGATTGCATGAGTACCCTTGCGATCGCAGAGAACAAATGCACCTGCAACTATGACAGCTAAAACTGACTCTGCACTTAGCCAAAAATGGTCCATTTGGACCCTCGGATTCATCCCGAGGCTCCCGGGACCCCAACTAAAACCACCAACCTACTCCAAAACACGATACCAACTTGTTCCAATAATAAAAACACACCTTTAAACACGGAAATCATCAAATCAAGGCCGATTCAAGCCTAAGTTTCAACCAAAACTTCCGAAACCTACATTCTATCAAAAACCCAAATAAACGATGTCCAAATGATCTGAAAATTGTAGACATATTCAAAATCACCTAATGAATCTATTGTAACTGTCGGAATTCTGTTCCGACGCCCAGATCAAAATCTCACCTATCGATCGGATTTCGCCAGAATTCCAACTTCACAAATTCAAGCCTAATTTTACACCGAATCTCCAAATTTAATTCTGATCACTCTCCTAAGCCACAAATGATACCCCGAAGCTACCCAAAACATCAAAATTTGATTCCGAGCCCTCTAACTCACAAGTCAACATCTGGTTGACTTTTCCCAACTTTTCCTTCATCAAAGAGACTATTTGTCTCATTTCCTACCAAACTCGATTCGAATTGAGTCAAATTCACCAAACACATATATTGAAACATGAACAAGCATATAATAGGGAAAACGCAATGGTAACTCACGTGATAGCGGACCGGTTTATCACATTCTCCCCAACTTAAGCAAACGCTCATCCTCGAGCGGGTCAAGAAACATACCTGCAATCTCAAATAAGTGTGGATATCTGCTTCGCATCTCCTGCTCGAAAGCCTCCTCCACGGGCCGGCCGCTCCGCTGCACCTTAACTGAAGCAATATCCTTGGACCTCAACTTTCGAACCTGACTACCTAGAATAGCCACCGGCTCCACATCATAAGATAGATCACCATCAATCTGAATCGTACTAAAGTCCAACACATGAGATGGACCCCCGACATACTTCCGGAGCATAGACACATGGAATACTGGATGAACGCTGGACAAGCTGGGTGGCAAAGCTAGCTCATATGCCACATCCCCAATCCTCCTGAGTATCTCAAAAGGGCCAATGAACCTAGGACTCAGCTTCCCCTTCTTCCCAAACCGCATAACACCCTTCATGGCTGAAACCTTCAATAATACTCTATCGCCAACCATGAAAGACACATCTCGCACCTTACGGTCCGCATAACTCCTCTGGCGTGACTGTGCTGTGCGAAGCCTTCCTGAATCAACTTCACTCTCTCCAAATAATCCTGAACTAACTCAGACCCTATCAATCTAGCCTCGCCAAGCTCAAACCATCCCACAGGAGATCTACACAGTATACCATACAACACCTCATACGGGGCCATCTGAATACTTGAGTGATAAATGTTATTGTTGGCAAACTATGCAAGTGTCAAAAACTCATCCCATGAACCTCCAAAATCGATCACACAAGCACGCAACATATCCTTCAAAATCTGAATAGTGAGCTCCGACTGACCATGTGTCTGAGGATGGAATGTTGTGCTCAACTCTACCTGCATACCCAGCTCCTGCTGAAATGCTCTCCAGAACTGAGAAGTGAACTGAGTACCTCTATCTGATATGATAGACACTGGAACCCCATGCAATATGACAATCTCCCGTATAAAGATCACTGCTAACCGCTACGATGAGTAAGTAGTACACACTAGAATGAAGTATGCAGATTTGGTCAGCCGATTAACAATCATCCACACTGGATCAAACTTCCTCGAATCTCGAGGGAGACCACTCACAAAATCCATGTAAATCCACTCCCATTTCCACTCTGGAATAACCATACGCTGAAGAACACCGCCCGATCTTTGATGCTCACACTTGACCTGCTGGCAGTTGAGACATCTGGCTACATGACTAACAATATCCTTCTTCATCTTCCTCCACCAGTAATGCTGCCTCAAGTCCTGGTACATCTTCGCGGCACCCGGATGAATGGAGTACCATGACCTGTGAGCCTCCTCTAATATCAACTCTCCAAGGCCATCTACATTGGGCACACAGATCCGGCCCTATATCCTCAGAACACCATCACTATCAATAGTCACATCTCTGGCATCATCGTGTAGAACTCTGTCCTTAAGGACAAGTAAATGTGGATCATCATACTGAAACTCTCTGATGTGATCATATAAAGAAGACCGAGAAACAACACGAGCCAACACTCAGCTCGGCTTAGAAATATTCAACCTCACTAGCCGATTGGCCAACGCCTGAACATCTTATGCAAATGGCCCCAATTGGAATATAAGCCAAGATGCCCACACTGACCGCCTTTCGGCTCAAAGCATCAGCCACAACATTGGACTTCCCCAGATGATACAATATATTAATATCACAATCCTTAAGCAACTCTAGCCACCTCCGCTGTCTCAAATTAAGGTCCTTCTGTTTGAACAGATGCTGAAGGCTGCGATAATCGGTATACACCTCACAAGAAACACCATATAGGTAATACCTCCAAATCTTCAGAGTGTGAACTATGGCTGCTAACTCAAAATCGTGCACATGGTAGTTCTTCTCATGGAGCTTCAACTGGCGAGAAGCATAAGCAATAACTCTACCCTCCTGCATCAACACACATCCAATGCCAACTCTCGAGGCATCACAATACACAATATAAGAATCTGAAGCTGACGGCAATATCAAGACTGGCACCGTGGTCAATGCTGTCTTGAGCTTCCGAAAGCTCTCCTCACCCTCCTCGAACCACACAAATGGAGCACCCTTTTGAGTCAACCTAGTCAAGGGTGAAACAATAGAAGAAAATCCCTGAACAAATCAGCGATAATACCCTACCAATCCTAGGAAGCTATGAATCTCAGTAGCGGAGGTCGGTCTAGGCAAACTCTACACCGCCTCTCTCTTCTTCGAATCTACCTTAATACCATCACTGGACACCACGTACCCCGAGAAAGCCACAGACTCGAGCCAGTACTCACACTTGGAGAACTTGGCATACAAATTCTCCTCCCGCAGCCTCTGTAATACAACTCTCAGGTGCTCAGCATGCTCCTCCTGGTTACGGGAGTACAACAGGATATCATCTATGAACACGATTACGAAGGAGTCCAAATATGGTCGGAACACACTGTTTATCAAATCCATGAACGCAGCTGCAGCATTGGTCAGCCCAAAAGACATCACCAAAAACTCATAGTGCCCATATCTCATCCTGAAGTCTGTCTTCATAATATCAAAATCTCTAATCTTCAGCTGGTGATAGCCTGAACGAAGATCAATCTTTGAGACTACCCCAGCTCCCTAGAGCTGATCAAATAAATCACCAATGCGAGGCAGAGGATACTTGTTCTTTACTGTTACTTTGTTTAGCTGCCTATAATCAATACACATCCTTATTGAGCCATCCTTCTTCTTAACAAACAAGACCGGTGCAACCCACGGTGACACACTTGGCCGAATGAACCCCTTATCTAGGAGTTCCTGAAGTTGCTCCTTCAATTCTTTCAACTCAGCTGGTGCCATACAATAAGGAGGAATAGAAATAGGCTGAGTACCCAACACCAAGTCAATCCCAAAGTCAATAACCCTATCCGGCGACATACCCGGCAAGTCTGAGGGTAACACATCAGGAAAATCCTGCACAACGAGAACAGAATTAATACTGGGAGTCTCATCTCAAACGTCCCGTACAAATTCCAAATATGAAAGACATCCCTTCCCAACCATCCGCTGGGCCTTGAGGAAAGATATTACCTTACTGGGTACATAATGAATCATGCCTCTCCACTCGATCATCGGAATACCTGGCATAGACAATGTGACTGTCTTGGCATGACAGTCTAGAATATCGTGACACGAAGATAGCCAGTCCGTGCCCAAGATGACATCAAAATTAATCATGCTCAATAGCAGCAGGTTTACTCGGGTCTACAAACCTCTAATAGTGACAAGACAAGATTGGTACACATGGTCCACAACAATGGTATCGCCCATTGGTGTAGATACATGCATAAGCAACGCAAGACACCCTCGGGTTGTGCCCAAATGAGGAGCAAAATATGATGATATATAAGAATAAGTGGAACCAGGATAGAATAAAACTGAGGCATCTCTGTGGCAGACTAAAATAATACCTGTAATAACAATATCAGAAGTGACTGTATTAGAACGACCCTGAAGAGCATAGCAACAAGCATAACCACCTGATCGGCCTCCTCCTCGAGGGCGGCCCCTGGCTGCCTGACCTTCACCCTTAGCCGGCGGGGCGAGTGCTGAAGTAGATGGACCAGAAGATGAGGGTTGTCCCCTCTGCTTATATGGCCTGGATACAAGAAAGGGATACTCTCTCCGGATATGCCCAAACACTCCACACTCAAAGCAACTCCCAGGTGCTGGGGACTGGGAATGAAGGGAACCCCTCACACCGGAGTGCCCAGCAGAAGAACTAGGTCGGGAAGAATCCTGAACAGATGGAGCCTGAGATGAACTCTGTGCTACTAGGGTGCTGAGAGATGGTTGGCCCTGGTGAGAACCGTGATGACCTCGGCCAGAAGATGACCCACGATACTCTGAGTGGGCTGACTGTGAAGATCTAAAAGAGCGACCTCGGCTCTACTGACTCTGACGTCTAGTCTGAGTACCACTGGAACTAGCTAATCCCCGAGGCCTCTTGGCCTCTCTGTCCTCTCTCTCTTAGCGATGGCCTGTCTCAAGTCGCAAGCTATATCAACATCATCCTCAAATGAATGACTCAAGACCCTCTCTTGGGTCATCAAAATACGAATAACATAAATAAGTCCATCAACAAAGCGCCTGATCCTCTCCCGATCAGTAGGAACCATCCATGGTGCATATCAGGCTAACTCTGTAAATCTAACCTCATACTTTGACACTGTCATGTCCCCCAGGCGGAGCCACTGAAACTGCCTACACAACTTCTCTCTCTTAGATCATGGTATCCACTTCTCCAAGAAAATAGTGGATAACTCCTGCCATGTCAATGGTGCCGCACCTGCCGGCCTACGACACTCATAAGCCTCCCACCAAGTGAAGGCTACTCCCTGAAACTAGAAAGTAGTAAAGGATACACCGCCCGACTTAGGAATCCCTACTGTACGGAGCATCCGACGGCACTTATCGAGAAAGCCTTGGGCGTCCTCGCTCGAAGTACCACCGAATATAGGAGGAGAAAGTCTGCTAAACCTCTCAAGATGATGCTACTTGTCGTCAGGCATCACTGGGACCCTGTCTCCCTGAATTTGAATAACTGGCTGAGCGGGACCCACTGGCTGGATTGGTGGTGCCTCAGGTGTCTGAAGATCCTGCACTACCTGCTTTGGAGTGTGAGCTGCGGGGGTTTGATAACCACCCCCGGTGTGGGATGTAGCTGCTGTAGTGGAGGATGAAACTTCCTGAGACAGGCCAGTGCAAACCGTCAATATCTGAGTTAGGGTCTCCTGAAGACCCGGAATCACAATGGGCACACCTGGTGCCTGAACAAGTGCATCTGGGACCTCTGCAACTAGAGGCTGATCTGTAATGGGGACAGCTAGCGGTTCAACTGGCATTGCCACAACTGCTCTACCCCTACCATGACCACGGTCGTATCCACGACCTCTAGTAGGTGGAAATGGTGGTTGTCTACCTTGTCCTGTATCACGGGTCCTCACCATCTGCAAGAGAATAGAATATCAAAGTTCAGTTTCGGATCAACAAAGTTGCACGACAAGAATTTTAAGAATTTGAAGCTTTCCTAAAAGGTTCTGTAGCCTCCCGAGGATAAGTACAGACGTCTCCGTATTGATATGCCAGACACTACAAAACCGGCTCATGACTCGCGAGACCTGATAACCTAGGCTCTGATACCAACTTGTCACGACCCAAACCTCGGCCGTGATGGCTCCTAAAACATTGCTAGGAAAGCCCGACCAATTTCCAGATAACCAGTCAATTATTAATTAATACTGATCCATATAGACTTAACTAGCCTTTTTTATAATAGAAACAACAATGTGGAAATAGAAATATATGTAATACAACCCAATGAATCTGGTGTCACAAGTCTGAGTCTCTAACAGAAGAGTAAATCCTATACAACTGATAACTGAACAGGAAACCAAGAGATAAAATAGATGGAGGGAGAGATCGGGTCCTGTGGACGCCGTCAACTACCTCGATGTGTCTTCAGCTGGAAATAGAAGCAGCAGTGTAAAGCTCAGGTACCCCTCCTGGATCCCTGTATCTGCACACAAGGTGTAGGGAGTAGAGTGAGTACTTCTAACTTAGTGAGTAGTAATCAATAGATAATAACTAAAAGTAAGAACACCTGTATTATCACTAAACAATTCTAAGAATAGCTATACAGGTGAATCATCTCTACAATGGTAAGTCCGGTTCCAGTCCACTACTATCTCACACTGATCCAACACTGACTTAACCCGATGCGGCGTGCAGCCCGATCCAATATATATACTGCTGCGGCGTGCAGCCCGATCTAATATATATATATATATATATATATATATATATATATATATATATATATATATATATATATATATATATATATATATAATGTCGCGACGTGCAGCCTGCTCCAATATAATAGATATACTACTGAGGCACGCAGCCCGATCTAATAATATATAACTACGCTCACTGGGGGTGTGTGCAGACTCCGGAGGGGCTCCTTCAGCCCAAGCGCTATAATACTGCAGCGTGCAGTCCAATCCACATATACATTATTGCGGCGTGTAGTCCGATCCATATATTTATATATAATATATATAATATTGTAGCGTGCAGTCCGGTCCAATACATGTATATGTATATACTGTTGCGGCGTGCAGCTCGACCCAGTATATACATCAATACCTCACAATGGGTTCTCGACCCCTCTCAGTCAATATAGACTCGGCCTCTTGGGCCCACTCAGCTAGAACAAGTTATTCAACCCTAGGTGATCTCAATTAGAGTACACATCAAGTATTGATTCATGTCATGCTATACAGCTACGGATACGGCTGAGAGTATGTGTTCAACATGGTATAGAGGTCATTTAGCTCCACAGGCTTCCTTAATATTCTACAGATCGGCACAAGGCCCCAAACATGGCAACTAGCCCAATTATATAGGTATAAGCTCAGTCTCAGTCAATATGCACTGTAAACTATCAATCGGGAAGGACAAAGTTCAAATCCCCTGTCACAATACCTCTACGCTCGTCGCATGACGCGTGTTTCATCTCAACATAGCACTGTATAGTGCAAATATGGGGTTTCGAACCCTCAGTATATCATTTATTGCTACCACTCACCTCAAATCGACAAAAGTCCTTGCTCGCCTTGCGCTTGCCTCACAAATCGACCTCCTCGGATGCCAAATCTGATCATAACCAATAAGAACACATCAAAATAGGCTAAAGGAACATAACCAAATCGAAATAACTCGAATTACACCAAAAATCACGAAGTTGCCAAAACCCGACCCCTAGGACCGCTTTTTGAAAAAATACAAAAGTAACTTTTTTATAATCCTTATCTCGCCATGAGTCCATACATAAAAAGTTTATCAAAATCGGACTCCATTTGCCCATTCAAATCAGTGATTTTCTATAACCTAGGCTTATAGCGAAAATCCCCCATTGATACACCTTAAATCCCCCAATTTTCAGTGATATATATGAAGATTCTAGGAAAAAATCATGTAATTAGACCATAAAACTTACCTCCAATAGAGGTATAGGTGAAAACCTCTTAATCCCACGTTCCCTAGCTTCAAAACTTGCCCAACAATGGTGAAATAATGAAAACCCTTGCGGATGAAATGTTACTTAACAGGTCCGTCCGTCACTGAATTTCCTCTATGCGATCGCGACCTCTCACCTGCGATCAAAAAGCACAAAAAATCCGGAACTATGCGATTGCATCCTTCAGCTTGCGATCGCATATAACTAATTTCACTGGCCCCAAAAAGACTCTATACGATCACGATACACTGCCTGCGTTCGCATTGAACAACCTCGCCCAGCTATGCGATCGCATACCCATCTCTGTGATTGCAGAGAAGAATAATGATGCCTTCCAAAATCCTTCTACATGATCGCAGGAGTACCCTTGTGATCACAGAGAACAAAATGCACCTGTAACTATGACATCAAAACCTAACTGCGCACTTAGCCAAAAATGGTCCGTTTGGACCCCCGAATTCACACCGAGGCCCCTGGGATCCCAACGAAAACCACCAACCTACTCAAAAACACAATAAGAACTTTTTCCAATCATAAAAACTCACCCTTAAACACAGAAATCATCAAATCAAGGCGGATTCAAGGCTAAGTTTCAACCAAAACTTCCAAAACCTACATTCTATCAAAAACCCGACCAAACGATGTCCGAATGATTGACGAGAAAAGACTGGCAGCAGTATGTCATGGGCAACTGAATCAATAGAGAATGGCCAGAGCTTATAACAAGAAAGTGCGTCCACAAAAATTTGAAGTCGGACAATTGGTATTGAAGCACATCTTACCTCATTAGGCAGAAGCAAAAGGAAAGTTCGCTCCTAATTGGAAAGGGCCATTTATTATATCATGAGTATTGTCTAATGGAGCATTATATCTAACAGATGTGGAAGGGAAATGCGTTGAAATGGCCATCAATTCTGATGCAGCCAAAAGATATTATGTATGGTTTCTTTATCTTCATGTATCTAATTGTATTTGTCATGTGAAATTGAAATGATTAAGGTATTTTGTTTCGCTATCCAAACACTTTATCCATTGTTATCCCTTTGAGCCTTATTACATTATTTTTTCATATCCCTCTTTCGGAATCAACAACAAAGTCAAATTGAAAGATAAATGTCAAAGATGAAAAAAAGGAAAAAGGATGGAAAAAAGAAAAAAGAATGGAAAAGAAAAAAAAAGGAAAGAAAAAGAAAAAAAAATGGAAAAGAAAAGAAAAAGAAAAGAAAAGAAAAGAAAAGAACGAAAAGAAAGAAAAATGCAAAGAAGAAAGAATTGAAAGAAGTAAACACCGCAACAATGAAGCGATTCTATGATTCGAACTATGTTTTGACTTGATCCCATAAGGGTGCGTACGCAACCTCACTGAGGTTCAGTCATAACAGAAAGGAAATCCAAGAGTCCCCAAAGATTGAAACTAGGACAAATGTTATGTTTATTGTGGAAGATATGATTCCGAAAGGTGTAATTTTTAAACCCACGTTAGAAATTTTGAGCCTTTATACCTTTCTTTCTAAACCCATCCAAAAGCCACATTACGGTCCAAAGAAAGACCTTATGATCAATTTAAAGGAATGACAGTACAAGTAGGTGAAATAAAACATGTTATGGACAACACTCTGGTACCTGAAGATAAAAAATATAAAAATAAGAGTCTTATTTGTGAAAACCCTCACGGGCACCATAAGGCGATGTGAGTTGAGAGAGATAAAATGAGAGAGTCTTATTGGTGAAAACCTTCATAGGCACCATAAGGCGATGTGAGTTGAGAGAGATAAAATGGGAGAGTCTTATTGGTGAAAACCCTCACGGGCACCGTAAGGCGAGGGTGAGAAAGAAGTTTGTGGTGGAAGAGCGACAAAGCAAGCAAGGTTGGGGTTTAACTGAAAATCGAGAGGTGGAACGAAGTTGGCAAAAATGGCAGTTGATAATTGATTGGTTGGACAGACTGGGTCGGTTAATCCAAATGCATTGCATGATCAAAGAATCAGCCTTCCCACTCAGATAAGTCTTTTCCTTTTATCTTTCAAAAGTATTTATACCCTCAGAACTTCGAGGTCATTGCATTTTATTTTTTTTATTGGAATCTGTCTATAAGACACTGTCAGTTGAAGCTAACTACCAGCTTCTCAGTTATATGGCACAACAAGATGGGGATTTAATAAAGGATAGTTGAAACAAAAATGACATATGTCGATCAGATATTTGGCGGGAAAATCAAAAAAAGGAAAAAAGAAACAACAAGAGAGAGACACAAGGAAAATAGTTGGGTCATCGAGATCAGGAAATTTTGAAAGATAGATAGAAATTATAGCAAGGTAATACAAGTTCGAAAGAGCAAGATGGAACAAGCTCGAATGTGGGAGCAATGCCAACAAGAATGGCAGTTGTTAACCAGTGTTTTATACTAACAAATTGTTCTTTGATTAGAGCAGGGACAAAAAATTCAAATTCTTACTAATCACTTTAAAGTGAATGTGACCAATATGGATAATAAGGGAGCACAAATTTTGGCAATCAAGCGCCCACCTGAAGAATAAGGGAACATCTTTTAAAAGTTGAAAGCAGGCGCCCACCTGAAGAATAAGGGAATATCTGTTTCAAAGTTATAAGCAGGCGCCCACCTGAAGAATACGGGAATATCTTTTTCAAAGTTAGCAATCAGGCGCCCACCTGAAGAATAATGGAATATCTCTTCAAAGTTGTAAGTAGGCGTCCACCTGAAGAATAAGGGAATATCTTTTCAAAGTTGAAAGCAGGCGCCCACCTGAAGAATAAGTGAATATCTTTTTCAAAAGTTTGCAAGCAGGCGCCCACCTGAAGAATAAGGGAATATCTTTTTCAAAGGTTCGCAAGCAGGTGCCCACCTGAAGAATAAGGGGAATATCTTTTCTAAGCTTTAAGCAGGCGCACACCTGAAGAATAAGGGAATATCTTTTTCAAAACCACAGCAATCAGGCACACACCTGAAAACAAGGGAATACTTTTTCAAGCACAACAAGCAGGCGCCCACCGGAAGAATAAGGGATATATATATATATATATATATAGATCCGATATACGATATATAGTGCTGCAGCGTGCAGCCCGATCCAATATAATATATATAATGCTGTGGCGTGTAGCCCGATCCAATATAATAGAAATAATGATGCGGCGTGCAACGCGATCCAATATAATAGTAACTACGCTCACTAGGGGTGTGTGCAGACTCCAGAGGGCTCCTTCAGCCTAAGCGCTATAATACTGCAGCGTGCAGTCCAATCCACATATACATTATTGCGGCGTGTAGTCCGATCCATATATTTATATATAATATATATAATATTGTAGCGTGCAGTCCGGTCCAATACATGTATATGTATATACTGCTGCGGCGTTCAGCTCGACCCAGTATATACATCAATACCTCACAATGGGTTCTCGACCCCTCTCAGTCAATATAGACTCGGCCTCTTGGGCCCACTCAGCTAGAACAAGTTATTCAACCCTAGGTGTTCACAATTAGAGTACACATCAAGTATTGGTTCATGTCATGCTATACAGCTACGGATACGGCTGAGAGTATGTGCTCAACATGGTATAGAGGTCATTTAGCTCCACAGGCTTCCCTAATATTCTACAGATCGGCACAAGGCCCCAAACATGGCAACTAGCCCAATTATATAGGTATAAGCTCAGTCTCAGTCAATATGCACTGTAAACTATCAATCGGGAAGGACAAAGTTCAAATCCCCTGTCACAATACCACTACGCTCGTCGCATGACGCGTGTTTCATCTAAACATAGCACTGTATAGTGCAAATACGGGGTTTCAAACCCTCAGTATATCATTTATTGCTACCACTCACCTCAAACCGAGAAAAGTCCTTGCTTGCCTTGCGTTTGCCTCACAAATCGACCTCCTCAGATGCCAAATCTGATCAGAACCAATAAGAATACATCAAAATAGGCTAAAGGAACATAACCAAATCGAAATAACTCGAATTACACCAAAAATCACGAAGTTGCCAAAACCCGACCCCTAGGACCGCTTTTTGAAAAAATACAAAAGTCACTTTTTTATAATCCTTATCTCGCCATGAGTCCATACATATAAAGTTTATCAAAATCGGACTCCGTTTGCCCGTTCAAATCAGTGATTTTCTATAACCTAGGCTTATAGCAAAAATCCCCCATTGATACACCTTAAATCCTCCAATTTTCAGTGATATATATGAAGATTCTAGGAAAAAATCATGTAATTAGACCATAAAACTTACCTCCAATAGAGGTATAGGTGAAAACCTCTTAATCCCACGTTCCCTAGCTTCAAAACTTGCCCAACAATGGTGAAATAATGAAAACCTTTGCGGATGAAATGTTACTTAACAGGTCCGTCCGTCACTGAATTTCCTCTATGCGATCGTGACCTCTCACCTGCGATCACAATGCACAAAAAATCCGGAATTATGCGATTGCATCCTTCAGCTTGCGATCGCATATAACTAATTTCACTGGCCCCAAAAAGACTCTATACGATCGCGATACACTGCCTGCGTTCGCATTGAACAACCTCGCCCAGCTATGCGATCGCATACCCATCTCAGTGATTGCAGAGAACAATAATGATGCCCTCCAAAATCCTTCTACATGATCGCAGGAGTACCCTTGTGTTCACAGAGAACAAAATGCAGCTGTAACTATGACATCAAAACCTAACTGCGCACTTAGCCAAAAATGGTCCGTTTGGACCCCCGAATTCACACCGAGGCCCCTGGGATCCCAACGAAAACCACGAACCTACTCAGAAACACAATAAGAACTTGTTCCAATCATAAAAACACACCCTTAAACACAGAAATCATCAAATCAAGGCGGATTCAAGGCTAAGTTTCAACCAAAACTTCCAAAACCTACATTCTATCAAAAACCCAACCAAACGATGTCCGAATGACCTGAAAATTTGCAGACATATCCAAAATCACCTAACAAAGCTACTGCAACTGTCGGAATTCCATTCTTACACCCGAATCAAAATCTCACCTATCGACCAGATTTCGCCAAATTTCCAACTTCGCCAATTCAAGACTAATTCTACACCGAAGCTCTAAATTCTATTCCTATCACTCTCTTAAGCCACAAATGATCCCCAGAAGCTACTCGAACCATCAGAATTCGATTCCGAGCCCTCTAACTCACAAGTCAACATCTGGTTGACTTTTCCCAACTATTCTTTCGTCAAATAAACTGTTTGTCTCATTTCCTACCAAACTTGATCCGAATTGACTCAAATTCACCAAACACATATATTGAAACATGAACAAGAATATAACGAGGAAAACGGAATGGTAACTCACGTGATGACGGACCGGGTCATCACAATATTACTGGCTTACTATGGAGCGGGACTGTATCAACTGTGTGCGCAAATGTCATCAATGCCAGATACATGGAGATTTGATTCATTCTCCACCATATGAGTTGAATACGATGTCGGCACCATGGTCTTTTGTTGCTTGGGGTATGTTTGTTATTAGGCCAATCGAGCCAGCGGCATCTAATGGGCACAAGTTTATTCTGGTTGCTATTGATTATGTTACTAAATGGGTTGAGGCAAAGACATTCAAGGCAGTAACCAAGAAGGCAGTGGTTGATTTTGTGTATGCAAACATCATTTGCCAATTCAGAATTCCGGAGGTGATTATTATGGATAATGGTGCCAACCTTAACAGTCATTTGATGGTAGAGACATGTGAGAAGTTTAAAATTATGCACCGCAATTCCACACCATATCGTCCTAAGGTGAATGGTGCAGTTGAAGCAGCCAATAAGAACATTAAGAAAATTCTTTGGAAAATGGTGGAAGGATCAAGACAATGGCATGAAAAATTTCCATTTTATTTGTTGGGATATCGCACTACCATTCGCACTTTGGTAGGTGCAACCCTTATTCATTGGTGTATGGCACTGAGGCGGTAATACCCGCAGAAGTTGAAATACCCTCCCTTCGCATCATTGCAGAGGCATAAATTGATAATTATGAATGGGTTAAAGCCCGACTAGAACAATTGAGTTTGATTGACGAGAAAAGACTGGCAGCAGTATGTCATGGGCAACTGAATCAATAGAGAATGGCCAGAGCTTATAACAAGAAAGTGCGTCCACAAAAATTTGAAGTCGGACAATTGGTATTGAAGCACATCTTGCCTCATTGGGCAGAAGCAAAAGGAAAGTTCGCTCCTAATTGGCAAGGGCCATTTGTTATATCACGAGTATTGTCTAATGGAGCATTATATCTAATAGATGTGGAAGGGAAATGCGTTGAAATGGCCATCAATTCTGATGCAGTCAAAAGATATTATGTATGGTTTCTTTATCGTCATGTATCTAATTGTATTTGTCATGTGAAATTGAAATGATTAATGTATTTTGTTTCGCTATCCAAACACTTTATCCATTGTTATCCCTTTGAGCCTTATTACATTATTTTTTCATATTCCTCTTTCGGAATCAACAACAAAGTCAAATTGAATGATAAATGTCAAAGATGGAAAAAAGGAAAAGGATGGAAAAAAGAAAAAAGAATGGAAAAGAAAAAAAGGAAAGAAAAAGAAAAAAAATATGGAAAAGAAAAGAAAAAGAAAAGAAAAGAAAAGAACGAAAAGAAAGAAAAATGCAAAGAAGAAAGAATTGAAAGAAGTAAACACCGCAACAATGAAGCGATTCTATGATTCGAACTATGTTTTGACTTGATCTCATAAGGGTGCGTACGCAACCTCACTGAGGTTCAGTCATAACAGAAAGGAAATCCAAGAGTCCCCAAAGATTGAAACTAGGACAAATGTTATGTTTATTGTGGAAGATATGATTCCGAAAGGTGTAATTTTTAAACCCACGTTAGAAATTTTGAGCCTTTATACCTTTCTTTCTAAACCCATCCAAAAGCCACATTACGGTCCAAAGAAAGACCTTATGATCAATTTAAAGGAATGACAGTACAAGTAGGTGAAATAAAACATGTTATGGACAACACTCTGGTACCTGAAGATAAAAAATATAAAAATAAGAGTCTTATTTGTGAAAACCCTCACGGGCACCATAAGGCGATGTGAGTTGAGAGAGATAAAATGAGAGAGTCTTATTGGTGAAAACTTCATGGGCACCATAAGGCGATGTGAGTTGAGAGAGATAAAATGGGAGAGTCTTATTGGTGAAAACCCTCACGGGCACCGTAAGGCGAGAGTGAGAAAGAAATTTGTGGTGGAAGAGCGGCAAAGCAAGCAAGGTTGGGGTTTAACTGAAAATCGAGAGGTGGAATGAAGTTGGCAAAAATGGCAGTTGATAATTGATTGGTTGGACAGACTGGGTAGGTTAATCCAAATGCATTGCATGATCAAAGAATCAGCCTTCCCACTCAGATAAGTCTTTTCCTTTTATGTTTCAAAAGTATTTCTACCCTCAGAACTTCGAGGTCATTGCATTTAATTTTTTTTCTTGGAATCTGTCTATAAGACACTGTCAGTTGAAGCTAACTACCAGCTTCTCAGTTATATGGCACAACAAGATGGGGATTTAATAAAGGATAGTTGAAACAAAAATGACATATGTCGATCAGATATTTGGAGGGAAAATCAAAAAAAGGAAAAAGAAACAACAAGAGAGAGACACAAGGAAAATAGTTGGGTCATCGAGATCAGGAAATTTTGAAAGACAGATAGAAATTATAGCAAGGTAATACAAGTTCGAAAGAGCAAGATGGAACAAACTCGAATGTGGGAGCAAGGCCAACAAGAATGGCAGTTGTTAACCAGTGTTTTATACTAACAAATTGTTCTTTGATTAGAGCAGGGACAAAAAATTCAAATTCTTACTAATCACTTTAAAGTGAATGTGACCAATATGGATAATAAGGGAGAACAAATTTTGGCAATCAAGCGCCCACCTGAAGAATAAGGGAATATCATTTAAAAGTTGAAAGCAGGCGCCCACCTGAAGAATAAGGGAATATCTGTTTCAAAGTTATAAGCAGGCGCCCACCTGAAGAATACAGGAATATCTTTTTCAAAGTTAGCAATCAGGCGCCCACCTGAAGAATAATGGAATATCTCTTCAAAGTTGTAAGCAGGCGTCCACCTGAAGAATAAGGGAATATCTTTTCAAAGTTGAAAGCAGGCGCCCACCTGAAGAATAAGTGAATATCTTTTTCAAAAGTTTGCAAGCAGGCGCCCACCTGAAGAATAAGGGAATATCTTTTTCAAAGGTTCGCAAGCAGGTGCCCACCTGAAGAATAAGGGAATATCTTTTCTAAGTTTTAAGCAGGCGCACACCTGAAGAATAAGGGAATATCTTTTTCAAAACCACAGCAATCAGGCACCCACCTGAAAACAAGGGAATACTTTTTCAAGCACAACAAGCAGGCGCCCACCGGAAGAATAAGGGAATATCTTTTCAAAGTTGTAAGAAAGCGCCCACCTACCTGAAGAATAAGGGAATATATATATATATATATATATATATATATATATATATATGTATGTATGTATATATAATGCTGCGGCGTGCAACCTGATCCAATATAATAGATATACTGCTGAGGCACGCAGCCCGATCCAATAATATATAACTGCGCTCACTGGGGGAGTGTGCAGACTCCGGAGGGGCTCCTTCAGCCCAAGCGCTATAATACTGCAGCGTGCAGTCCAATCCACATATACATTATTGCGGCGTGTAGTCCGATCCATATATTTATATATAATATATATAATATTGTAGCGTGCAGTCCGGTCCAATACATGTATATGTATATACTGCTGCGGCGTGCAGCTCGACCCAGTATATACATAAATACCTCACAATGGGTTCTCGACCCCTCTCAGTCAATATAGACTCGGCCTCTTGGGCCCACTCAGCTAGAACAAGTTATTCAACCCTAGGTGTTCTCAATTAGAGTACACATCAAGTATTGGTTCATGTCATGCTATACAGCTACGGATACGGCTGAGAGTATGTGTTCAACATGGTATAGACGTCATTTAGCTCCACAGGCTTCCCTAATATTCTACAGATCGGCACAAGGCCCCAAACATGGCAACTAGCCCAATTATATAGGTATAAGCTCAGTCTCAGTCAATATGCACTGTAAACTATCAATCGGGAAGGAAAAAGTTCAAATCCCCTGTCGCAATACCACTACGCTCGTCGCATGACGCGTGTTTCATCTCAACATAGCACTGTATAGTGCAAATATGGGGTTTCGAACCCTCAGTATATCGTTTATTGCTACCACTCACCTCAAACCGACAAAAGTCCTTGCTCGCCTTGCGCTTGCCTCACAAATCGACCTCCTCGGATGCCAAATCTGATCAAAACCAATAAGAATACATCAAAATAGGCTAAAGGAACATAACCAAATCGAAATAACTCGAATTACACCAAAAATCACGAAGTTGCCAAAACCCGACCCCTAGGACCGCTTTTTGAAAAAATACAAAAGTCACTTTTTTATAATCCTTATCTCACCATGAGTGCATACATATAAAGTTTATCAAAATCGGACTACGTTTACCCATTCAAATCGGTGATTTTCTATAACCTAGGCTTATAGCAAAAATCCCCCATTGATACACCTTAAATCCTCCAATTTTCAGTGATATATATGAAGATTCTAGGAAAAAAATCATGTAATTAGACCATAAAACTTACCTCCAATAGAGGTATAGGTGAAAACCTCTTAATCCCACATTCCCTAGCTTCAAAACTTGCCCAACAATGGTGAAATAATGAAAACCCTTGCGGATGAAATGTTACTTAACAGGTCCGTCCGTCACTGAATTTCCTCTATGCGATCGCGACCTCTCACCTGCGATCACAATGCACAAAAAATCCGGAACTATACGATTGCATCCTTCAGCTTGCGATCGCATATAACTAATTTCACTGGCCCCAAAAAGACTCTATACGGTCACGATACACTGCCTGCGTTCGCATTGAACAACCTCGCCCAGCTATGCGATCGCATACCCATCTCTGTGATTGCAGAGAACAATAATGATGCCTTCCAAAATCCTTCTACATGATCGCAGGAGTACCCTTGTGATCACAGAGAACAAAATGCACCTGTAACTATGACATCAAAACCTAACTGCGCACTTATCCAAAAATGGTCCGTTTGGACCCCCGAATTCACACCGAGGCCCCTGGGATCCCAACGAAAACCACGAACCTACTCAGAAACACAATAAGAACTTGTTCCAACCATAAAAACACACCCTTAAACACAGAAATCATCAAATCAAGGCGGATTCAAGGCTAAGTTTCAACCAAAACTTCCAAAACCTACATTCTATCAAAAACCCGACCAAATGATGTCCGAATGACCTGAAAATTTGCAGACATATCCAAAATCACCTAACAAAGCTACTGCAACTGTCGGAATTCCATTCTTACACCCGGATCAAAATCTCACCTATCGACCACATTTCGCCAAATTTCCAACTTCGCCAATTCAAGACTAATTCTACACCGAACCTCTAAATTCAATTCCTATCACTCTCTTAAGCCACAAATGATCCCCAGAAGCTACTCGAACCATCAGAATTCGATTTCGAGCCCTCTAACTCACAAGTCAACATCTGGTTGACTTTTCCCAACTATTCTTTCATCAAATAGACTGTTTGTCTCATTTCCTACCAAACTTGATCCGAATTGACTCAAATTCACCAAACACATATATTGAAACATGAACAAGAATATAACGAGGAAAACGGAATGGTAACTCACGTGATGACGGACCGGGTCATCACAATATTACTGGCTTACTATGGAGCGGGACTGTATCAACTGTGTGCGCAAATGTCATCAATGCCAGATACATGGAGATTTGATTCATTCTCCACCATATGAGTTGGATACGATGTCGGCACCATGGCCTTTTATTGCTTGGGTATGTATGTCATTGGGCCAATCGAGCCAGCGGCATCTAATGGGAACAAGTTTATTCTGGTTGCTATTGATTATGTTACTAAATGGGTTGAGGCAAAGACATTCAAGGCAGTAACCAAGAAGGCAGTGGTTGATTTTGTGCATGCAAACATCATTTGCCAATTCAGAATTCCGGAGGTGATTATTACGGATAATGGTGCCAACCTTTACAGTCATTTGATGGTAGAGACATGTGAGAAGTTTAAAATTATGCACCGCAATTCCACACCATATCGTCCTAAGGTCAATGGTGCAGTTGAAGCAGCCAATAAGAACATTAAGAAAATTCTTTGGAAAATGGTGGAAGGATCAAGACAATGGCATGAAAAATTTCCATTTTATTTGTTGGGATATCGCACTACCATTCGCACTTTGGTAGGTGCAACCCTTATTCATTGGTGTATGGCACTGAGGCGGTAATACCCGCAGAAGTTGAAATACCCTCCCTTCGCATCATTGCAGAGGCATAAATTGATGATGATGAATGGGTTAAAGCCCGACTAGAACAATTGAGTTTGATTGACGAGAAAAGACTGGCAGCAGTATGTCATGGGCAACTGAATCAATAGAGAATGGCCAGAGCTTATAACAAGAAAGTGCGTCCACAAAAATTTGAAGTCGGACAATTAGTATTGAAGCACATCTTACCTCATTGGGCAAAAGCAAAAGGAAAGTTCGCTCCTAATTGGCAAGGGCCATTTGTTATATCACGAGTATTGTCTAATGGAGCATTATATCTAACAGATGTGGAAGGGAAATGCGTTGAAATGGCCATCAATTCTGATGCAGTCAAAAGATATTATGTATGGTTTCTTTATCTTCATGTATCTAATTGTATTTGTCATGTGAAATAGAAATGATTAAGGTATTTTGTTTCGCTATCCAAACTCTTTATCCATTGTTATCCCTTTGAGCCTTAATACATTATTTTTTCATATCCCTCTTTCGGAATCAACAACAAAGTCAAATTGAATGATAAATGTCAAAGATAAAAAAAAGGAAAAGGATGGAAAAAAGAAAAAATAATGGAAAATAAAAAAAAGGAAAGAAAAAGAAAAAAAATATGGAAAAGAAAAGAAAAAGAAAAGAAAAGAAAAGAACGAAAAGAAAGAAAAATGCAAAGAAGAAAGAATTGAAAGAAGTAAACAGCGCAACAATGAAGCGATTCTATGATTCGAACTATGTTTTGACTTGATCCCATAAGGGTGCGTACGCAACCTCACTGAGGTTCAGTCATAACACAAAGGAAATCCAAGAGTCCCCAAAGATTGAAACTAGGACAAATGTTATGTTTATTGTGGAAGATATGATTCCGAAAGGTGTAATTTTTAAACCCACGTTAGAAATTTTGAGCCTTTATACCTTTCTTTCTAAACCCATCCAAAAGCCACATTACGTTCCAAAGAAAGACCTTATGATCAATTTAAAGGAATGACAGGACAAGTAGGTGAAATAAAACATGTTATGGACAACACTCTGGTACCTGAAGATAAAAAATATAAAAATAAGAGTCTTATTTGTGAAAACCCTCACGGGCACCACAAGGCGATGTGAGTTGAGAGAGATAAAATGAGAGAGTCTTATTGGTGAAAACCTTCATGGGCACCATAAGGCGATTTGAGTTGAGAGAGAAAAATGGGAGAGTCTTATTGGTGAAAACCCTCACGGGCACCGTAAGGCGAGAGTGAGAAAGAAGTTTGTGGTAGAAGAGCGGCAAAGCAAGCAAGGTTGGGGTTTAACTGAAAATCGAGAGGTGGAATGAAGTTGGCAAAAATGGCAGTTGATAATTGATTGGTTGGACAGACTGGGTCGGTTAATCCAAATGCATTGCATGATCAAAGAATCAGCCTTCCCACTCAGATAAGTCTTTTCCTTTTATCTTTCAAAAGTATTTCTACCCTCAGAACTTCGAGGTCATTGCATTTCATTTTTTTTTTTGGAATCTGTCTATAAGACAATGTCAGTTGAAGCTAACTACTAGCTTCTCAGTTATATGGCACAACAAGATGGGGATTTAATAAAGGATAGTTGAAACAAAAATGACATATGTCGATCAGATATTTGGAGGGAAAATCAAAAAAAGGAAAAAGAAACAACAAGAGAGAGACACAAGGAAAATAGTTGGGTCATCGAGATTAGGAAATTTTGAATGACAGATAGAAATTATAGCAAGGTAATACAAGTTCGAAAGAGCAAGATGGAACAAGCTCGAATGTGGGAGCAAGGCCAACAAGAATGGCAGTTGTTAACCAGTGTTTTATACTAACAAATTGTTCTTTGATTAGAGCAGGGACAAAAAATTCAAATTCTTACTAATCACTTTAAAATGAATGTGACCAATATGGATAATAAGGGAGAACAAATTTTGGCAATCAAGCGCCCACCTGAAGAATAAGGGAATATCTTTTAAAAGTTGAAAGCAGGCGCCCACCTGAAGAATAAGGGAATATCTGTTTCAAAGTTATAAGCAGGCGCCCACCTGAAGAATACAGGAATATCTTTTTCAAAGTTAGCAATCAGGCGCCCACCTGAAGAATAATGGAATATCTCTTCAAAGTTGTAAGTAGGCGTCCACCTGAAGAATAAGGGAATATCTTTTCAAAGTTGAAAGCAGGCGTCCACCTGAAGAATAAGTGAATATCTTTTTCAAAAGTTTGCAAGCAGGCGCCCACCTGAAGAATAAGGGAATATCTTTTTCAAAGGTTCGCAAGCAGGCGCCCACCTGAAGAATAAGGGAATATCTTTTCTAAGCTTTAAGCAGGCGCACACCTGAAGAATAAGGGAATATCTTTTTCAAAACCACAGCAATCAGGCACCCACCTGAAAACAAGGGAATACTTTTTCAAGCACAACAAACAGGCGCCCACCGGAAGAATAAGGGAATATCTTTTCAAAGTTGTAAGTAAGCGCCCACCTACCTGAAGAATAAGGGAATATATATATATAATATATATATATATATATATATATATATATATATATATATATATATATATATATATATATATATATATATATATATATATATATATATATATATATATATATATATATATATATATATATATATATATATATATATATATATATATATATATATATATATATATATATATATATATATATATATAATACTGCGGCGTGCAACCTGATCCAATATAATAGATATACTGCTGAGGCACGCAGCCCGATCCAATAATATATAACCGCGCTCACTGGGAGTGTGTGCAGACTCCGGAGGGGCTCCTTCAGCCCAAGCGCTATAATACTGCAGCGTGCAGTCCAATCCACATATACATTATTGCGGCGTGTAGTCCGATCCATATATTTATATATAATATATATAATACTGTAGCGTGCAGTCCGGTCCAATACATGTATATGTATATACTGTTGCGGCGTGCAGCTCGACCCAGTATATACATAAATACCTCACAATGGGTTCTCGACCCCTCTCAGTCAATATAGACTCGGCCTCTTGGGCCCACTCAGCTAGAACAAGTTATTCAACCCTAGGTGTTCTCAATTAGAGTACACATCAAGTATTGGTTCATGTCATGCTATACAGCTACGGATACGGCTGAGAGTATGTGTTCAACATGGTATAGAGGTCATTTAGCTCCACAGGCTTCCCTAATATTCTACAGATCGGCACAAGGCCCCAAACATGGAAACTAGCCTAATTTTATAGGTATAAGCTCAGTCTCAGTCAATATGCACGGTAAACTATCAATCGGGAAGGACAAAGTTCAAATCCCCTGTCACAATACCACTACGCTCGTCGCATGACGCGTGTTTCATCTCAACATAGCACTGTATAGTGCAAATACGGGGTTTCGAACCCTCAGTATATCATTTATTGCTACCACTCACCTCAAACCGACAAAAGTCCTTGCTCGCCTTGCGCTTGCCTCACAAATCGACCTCCTCGGATGCCAAATCTGATAAAAACCTATAAGAATACATCAAAATAGGACAAAGGAACATAACCCAATCGAAATAACTAGAATTACACCAAAAATCACGAAGTTGCCAAAACCCGACCCCTAGGACCGCTTTTTGAAAAAATACAAAAGTCACTTTATCATAATCCCTATCTCGCCATGAGTCCATACATATAAAGTTTATCAAAATCGGACTCCGTTTGCCCATTCAAATCAGTGATTTTCTATAACCTAGGCTTATAGCAAAAATCCCCCGTTGATACACCTTAAATCCCCCAATTTTCAGTGATATATATGAAGATTCTAGGAAAAAATCATGTAATTAGACCATAAAACTTACCTCCAATAGAGGTATAGGTGAAAACCTCTTAATCCCACGTTCCCTAGCTTCAAAACTTGCCCAACAATGGTGAAATAATGAAAACCCTTGCGGATGAAATGTTACTTAACAGGTCCGTCCGTCACTGAATTTCCTCTATGCGATCGCGACCTCTCACCTGCGATCAAAAAGCACAAAAAATCCGGAACTATGCGATTGCATCCTTCAGCTTGCGATCGCATATAACTAATTTCACTGGCCCCAAAAAGACTCTATACGATCACGATACACTGCCTGCGTTCGCATTGAACAACCTCGCCCAGCTATGCGATCGCATACCCATCTCTGTGATTGCAGAGAAGAATAATGATGCCTTCCAAAATCCTTCTACATGATCGCAGGAGTACCCTTGTGATCACAGAGAACAAAATGCACCTGTAACTATGACCTCAAAACCTAACTGCGCACTTAGCCAAAAATGGTCCGTTTGGACCCCCGAATTCACACCGAGGCCCCTGGGATCCCAACGAAAACCACCAACCTACTCAAAAACACAATAAGAACTTTTTCCAATCATAAAAACTCACCCTTAAACACAGAAATCATCAAATCAAGGCGGATTCAAGGCTAAGTTTCAACCAAAACTTCCAAAACCTACATTCTATCAAAAACCCGACCAAACGATGTCCGAATGACCTGAAAATTTGCAGACATATCCAAAATCACCTAACAAAGCTACTGCAACTGTCGAAATTCCATTCTTACACCCGGATCAAAATCTCACCTATCGACCAGATTTCGCCAAATTTCCAACTTCGCCAATTCAAGACTAATTCTACACTGAACCTCTAAATTCAATTCCTATCACTCTCTTAAGCCACAAATGATCCCCAGAAGCTACTCGAACCATCAGAATTCGATTCCGAGCCCTCTAACTCACAAGTCAACATCTGGTTGACTTTTCCCAATTATTCTTTCATCAAATAGACTGTTTGTCTCATCTCCTACCAAACTTGATCCGAATTGACTCAAATTCACCAAACACATATATTGAAACATGAACAAGAATATAACGAGGAAAACGGAATGGTAACTCACGTGATGACGGACTGGGTCATCACAATATTACTGGCTTACTATGGAACGGGACTGTATCAACTATGTGCGCAAATGTCATCAATGCCAGATACATGGAGATTTGATTCATTCTCCACCATATGAGTTGAATACGATGTCGGCACCATGGCCTTTTGTTGCTTGGGGTATGTATGTCATTGGGCCAATCGAGCCAGCGGCATCTAATGGGCACAAGTTTATTCTGGTTGCTATTGATTATGTTACTAAATGGGTTGAGGCAAAGACATTCAAGGCAGTAACCAAGAAGGCAGTGGTTGATTTTGTGCATGCAAACATCATTTGTCAATTAAATATTCCGGAGGTGATTATTACGGATAATGGTGCCAACCTTAACAGTCATTTGATGGTAGAGACATGTGAGAAGTTTAAAATTGTGCACCGCAATTCCACACCATATCGTCCTAAGGTGAATGGTGCAGTTGAAGCAGCCAATAAGAACATTAAGAAAATTCTTTGGAAAATGGTGGAAGGATCAAGACAATGGCATGAAAAATTTCCATTTTATTTGTTGGGATATCGCACTACCATTCGCACTTTGGTAGGTGCAACCCTTATTCATTGGTGTATGGCACTGAGGTGGTAATACCCGCAGAAGTTGAAATACCCTCCCTTCGCATCATTGCAGAGGCATAAATTGATGATGATGAATGGGTTAAAGCCCGACTAGAACAATTGAGTTTGATTGACGAGAAAAGACTGGCAGCAGTATGTCATGGGCAACTGAATCAATAGAGAATGGCCAGAGCTTATAACAAGAAAGTGCGTCCACAAAAATTTGAAGTCGGACAATTAGTATTGAAGCACATCTTACCTCATTGGGCAAAAGCAAAAGGAAAGTTCGCTCCTAATTGGCAAGGGCCATTTGTTATATCACGAGTATTGTCTAATGGAGCATTATATCTAACAGATGTGGAAGGGAAATGCGTTGAAATGGCCATCAATTCTGATGCAGTCAAAAGATATTATGTATGGTTTCTTTATCTTCATGTATCTAATTGTATTTGTCATGTGAAATAGAAACGATTAAGGTATTTTGTTTCCCTATCCAAACACTTTATCCATTGTTATCCCTTTGAGCCTTATTACATTATTCTTTCATATCCCTCTTTCGGAATCAACAACAAAGTCAAATTTAATGATAAATGTCAAAGATGAAAAAAAGGAAAAGGATGGAAAAAAGAAAAAAGAATGGAAAAGAAAAAAAAGGAAAGAAAAAGAAAAAAATATGGAAAAGAAAAGAAAAATAAAAGAAAAGAAAAGAATGAAAAGAAAGAAAAATGCAAAGAAGAAAGAATTGAAAGAAGTAAACACCGCAACAATGAAGCGATTCTATGATTCGAACTATGTTTTGACTTGATCCCATAAGGGTACGTACGCAACCTCACTAAGGTTTAGTCATAACAGAAAGGAAATCCAAGAGTCCCCAATGATTGAAACTAGGACAGATGTTATGTTTATTATGGAAGATATGATTCCGAAAGGTGTAATTTTTAAACCCACGTTAGAAATTTTGAGCCTTTATACCTTTCTTTCTAAACCCATGCAAAATCCACATTACGATCCAAAGAAAGACCTTATGATCAATTTAAAGGAATGACAGTACAAGTAGGTGAAATAAAACATGTTATGGATAACACTCTTGTACCTGAAGATGAAAAATATAAAAATAAGAGTCTTATTGGTGAAAACCCTCACGAGCACCATAAGGCGATGTGAGTTGAGAGAGATAAAATGAGAGTCTTATTGGTGAAAACCTTCATGGGCACCATAAGGCGATGTGAGTTGAGAGAGATAAAATGGGAGAGACTTATTGGTGAAAACCCTCACGGGCACCGTAAGGCGAAAGTGAGAAAGAAGTTTGTGGTGGAAGAGCGGCAAAACAAGCAAGGTTGGGGTTTAACTGAAAATCGAGAGATGGAATGAAGTTGGCAAAAATGGCAGTTGATAATTGATTGGTTGGACAGACTGGGTCGGTTAATCCAAATGCATTGCATGATCAAAGAATCAGCCTTCCCACTCAGATAAGTCTCTTCCTTTTATCTTTCAAAAGTATTTCTACCCTCAGAACTTCGAGGTCATTGCATTTCATTTTTTTTCTTGGAATCTGTCTATAAGACACTATCAGTTGAAGCTAACTACCAGCTTCTCAGTTGTATGGCACAACAAGATGGGGATTTAATAAAGGATAGTTGAAACAAAAATGACATATGTCGATCAGATATTTGGAGGGAAAATCAAAAAAAAGGAAAAAGAAACAACAAGAGAGAGACACAAGGAAAATAGTTGGGTCATCGAGATCAGGAAATTTTGAAAGACATATAGAAATTAAAGCGAGGTAATACAAGTTCGAAAGAGCAAGATGGAACAAGCTCGAATGTGGGAGCAAGGCCAACAAGAATGGCAGTTGCTAACCGGTGTTTTATACTAACAAATTGTTCTTTGATTAGAGCAGGGACAGAAAATTCAAATTCTTACTAATCACTTTAAAGTGAATGTGACCAATATGGATAATAAGGGAGCACAAATTTTGGCAATCAAGCGCCCACCTAAAGAATAAGGGAATATTTTTTAAAAGTTGAAAGCAGGCGCCCACTTGAAGAATAAGGGAATATCTTTTTCAAAGTTATAAGCAGGCGCCCACCTGAAGAATAAGGGAATATCTTTTTCAAAGTTAGCAATCAGGCGCCCACCTGAAGAATAATGGAATATCTCTTCAAAGTTGTAAGCAGTCGTCCACCTGAAGAATACGGGAATATCTTTTCAAAGTTGAAAGCAGGCGCCCACCTGAAAAATAAGTGAATATCTTTTTCAAAAGTTTGCAAGCAGGCGCCCACCTGAAGAATAAGGGAATATCTTTTTCAAAGGTTCGCAAGCAGGCGCCCACCTGAAGAATAAGGGAATATCTTTTCTAAGCTTTAAGCAGGCGCACACCTGAAGAATAAGGAAATATCTTTTTCAAAACCACAGCAATCAGGCACCCACCTGAAAACAAGGGAATACTTTTTCAAGCACAACAAGCAGGCGCCCACCTGAAGAATAAGGGAATATTTTTTCAAAGTTGTAAAAAAGCGCCCACCTACCTGAAGAATAAGGGAATATGTTTTCAAAGTTCGCAAGCAGGTGCCCACCTGAAGAATAGGGGAATATCTTTTCAAAGTTGTAAGTAGGTGCCCACCTGAAGAATAAGGGAATATCTTTTCAAAGTCGCAATCAGGCACCCACCTGAAAAACAAGGGAATAGGTTTTTAAGCACAGTAATCAGGCGCCCACCTGAAAAATAAGGGAACTTTTTCAAGCACAACAATCAGGCGCCCACCTGAAAAACAAGGGAATACTTTTTCAAGCATAGTAATCGCAAGCAGGCGCTAACCTGAAAAACAAAAGAATATATTTCAAGCATGTTGTAAGCAGGCACCCACCTGAAGAATAAGGGAAGTATCATTTGAAATTCAGCTTTAAATCTTAATATTTAATAACATGGTATACCCAAGCACCATACTGGAGCAAAAAAATATTTCTTTGTTTTTAAGTTGTAAGCAGGCACCCACCTGAAGAACAAGGGAATACATTTTCAATTTCAACAAGCAGGTGCCCACCTGAAAAACAAGTGAATACATTTCAACCAAGCTGTAAGCAGGAACCCACCTGAAGAACAATGGAATATATTTTCAATTTCAACAAGAAGGCGCCCACCTGAAAAATAAGGAAATACATTTCAAGCAAACTGTAAGCAGGCACCCACCTGAAGAACAAGGGAATACTTTTCAATTTCAACAAGCAGGTACCCACCTAAAGAACAAGGGAATACTTTTCGAGCAATAGTAAACAGGAGTCCACCTGAAGAATGGACACAGTCAAAAGTTATGCAAGATACAAGATCAAGGCAATTCAAGAACAAGATAGTAGGCACTAGATAGGATTCTATAAATCATAGAGCATAGCTTAGGCTAGCTTCTTTTAACTTTACAATGGTGTAATAAGGGGATCGGCAAACAGCAACAACAACATCAGTAATGAGATCACAGCTTCATGGTAGTCCCAACTACCAGACATTCGTGAACAACACTGACTTGATTCCTGTTTAGCACAGGATATATACGCAATCTCTGAAGCAAAATGCGGTAAAAAACTTTCAAAAAATTCTTCACAGGGAATATGCGAATGGGCAAAAATCCCTCATTACTGCTCACTTATCTTTGCACTGAAACTCTGCGTGTTCCCTAGCAAAGAGGGGCAGCTGTGAACACGTGATTTTTGCCCTAAGCAAATTATTCCCAAATATATGCAAAATGATTTTTGAATTTTTGTGGCAATTTATTGATAATTGTGTGCATAATAATAATTAATAAAATAGGTAGAAATACCAGGATTTTATAATTTTTGAAAAAAAAATGAAACAAAACAAAGAAAATTAAAATACATATCTATTTGTTTTTAATTAGAAAATACTAAAAATAATAATAGAAATTAATTACTTTTTCTTAATTTTAGTAAAAATCAAAAAATTAGAGAAAAAAGAAAATACAAGGAAAATAAAATACAAGAGTAAAATACAAAAATGTAGAAAAGAAATAAATACAAAAAAATACAAAGAAAAGTATACTGTAATAATAAAATACAAAAATATTGGGCTAAATACAATAATAGCGAAATTAATAGCCCAAGTGTTAAATAACACACTAGGCCCAAAAGAAAGGAACCTGGTCTTCCCAGGCTTGCCAAACGACACCATTCAAAGGACAATAGATCTGGACCGTTGAAGCTTTGATCAAATGGCTCAAATAACGGTCACTTAATAAATAATACAACGTAGGGTGTTGGAATTAATTTGAACCATTGATATCATTAATCCAATGGTCACGATTAAAGGATCACTTAAAAGGAACGACACCGTATATGGGGTGATTGAATCTGAGCCATCGATTCACTTGATCCAACGGCCTCAGATCTTCAAAGGCTTTTAAATATACAAACGTTACATATATCATTTCATATTCACACCTTCATCCCCAAATATCAAACCCTAGCCGCCTAAGAATTCTCTCAACCATCGTCGGAAACCTACCGGTGGTGGTTCACCACCGTCTCTGATTGAACCACCATGAACACCGCATAACCTCCTCCGTCCCCTCTTTCACCCTTTCCCGTTGGTTTCCCCTGAAAACCCTTAGAAGCCATTGAATAAACCAAAAGGTGTTGCCGGAACCCTACTCCAGCGAACACCACCTTTGAACCAGAACCCCTCCTTAACACTGTACAATCTTCTTTGCCTCATCTTTCACCCCACCTAAGTGATTTTTTTCGAATAAGCCCAAAAATTGTCGAATCGGTCAAAAGGTTTCGCCTGAACCCTTCTCCGACAAACACCCTCGTTCCAAAAATCACCCTGTATAACCCCATAACACCTAGCTTCACGTTCCAAGAGTATTTTTCACAAAAGAGACTCGATAAGTCTGCCTGAGAGAAAAAGTCCAAGAAAACGATATCCAGAACTTCCAAGGTTCCGGATAATCAAGAAAAATAAATATAAAAAAAAGAGAAAGAAAGAAAGAAAAGAAGAAATAAAATGGAAAGCTAAGTATTCTGAACCCTTTTTATTTCTGATTTTTCTTATTTGTGAATTGCATGGCTATAATTTCTCTTATTTGAATGAGTTCTTAGTCAAAGTTGTACGTTTGTTGTTCATAATGGCCACACTTAGATTTCTAGGGTTTTATTTGATAAAATTTAATTAGTAATTAGGTTTTCCGTTAATTAGATTCTACCTCAGTTTAAATGTTCTTTTGAATCTCATTAATTGATTACTTTGATCTAATTTGATCCTTATCTATGAAACTAACTATTATTTGGTTAATTTTGTGAATCGACTTTGACTTTGACTTCTGAGTTCTGATTAGGATAGGGGTTTAAAGGTAAATAAAGATGAAAACATAGGGATAAATGGGGAAGGTTAGTAGGTGTGTTGTAATAAACCTAAGGGGGTAAGGGTACACTTGGTAATGCTACCTCGTTCACGGGTAATTAGATAAAGATTAAAGGGTAGTCTGGGCATAACAAAAGGGCAATTGGGTATTTGAAAGCAAGTGAGGGTAGTTTAGACAATTAAAGGTATTGGAATAGGGTAGATGGCACAAGAACCTTCTAGAAGGGGTTCTAGTATACTTTCAAATAAAATTAGTGTAGTTCTCTGAAAATGAATCATAAGAGGAGGGGTAGAAATTTAGAATATTTAATTCGAAATTCCCTCCCATTTTTGTTCTATAAATAGGCTTCATTAGGCCACTTTTAATAAGTTTGAAAGGTCTGATATTCTGAAATCCTTCTAATCTCTGAAAATTCGAATTTCCTAGTTGCATCCTTAGAAAATTCTCTAAGTCCCATAGTACTACTATTCCATTGATTCCGGATCGAGTTCAAGTTGAAATTCTCCTCGATTTTGGTATTTTGTTTGTTGATCCATGCTTATTTGATCTGGATTTGGTTGCTGAAGTTGTGTATTGCTGTGGTTATTGCCAGGAAAGTTGTTTGGTTTTTGAGGTTTTTGTGATCAAATCTGGTCGTTGTTCACTCGCTGTGAATCTGCTGGTTTATTGTTTGCTGGGGTCCTATTATTGCTGATCCTTCTCCTCTTATTGCTTTAGAAATTATCAGATTTGTTTCACCTTTCCATGTGCACTTATGAAACTCGAAGATGTAGTCACAAAATTTGAAGATATGAAAATGTTCGACTGATTTTATGTGCTTTTGATTCTGTTTATTTTATAGATATAGAATTAGTTAGACTCATTTGTATTTGTTAGGTTAATCGTATGTATAATTGGACTATTGGACTGTTGGAATGTGGACTCGGACTATTAATTTCTTTTAGTAGCTTAGTTTATTTACCACATAGAAAATCACATGTGAAGTAGATTAATAGAAAAACAATCACATTAGATTAGAGATTAGAAAAATTGAAAACAAATGTTAAAATTTGTTTTGGTTGAGATTTTGGATCTTCAGTTTTACAAATCAGAAAATGCAATGAAATTTTGAAAAATTCATTTGTTATCCTTAGTTTGTGTTAGTCAGTTTTAATACGTAAAAGCATGAGTTCGTCAGATTCAAATTTTGTTAATTAATATGATATGCTCAGATTAATTAATGTTATACAAGAAAAATTGTAATAGGTTTTCAATAATGAGTATAAAATGACTGCTTCAATATGAACGAATTTGTACTTCAATTCGAATATGTTTTCTGTAGTTTAGTTTTAATATTTCTAGTTGAACAAAGCAGTAATTCAACTCTGCATCTGAACATGTAGCGTTTCAATTGATAAATAATTGTAGAAATCAGTTTATAATGATAGTTAACATGTAAATCGTTTAATAACATGTGTAGTTAATCTGAATAAGTCACAACAGTAATATTCAAATAGGAATTCAGTGTTAGTGCCTTGGTTGATTTATGATAATATGCAGTTATAATAACCTTGTGAATCCATTAGTAGTTCAGTGATCACGTTGGAGCCTGTTTTTGGATTACGTTAGTAACATGGGCCTAACTTAGGCAGAAAGGCCCAGATCCAGTTACAATAGCCTCGTGTGCCTATTTGAGTGAACCAATGTGTATGAATTGGGATAAAATGAGCCCCGTGCACAGTTGTGCGTTGTTACTTCACTGGCCTGATTTAAAGGCCCAAAGCCCAAAGGTTTGAACGTAAATAAAAGATAAAAAAAAACAAATCGCAGCTAGACATAATCATTTGGTATTTGGATAAGACAAAAACAGTAGTAGAAAATGTAGTACACATTAGGCTTGACCTCTTAAAATAAATGAGATGAGCATCGTTTAAAAATAAAATGCACGGGGCCCTCAATTAATTATTATAAAACTCTTACATTTGGAAAGATCATTTAGCAAATTTTACGGTATTTCCCAAAGTTAACAAGACGTAGATATTTTAGGCGCGATTTATTATACACTTTCTCAAGTATGGGTGCACATTTATGAGACCCAAATTTAAATCTCAACGAAGTCGAAATGTATTAAAAGCCACAGGCATACTGGTACGGTGTGGCCCAAAATGCATTTTCACGACGTTGCAATTCTTTACAAAATGATAAAATGGAATATTAATAAATTCACATAAAATAGAACATATAAAGAAATCTGATAAAAACAAATACAACAGTTGAGCGATCGTGCTAGAACCACGGAATTCGGGAGTGCCTAACACCTTCTCCCCGATTAACAGAATTCCTTATTCGGATTTCTAGTTCGCAGACCGTAACAGAGTTAAACTTTCCTCAGCTCGAGATTAAACCGGTGACTTGGGACACCATTATTTTCTCAAGTGACGACTCTGAAAAATAAAATAAATGAATCACGTTCCGACTGTCCTTAAATTGGAAAAACTCCTTCCTCTTATTATATCCCTTATCGAGGTGTAAATAAATAAGCAGGCTCGGTAAGAGTAAAAAAAAGGAGGTCTGACAACACCTATAATGCATCAGTTCATCGTGACCCAAATAATTCACATGCAGAGAACATGGCCACACTCATGACCCAGATGAGTATATTGACAAAGAAGATCGATGAGATGGGTACAAAACAGGTACACATTGCGGATACAACAAATGGAAGACTGTGTACAACTTGTATTAATTAGTCTTATATGTGTTCATGGAGCGGAGAAGGTGAAAATCAAGGGGCAAGGGAAGATATGAATTATGTCACCAACTATAGGGGTCAGAGACAAGGAGCACATCAATGGAGACCGCCACAAAATCAGCAGTACAGGCCTAACATGCAACAACATGGGGGTATGCATCCGCAAAACCAAATGGTGCCAGTACCATATCAAAAAATATAGGGCTATCCATAGTAAAATCATTAGCAACTGACATATCAAGCACCTCCTCAGCAAGATAACAACATGATAGAAATCAGAGGTATGCGTCAGCAACTCATTGGGACAAATAATAAAGTGCAGGAAAAGTGGGTAGTGCATGATTTGGCAATAAAGAACATTTAAATTTAGTTGAGACAATTGTACATGGCTTTAAACAACCGTCCTCAAGGAACCTTGCCTGCAGACACTAACATAAACCCTAAGGAGCAAGACTCAAATCAGCGGATGGCAGTAAGTCTCCAGAATGGGTGATATTTAGACAGAGAACATGAGATTATACAAGCCAGTAAGGAGAATACCACATTCATTGCATCGCCATTAGAGGTAGAGGAACTAATAGATCTTACTTAAGCGGTGGTTGAGTGGAGTCAGGAGGAGAAGGCAAAGAAAAGATGAATGAACAAGCTGCAGAGCAGGTGGAACCTTTTGTGCCAGAAAATTCCAACAAAAAGAAGCCAACAAGCAATGCAAAAAGGGCGATACCTGCACCCTTCTCTCAGAGACTGGTAAAACGAAAGAAGACAGATCAATACAAAATATTTATGGAGATGCTGTGTCAAATTCAGTTGAATATTCCTTTGATGGATGCTTTGAGGGAGATACTTGATTATGCCAATATGATGAAAGATCTAATATCACAGAAGTTTGATTTTCAGGATCTATCCACTGTGAGTCTAACACAGACCTGCAGCGCATTAGTGACAAAACCGATGGCACAAAATATGTCCGATCTAGGTAGCTTCTCCATCCCATGCATAATTGGGAATTATTCCTTTGCAAAGACATTATGTGATTTAGGTGCCAATATAAATATGATGCCACTGGCAGTATACACCAAGCTAGGCATTGGCAGAGCTAGACCGACTTCGATGCTGCTACAACCGGCTGACCGCACAATGAAAGGCCAACTGGTATTCTTTATGATATATTGGTCTAAGTGGGAAAGTGCATGTTCCCATTAGACATTGTTATTCCAGATTGTCAAGTAGATGAGGAGATACCACTCATTTTGGGTAGACCATTTTTGGCCACTAGCAGAGCATTGATTGATTGTGAGACTGGGGAGTTTAAAATGAGACTGAATGATGAAGAAGCCATTTCAATGTTCAGCAATCTATGAGGAGACCCGATGAATATGCTAATTTTTGTCTAATGGAGGCAGTAGAGGTGATCATGTAAGAAGATGATATGACCCTGACTGTTAAAGATCCATTAGACGCATGTCTGACAAAATTTAGAAGAGATGGATGGTGAAGGGTTAGTTGAATGGGCCATGGCACTTGAAGGCCAAGGATTTCGGAAAAGGGAACCTCAGTTTGAGACCCTTGAGTTAGAAAAAAGGGCTACACCTCTAACAAAGCCATCAATAGAGGAACCACCGAATTGGAGCCGAAGCCATTCCCAAATTACATCATGTACGTTTTCTTAGGCCCTAATTCTACTTTGCTTGTTATTATATCATCTGGTTTTCTAGATGTGCAGGTAGAACAACTCCTATAGGTACTGCAGGAAAGCAATACTGTCATTAGCTGGACCATAGCAGACATTAAGGGTATCAACCCGACCTTCTGTATGCATACGATTCTCTTGGAAGATGGGCACAAACCTTCCAAAGAAAATCAACAAAGGCTGAACCCGAACATGAAAAAGGTAGTAAAGAAGGAAATGATCAAATGGTTAGGTGCGAGAATCATCTTCCCCATCTCTGATAGCAATTGGGTCAACCCTGTCTAACGTGTGCTAAAAAAGGGAAATGACTGTTGGGCAAAATGATAACAATGAGTTGATCTCAACTCGTATAGTCACGGGATGTCGAATTTTCATGGATTATAGAAAATTGAACACAGCCACCCGGAAGAACTATTTCCCCTTGCCTTTCATTGACCAAATATTGGACAGGCTGGCTGGGTGATCACACTTCTATTTCTTGGATGGTTATTCGGGGTACAATCAGATATTAATAGCCCCCAAAAGATAGAAAGAAAAAATTTGTCACCTGTCCGTATAATATCTTTGCCTTTTGGGATTTGTAATGCACCAACAACATTTCAACGGTGCATGTTATCCATCTTCACAGATATGATGGAGGATATTATGGAGGTCTTTATGGATGATTTCTCCGTGGTGGGAGATTCATTCGAAGACTGTCTTCACAGCTTAAGGAGAGTGCTTAGAAGATGTGTGGAGACAAATTTAGTGCTAAACTAGGAGAAGTGTCATTTTATGGTACATGAAGGGATAGTCCTAGGGCATCGAGTGTTCAGTAAAGGAACTGAGGTCGACCATGCTAAGGTTGATGTAATTGATAAGGTACCATTCAGTCAAGGTGGTGAGAGGTTTTCTTGGACACACTGGGTTCTATCGGCGTTTCATAAAAGAATTTTCCAAAATTGCTAACCCATTATGCAAACCCCTTGAAAAGGATCAGCCCTTTGTGTTTTCTAATGATTGTAGGTTGGCATTTGAGGAATTAAAGAAGAGTTTGGTAACTACACCCATCATTGTTGCACCCAACTGGGAGCAACCATTTGAGCTCATGTCTGATGCAAACGACTATGCTATATGAGCAGTCTTGGGGCATCAAAAGGATAAGATGATGCACCCAGTTTACTACGCAAGCAGAACACTAAGCGCTGCATAGCTCAAATACACTGTGATGGAGAAGGAGATGTTGGCAGTGGTGTTCGCTTTCGACAAGTTCTGATCATATCTAATTGGCTCCAAAGTAATTGTATATACTGACCATGCATCTCTTATGTACCTGATTGAGAAGAATGAGTCTATGTCATGCATGATTCATTGGGTGCTGCTGTTGCAAGAATTTGACCTCAAAATTCATGATAATCAGGGCACGAAAAATCAAGTTGTTGATCATCTATCATGACGTGAAGGAGCTAAAAAATCAGTCGAGGTCGAAGAGATTCTGGAATCCTTTCCAGACGAGCAACTGCTCGCAGCTAGTCTAGAAGAAGTGCCATGGTATGTAGAGTTTACAAACTACCTGGTCTGCGGTATAGTTCCTTGCGACCTTTCATCTGTCCAAATAAAAAGTTTTATCGTGATTGCCGCATGTATTATTGGGATGGGCCTTATTTGTTTAGAATATGAGTTTATAATATTATCCGGAGGTGTGTCCCCGAGATAGAACAATCTTCTATTTTGCAGGCTTGTCATGCATCACCATATGGAAGACATATTAGAGGGGTCAGGACAACTACAAAAGTGTTAGAGGCCAAATTCTTTTGGCCAACTATGTTTAGAGATGTGCACCTCTGCGTAAAGGGCTGCAATGAATGTTAGCTGACTGGGAACATTTCTTGTCACCATGAGATGCCTATAAAGCTGATTCAAGAGGTAGAGGTGTTTGATATTTGGGGGATTGACTTCATGGGTCCCTTCGTCAGCTCATTTGGAAATAAGTACATACTTGTTGTTGTGGACGATGTGTCTAAATGGGTAGAGGCTGTATCGTTGGCCATTAATGATGCAAGAGTGGTGGTAGGATTTCTGAAGAAAAATAAATATATTCACCCGGTTTGGGACACCAAGAGCGATCATCAATGATAGAGACGCTCACTTCTGTAATAGAAACACTGAGAAATTACTTGCAAAATATGATGTACGCCACAAGGTGGCTACCCCTTACCATCCTCAAACTAGTGGAAATGTTGAATTGTCTAACAAGAGATAAAGAGTGTACTATCCAAGACTGTGGATGCCACACGAACTGATTGGTCAAAGAAGCTTGACGACGCACTTTAGGCCCATCGAGCTGCATTCAAAACACCATTAGGTATGTAACCATACAAGTTAGTATTTAGGAAGGCCTGTCATTTGCCTATGGAGCTAGAACATCTAGCTTGGTTAGGCAATAAGAACATGGATCCTGACGCTACTGGACAAAATCGACTGATAGAGTTGCATGAGCTGGAAGAATTTAGATATCAAGCCTTTGAAAGCATGAGGCTATACAAGGAAATAAGGAAGAAGCTGCATAACAAACACATTGTGGACAGATATTTAAAACCCGGT
>JASVEL010009542.1:0-25919 GCA_032618575.1 Nicotiana noctiflora | reverse complement strand
CACTGTTGTGTGCTATGTTGGTTCTGTCTCTAAGTATGTTGGGAAATTCTGATAAAGGTTATGGTGCTTCGTAGATATGAAGAAATAATAGGATGGTTTGAACTGCTGCTGGTAAGAATGTTTGGTGTATAGGAAAGAAAGATAGCTAAATGCATCTATATGTAATCATGTTCTGCGGTGCCAGAGTTCTAACAAGGCACGAGTGGTTCTGTTTAATAAGAGTTGAATTATAATTGAATAAGGGTGAATGACGCCCGAGAATGGTTTTGCGGTGTTCAAGATTTTGCTTGTAACAGTCAGGTGTATTAAGATTGTGTATATGGCTAAAGACGGTGGTTTCGTTAGAAGGAATCAAGACTTGTGTTATGTTATGTGAATGATGGGATTCTATTTATCCGTATTGGGAGGTAATGACAACGAATTCCAAATCGCAGGAAGTTCTTCAAAATAAAGCTTTCTAGAATGTGGTACTTCTGGGAAACATTGAGAGAGTATTCAGCGGCCTATGAGACTTAGACCGTGTAGTCTTGTGTATGAGTCTCGTGTGGTAACATGAGTTGAGATATTGTAGTGCTACAGTAAAGAGAATATTAAATTTAAGATGAATCAGAAAGGAAATTGGATAAATGGAGCAACTTGTTAATAAACCGAAACGGTATGATAAGGATACGATTAACTCTTGGTATTTGTCCGAAGTAATGAGTCTTGCAGATATGGTGCAACAAAGCTCTTGAGTGCTGGTAGTTGCATAGCTCGACGTGGGTAAAATGACTCAGTCCTGGCAGTTAAACTTATGCAATAAATTGGAAGAAAGAGTTTGCGATGTGTTATGTATTCATACAGGGAAGTGTGGAATCAGGCATAGCGATTCATGTGCTATATATGTGCTGGAGACTAGAAGTTCTCGTAATCCGCCTACGCAGTGGTTGTATATCATGTGTATCGGCACCTTTTAGCGATTATTGAAAATTGGAAGCCCTAGCGGCTCTCTCTTTACTTGATTTGACGAATTTGAATAATGATATACGATTGCAGACTGGTTGTCATAAGTCATGTTGTCTAGACTAATGTGATATGGACTATGTTAGAAAATGCCACAAACTGCGTAGCAGAGTGTATCGGATTATGCTCCAGCAAGGTAGATGTACCCTAGGGCCAACGGACGGCTGGTAGGTATTGCTTTGTCAGTTGGGCCTTTGTGGCGGATGTCAGTGTAGAGGTATCTACCATTGATTCAGTTCCGGTATTGAGGAACGTTGTCGGATGCGTTTCATGTGGCCGAGCTTGAGGATATATATATGTTTGTTGTAATGAGCAACTTGACTCGATGTGCATTTTCTCTTGCGAGATTTATGCGTGGATCGGGTGGCACGCCGCCACATGTATGGTATCTGGATCGGGTGGCACGCCGCCACGGGTATGTTATTGGAACGGGTTACGCGCAGCAACAGTGTGATGTGGAGAATATAGTTTCCTATATGTTACTTTGTATACAATACTTCCTAGCTTCTAAGGAATAGTCCGTATTAGGTACCGCTCGAGGAATAGCCCATCGGTTGTGTCCATTCAGGATTTGATAGCATATATTAAATGTATCACCGTAAGTGTGATTGATTGCTTGAGTTCAGACCTAAATATGTGCGTGGCTAACCATTTTGATCATGGTGACTTGAGGTGCTCCATGAGTAATAGTGCTTGGATAGAATCGTGAGTCGTGGCAAGGCCACGTGATGTTATGACATTCGAGGAGGGTTCAGGTACTCTAATTCTATGATGTGAGACGAGATCTCAGTTATGTGTTGTGATGGAATTGAGGAATTTGAATTACAACTCTTTTGTGTGAGTCAGTTGTCATGATTCGAGTGTGTTCATATCATTTCTTATTGGAGCCTGTGTTTTGCTCATCGTGGCTTAGGCCGATGAGGAGGTGTCATATTACCACTGTGGTGTGTTATAATCGAAATGATCGCTGGAGTCATTAATGAGTGCAAACATATGTGATTTCAGCTAGATAGAAAGGTAATATCGAGGTTTGGCTCCAAAATCCGTTGTAATATCAGTCAAAAGAGAAATGGCTTCATAAATGGTTGATTTGAGGAATTGTTACGGTTTAGCCCGTGTTTTATTTATCGTTGGCAGGATATGAAAGTGTTGGAATAAGACTTCAACTAATAAGAGGTTTCCATCGGTATTTGGGTATTGTAGGCAACTGCAATAAATAAAGAATGTTATTATGGTCATATGAGTAAAGTGATGCGAAGTGTAAATTCAACAAAGTTATGCATTAATGTTTGGGTACAACATGTGGAGATTGATATGGTGGTCGAATGATGGAAACAAACATGGCAGGAAATTCAGGGTGTTGGAATTTGGCCTAATGGCTTATTCGCTTGAATAAAGAATTATATCTACAGATTTATATAACTAATGTGCTCAGCTAAGTAGTGGTAGCACGGGAAGGTGCATGATGTGTTAAACAAGTTATTTGAGACTACATCATTGTAGTTCTCAGCACGTTCGAGGACGAACGTATGTTTAAGTGGGGGAGATTGTAACGACCCGACCGGTCGTTTTGAGCTTCGACGCGTCATTCAGCAGATTGAGGCCATGAACAGCTTCATCTCAGGTATATTGACTTGTGTGTATGGTCAGAATTAAAATTCAGGAAGTTTGGAGTCAAATCTAAATGGAAATTCTCCTTTTGAAAGCTTAAAGTTGAAGAAATGAACTAGGATTGGAATTTTGAGTAAATGACCTTGGAATTGGGATCTAATAGTTCCAGCATGCTCGTATGATGATTTTTAACTTGGGATTATGTCCGAATTTGGTTTTTGATAACCCGTGAGCAATTCGGCGTATATGGTCGAAGTTATTATTTTAGAAGAATTTCATAAATTTGGGTTGGAAGGTATTTTAGAGTAATAGATGTCCATTTGGGATTCTGAGTGTGGTAATAGATCCGTACAGTGATTTTGGAGTTGGAAACGCGATCGGAAGTGAATTCGGATGTCCGGAGGTCATTTTGAAGTGATTTGGCTAAATATAGGAATTTGAAGGTTTTTGAGAAAATTCGATCGGAAGTGAAAATTTTGATATCGGGGTCGGAATGTGATTCTGAAAGTTGGTGCAAGTCCGTAATGTCGAGTGTGACTTGTGAGCAAACTTTGAGTCAATTCGGATCGATTTTAGCAGGAAATGGGACAATTAATCTCTTTAAGGAAAGATTAAGTTGGAAAAGTCAACCCAACGTTGACTTATGAGTTAGAGGGCTCGGAACTGAATTCCGATGATTCGGTTAGTTTCGTGGGATGATTTAAGACTTAGGAGCGCAATCGGAAGTAATTTTGGAGGTCCGGTGAAGAAGTTAGCCTATTTTGGCGAAGTTGGAATTTTGGCGCAATCCGATCGATAGGTGATATTTTGATCTGGGAGTCGGAATAGAATTTCGACAGTTGCAGTAGCTTCGTTAGGTGATTTTGGATGTGTCTGCAAATCTTCATGTCATTCGGACATCGTTTGGTCGGGTTTTTGATCGAATGTGAATTTTAAAAGTTTAAGTTTAAGTTTGAATCGAATTCTAGGATTTTGGTGATTTTTGAGGTTTAAGGTAGCGTTTTTATGATCCGAGCAAGTTTGAATGAAGTATTAGGTTGAGTGTGTGTCTTTGGTTGTGGTCCCGAGGGTCTCGGGTGTGTTTTTGATTCCCAACGGGTCATTTTTGGAAGATTTTTGCCGTTTTGAGCATAAATGTAATGATCCAAAGGTCTATTTTTAGTTCTACAGATCCAAATTTGATTTCGAGACTTCGAGAATTTAAATAATGCATTATAGGACTGATCCAGAAATTTTGGTTCAATTTCATCAAGTCGCGATTGGGTTTTTGACGCGAAATATGATTTAATTGTTTAACGAGCGAAATTGATGTTGCACTGAGCAAATGAGATCCAAATTCAGTTTTGTTTGAACCACTGGATCCGTATCGAAATTACGAAGCCATAGGAAAAAGAATCGTCAAATGTCGAGTTCGTATGACGGAGTTAAAGCTATTTTAGTGAAAATAAAAGTTGCTGCAATTATTTTGGATAGCTGCTGCATTTTTTTAGCAGCGTGCACAGTACCAGGCATGCGTGAACAGTGTCCCACACGTGTGAACAGTGCTGGACGCTTGAACAGTATCGGAAAAAAATAAAATTTGGCATTTTAGCCACATCTTGAGTTCTACATCTCCGATTGAGGTGATTTCGCGGCGTTGTTCTCGTCTCAACAAGGAGGTAAGTTTTATGGCCTAATTACATTATTTTATCATGGAATCCTTGAGTATTTCACTGTTAATGGAAGATTAAAGGGGGATTTTAGCCCTAGGCCTAAATTACGGAAAATCATTGATTTGAATGGGCAAACGGAGTCCGATTTCGATAAATTTATATGCACGGCCTCGCGGCGAGACGAGGATCGCGTTGGTACTAATTTTAGAAATTTTTGAGCAGTGGGCCGGGGGTCAGGTTTTACCAACTTGGTGTATTATCGCGTATTTCGTATAAATTGAATTGGGTTATGTTTCTTTGACCCGTATTTGATATAATTGTTGTGGTTTGACTAGATTCTATGCACGAGGCAACAAATTCAAAAGGAAAAGGCATCGCGGACGAATTTTCGACCGGCTAGAGGTGAGTAGTTTGTATATATGGTAGCCTGAGGGTTCGAAACCCCGGCTTAGCACATTGTGACACTAGTAGGGCGTGGCTCGCACCCCGTGGCAGGTGCGGGATTGATTGTGACTGGGGATTGAGACTTAGTCCATCCCGGATGTGAATAATATGCTATATGCGGTTGAAACGCACGTTGTGTTAGATATATTTTGTGGGCTGTAAGCCTTGTTTGGGGCCTTGTGCCGACCTGTAGTTTCCCTAGGGGATAGTTATATATGTGATAGCTCTAATTGCTTAATCACTGATCTCAATCCTGGTTTGAAAGCACCGTATTGAAATGCTAAGTCATCTGTTTTGGAAAATTAAATAAGCATTAAAGTATTTTCATAATTAAATAAATTGGAACTTGGAAATAAATAAGTTGAGCTATTGTGTGACTCATATGCATGTTGTGGATTGAGGATGGATCGGGCTGCACGCCGCAGTGGTTGATATGAGGATCGGGCTGCACACCGCAGTGGTTGATATGAGGATCGGGCTACACACCGCAGCGGTATTGCGCTTGGGCTGTAGGAGCCCCTCCGGAGTCTGTACACACCCCCAGTGAGCGCCGTCGACGTTAAATGGATTGGGCTACACGCCATAGCGGTTATGTGCTTTGCATTGCATATTTGTCTGTGAATTATCTGTGATAGTGGTAATGTACTGTTGTTGTTGCTAGTTCATAGGAGGAATCAGACTGTAGTTTATCTTCATTATGTGGTATTTTGTGGATTTCTTACTTTCAGCTACTTGTATATATTTATTACTCACTGAGTACTTAGTACTCACCCCTACTCCCTGCACCTTTGTGTGCAGATTCAGGTACACAGGAGGGAGTAGACGAGCAATCTAGCTTTTACAGAGTCATATCAAGTTGCTGAGGTAGCTGCTGGCGTTCGCAGGACCTGGCTTCTCTTCTTATTCTAGTTTTCCTCTGTATATACATTATTCATACTTGAGTATTTGGTTTAGATATTGTTATCCGATCATGTTTAGAGGCTCTAGACTAGTGACCCTAGATCTTTGGGGTGATTATACAGTTTAGTTTTATTGTTGATATTAATGTTCAAGTAATTGATTTGAGCTTCATGCTCGGGATGAGAGTGTGAATGGTCGGGCTTGCCTAGCAGTTGTGTTGGGCGCCATCACGACCGGGATTGGGGTCGTGACAGTTAATTGTATCAGAAGTTAGAAAATTTCAGAAAACATTTCACACATTGGGTCTCGGCTTAAGGAGGCCATTTGGGCGATTTTGAAGAGAAACTCAAGGGAAATCATCAGGTAATCAACTAAGGACTTAAACTATGATTAGTATTGATAATATTATGCAATTATATCATAAAAATGGAGGAATTTGGGGTGATTCATGGAAGATTTAACCCTAGGCTTGAACTTTAGAAAATCAAGGTTTTGAATGGGCAAATGGAGTCCGAATTTGGTAAAATTGATATGCTTAGACTCGTATTGAGATGAGGGTTCCGAATATGTGACTTTCGTGATTTTCTGATAAGCGTACCGAAATTCGGTTTTGGCAACTTGGGGGTTTTGGTGTATTTTGAATTGTTTTGATTGGGTAATGCCCAATTGGCCTATTTTGATGTAATTCTCTTGATTTTTATCAGATACTACACCTGTGGAGGCCGACATTCGCGGCAAGAGGGTTATTTCTTAGCGATTTTGTACCGGAATTGAGGTAAGTGGCTTGTCTAATTTTGTGTGGGGGAACTTTCACCCCTAGGATATTATGTGATAGTTTAAATGCCTTGTACGCGAGGTGACGGGCGTGTACATGCGTTGGTTGTTGAACACATACTTTACTTAAAATGTTCGATGAGTGATATTCCTACTTTTAGTTGTTAATTCGATATTCTTACCCGGTAGTAGTTAGAAAAGCATGATTAGGTGGTATTTAGCTGTCTAGTTGCCAAATTGTCTTACTTGAGCTTCTTGATAATTATTGGCACTATTTTTTTTGGTGAAGTTATAGCTAAGCATATTATATTCTCTTTGTGTATTCCTTTATTTTCTATGTTTGTGGACTGCGGGTTCAATTCCCGAAGACCCAAGGCTGTGGGTTCGATTCCCAGAGACCCGAAGTGTTATTGGTAGGGACTGCGGGTTCAATTCCCGAGATCCTGAGATATTGGTAGGGACTGCGGGTTCGATTCCCGAGATTCTAAGTTATTGGTAGGGACTGCGGGTTCGATTCCCGAGATCCTGAGTTATTTGTTGGGACTGCGGGTTCGATTCCCGAGATCCTGAGTTATTTGTAGGGACTGCGGGTTCGATTCCCGGAGATCCTCAGTTATTGATTTATTCTTGAGACATGGGCTGCGGGTGTAAGGCCCCGTAAAATTTTTGTGCATAAAACCTAGTAGCTGTGGTGTCATGGTCCGAATAATGTGTTAGGAATGCGTAGAGAATTAATTTTTCCGAAAAGTGTCCAATATGCGGTCAAGAATGCGATCGCAAACCTGACATGCGGACCGCATTCTTGCCGCAAAACGTTCCAGAGAGTTTCCCAAAAATCGTGTCAAAAGTGCGGTCGATATGCGATCGCATGTCAAATCTGCGGTGCAATTTGCGACCGCAGAATCATCATGCGGACCGCATTCTGGCCGCATTCCTTAACAGAACCTGTGTAAAATTTGGGGCAATTCTGCGGTCACTATGCGGACCGCATGTTGATTCTACGGTCGCATAGTGCACCGCATAATTGACCCCGGCCCAGATTTTTGTAACATTTTGACCCGATCTCTTCTTTAATATAAAACACTTCTTCTTCATTTTATCATATCATCTTACCAAAATTAGAGAGAGAAGAGAGGGTTTTTAGAGAGAGAAATCTTTCATCTTCAAAGATTGTTCCAACCATCTTAATTCCAAGGGATCTTAGGGCAAGGATTCAACTTCCCCAATCTTTTCAAGGTAAAAACCCTAACTATTTTCTTTGATTTTCAGTTTTAATTGGGTAAAGAGAGGTTTGCATATAATAGCTTTTAAAAATAGAATTTTTACACTCATGCATGATTATTGAACTTGATTTTTAGTAAAAGAAGTGAGTAGAAGTAAGAGTCTTCAAGAACAAGGTTGGCAAGAGTAAGATAGCGTGGGTAAGCATAAAGTAGGAAGTTAACGGAAGAAAACTCATCACCGGGTATGTATGGCTAATTTTGATTCTTGTAAAATCGCCCAAATGTGTGCGAATCGTTTTGCCATGTGTCAAATTGAGAAATTTTACGTAATTATTTGATTTCCTTGTTGAGCGTTTGATTGATGTTGAACTACGTGTGGTGTGGTATGAAATATGAATTGAAAGATAAAAAGGTAATCGAGATTGGTAAAGAATTGGGAACAACCATTGTGATGGCATATTTGGCTTATTGTGGAAGGAATTTGAAACACCTTAATTGTGGTAAATTGTTGAACATGATTATGTGGGCATTTTCGATTTTGGAATACTTGTAACTTGGTTTTGATATTGGCTTGAGAATAAATTGAGAACATGAACCAATGTGTAAGTTGCATATTTGAACTTGTTGAAATTGTGTGTAGTACCTTATCTGCTGTTTGAAATTGTTGTGTTTTCAACTGTAAGGCGGGGTCGTCTTGCGCGCTGCAACGTGGGGAAATAAGGTGTGGGTTGGGGTGATAAGGGTGGCCGAGGTAATAAGGGTGGTCGGGGGCAATAAGGATGGAAAGCGATCGAAATCGCTATTGAAAATTGATACAAAAATCAATAATGTGAAATTGTGAAAGGAGACAGCAGGAGAGTTTGCAACCTGTGGGGCACCGATTGCCCCTTTGTTTGACTACTTGTGCTTTACGTGATTGATTGGTTATTGTTAAATTGGTTGATCGTAGAAAGTGCTTTGTGTGAGAATTATTTGAAATGAGGAAAATGTGGAAACATGGTTGGTTGGCTTAATTAATTGTTGATGTAATTTAATGGCTTGAGTTTACTTGGGACAAAGTTTGTCCATACATACCAGTACAATTCAAGTGTACTGACGTCCCTTTTGCCGGGGCGCTACATTCGTGTCATGATTGTAGGTGGATCAGTAGCAGGCACTTCAGCTCATCGGCAGTAGTATCCTTCTCCTTCCACTGCCCGTTTTGGTGAGCCCCTTTCTTCCTCGGGGCCTTGTATGGTTCATGCCACTCGGTTTAGATTTCATTTTGGTTTTGTAAGGTATAGCCGGAGCCTTGTTACCGGCAAGTATTGTATTTCCCCTTTTTGTATCCTAGAGGCTCCATAGACATGTAAACTGTGGGATTGTGGCCTATGTATATGTATGGGGCGTTGTAAATATAAATTATGAACTTGTTGGTGAATCAATCACATGGTTATGTTTATGCATTATGAAATCAGTCATTATTGGTAAAATATTTGGTTAATGAGAAACAATAAACACAGGGCTAACGCGTGGGAATGAAAGGCACCCAGGTCCGCTTGACTGGGCAACTCGGTCAGGCGCCGGTCATGTCCCTCGTTTTGGGGCGTGACAGCAGGTTCGATTCCCGGAGACCCAGGGGTACTGTTAATGGAACTGTGGGTTCAATTCCCACAGGTGCTGGACTTGTCAATTGAGTTGTTACTTGTCATTAGTTTTCTTGTAGACGGTTGCAGTAATCACCTTATTGTTGTTATTTAAAGATTATTGTCATTTAAACTGCTCATTATTGTTATTGTCATTTCATTATTGATTTCCCTCAGTAGGGCCCTGACCTTCCTCGTCACTACTCCATCGAGGTTAGCCTTGGCACTTACTGAGTACCGCCGTGGTGTACTCATGCTACTCTTCTGCACACTTTTGTTGTGCAGATCCAGGTACATCAGGACAGACTCACATCAGGTGATTCAGCAGCGTTTTGGGAGACCTCGAGGTATGATCTGCTACATCCGCGGATCCGGAGGCCTTCCTTCTATTCTATTAGTACTAGCAGATATTTTTCCTTCACCTCGTTGTTAGATACTCTTTATACATTGAGCCACAGTTGTATATTCCTTTTTAGTCTGTGTTACCAGTGGGATTCCGGATCTTGGTGGTGTTTTAAACAGTGTGTTTTGACGGATGTATGTGCCAAGCGGCACGGATTACATTTCTTTTTATGCTATTTTTCCGCTATTCCTTATTTAATGTTCATAACTTGTATAATCCGCAATGTGTTAGGCTTACCTAGTGTCACGACCCCAATCCCGATCGTGATGGCGCCCAACACAACTGCTAGGCAAGGCCGACCATTAACACTCTCATCCCGAGCATGAAGCTCAAATCAATTACTTGAATATTAATATCAACAATAAAACTAAACTGAATAATCACCCAAAGATCTAGGGTCACGAGTCTGGAGCCTCTAACATAAACGGATACAATATCTAAACCAATTACTAAAGTCTGAATAATGTGTATACAAAGGAAAACTGGAATAAGAAGAGATGTCAGGTCATGCGAACGTCAGCAGCTACCTCAGCAACTCGGATAAATACTGTTAAAAGCTGGAGTGCTCGCCTATCCCTCCTGTGTACCTGAATCTGCACACAAAGGTGCAGGGAGTAGGGGTGAGTACTAAGTACTCAGTGAGTAATAAATATATAAAAGCAGCTGAAAGTAGGAAATCCACATAATACCACAATATGAAGCTAAACTACAGTCCGAATCTCCTACGAACTAGCATCAACAGTACAATATAGCTACCACAGAATAATTTAACAAATAAAGATGCAATGCAATGCACATAACCGCTACGGCGTGTAGCCCGATCCATTTAACGTCGACGGCGCTCACTGGAGGTGTGTACAAACTCTGGAGGGTCTCCTACTGCCCAAGCGCAAAATGTTGCGGCATGCAGCTCGATCCTCATATCAACCGCTGCGGCGTGCAGCCCGATCCATCCTCAGTCCACAACGTGCAGCCCGATCCTCATATCAACCGTTGCGGCGTGCAGCCCGATCCATCCTCAGTCCAAAATATACATATAAGTCACACAAAGTTCAAATTGTTTATTTCCAGGTTTCAGTTCATTACTTATGAAAATACTTTAATTCTTATTAAATTTTCCCAAAATGGTGACTTAGCATTTCGATACGGTGATTTCAAACTAGGACTGAGATCAGTGATTAAGCATACAGAGTTATCACAATATATAACTATCCCCTAGGGATACTACAAGTCGGCACAAGGCCCCAAACATGGCTTACAGCCCACAATTATTTCAAACACGGTGTTTCTCAACCACTAGTATCATATTATACTCATTCGGGATGGACTAAAGTCTCAATCCCCAGTCACAATCAATCCTGCACCTGCCACGGGGTGTGAGCCACGCCCTACTAGCGTCACAATGTGCTAAGCCAGGGTTTCGAACCCTCAGGCTACCATATACACAAACTACTCACCTCTAGCCAGTCGTGGACTCGTCCGCGATACCTTTTCCCTTCAAATTTTCTGCCTCGTGCGTCATATCTAGTCAAACCACAACAGTTATATCAAATACGGGTAAAAGAAACATAACCCAATTCAATTTATGCGAAATACGCAATAATACACCAAGTTGCTAAAACCCGACTCTGGGCCCGCTGCTCGAAAAATTTCAAAATTAGTACCAACGGATTTCTCATCTCGCCACGAGTCCGTGCATATAAAATTTATTGAAATCGGAGTTCGAATGGCCTTTCAAAACCCAAAAATTCATTTTCATGATTTAGACCCTAATTCTTCACAAATTCTACCCAATTTCAGGAATTTTGGTGCTGATTCTAGCATAAAATCATGTTTTTGATTCAAGAAACTTACCTCCAGTGATTACCCATTGATTTCTCTCTTAAAAATCGCCTCAGAAGCTTCTTCCCGTTCCAAAATTGGAAGAAAACTCGATCTGCTCATTATAGGTACACTGTTCACGCGTTTTACTGCTCCCAATGGATTCCTTGTGAAATTCTAATGAATTTAGGCTTTTGAATCACTCAATTTGACCTTATAATGAAGGAGATATGTAGGTTTTAAGATTTGCAAATAGTGCAGGTTTTTAATACGCCGTCAGGGGCAGTTTCGTCATTAACCTGAAAATCTGGGCAACTTTAATAAAATAGCCATAAAATCCTCATACGATGTCCAAATTCGATGATTCTTTTTGCTACGGGTCCGTAATTACGATACGGATCTAATGCTTCATTCAAAACAGTAATCAGAGCTTATTTGTTCAATATGGTACCCCTTTATGTCAAAAGATACGACGTTGAAACATTAATTAAAAGCGTGATCACAACCCGAAACATATCCGAGGCCCCCGGGACCTCAACCAAAGGCACCAACATATCCCAAAATATCATCCAAACGTGTTTTCCCAATTATCAAAACATACCTAACAACACTGAAATCATCAATTCACATCGGATTCAGGCCTAAGTTCTTTAAAAACTTCCGAAACTAACATGAGATCAAAAACCCGGCCTAAACACCTCCGAATGACTTGAAACTTTGCACCCATATACAAAATCACCTAATGGAGCTACTGCAACTCTCAAAATTCCATTCCGACCCTCGGATCAAAATCTCACCTACTATCCAAAACTCGCCAAAATCCAACCTTAGCCAATTCAAGCCTAATTCTACACCTGACTCCCAAATTCAATTCTGGTTGCTCTCCTAAGTCATAAATCATCCCCCAAAACTAGTCAGATCATCAAAAATCCATTCCGAGTCATCTAACTTATAAGTCAACATTCAGTTGACTTTTCCAACCCATTCTTCTCATAAAGAGGTTTATGACCTCATTTTTATCTAAATTTCTTCCGATTTGCTTCTAACTTTCCGAACACATATAAATTAGCATATTGAAGTGTTAAATAAAGATAACGGGGCAATAACTCCCGTAACGACGGGTCGGGTCGTTACATTCTCCCCAACTTAAACAAACACTCGTCCTCGAGCGTACCCAGAGTTGTACTAGGAGCAATCCAATAGCCGAATGACCTTACCAAGCATATATGCGGGGTGGTACCATGTCACCCTATCTATCATAATTCCGATAACACAATATAGCTGAACTTCCACAGTCCATCTGAACCATATACCACATTGCATTTTCCGAAATCATATACCAAATCTGAATCCCACGTCTATACTCAGAATACACCTGAACCAACTATAATAGCCCATACTCGCCACTTCGGGTGAGATCTTATGGTGTACCAGACAACCCAATCACTCGAGACTGTCACACCTCTTTTTTACGCTTACCCGCGTGGGAGCGACGTATAAAAGAGAGTTTTTCCAATTAAAGGACAACCAAAACGGGATTCATTTATTAAGAGATTCGGAGTCGCCACTTGGGAGATTTATGGTGTCCCAAGTCACCGGTTTGAAACCCGAATTGAGGAAAGGTTTGACTCTATTTAACGGTCCGCGAACCAGAAATCCGGATAAGGAATTCTGTTAACCCGGGAGAAGGTGTTAGGCATTCCCGAATTCCGTGGTTCTAGCACGGTCGCTTAACTGTCATATTCGGCTTATTTATCTGATTTTTACAGTTATATACTTAATGCAAATTAATATCCCTTTACCACTTTTATTATTATTATTATTATTATTTACGAAAGAGAATGTTGCCTAAAAATATGTTTCGAATCACGTCACATGAAATGCACCCGGATCCTCGACACATTCTTATTCAACATTTTGGGATTTGGATTTGGGCCACATGAAATGCACACCCGTATTTAAGAAGGTAAAATTATTAAAATACGCGCCTAGAGCGATTACTTATTTACACTTTTGAGAAGGCCGGGAAATTCGCTAAGAAACGGCACATCTCGAAATCTAAATATTTTACATATACATTTATGAGGGCCCCTGCGATTTGTATAATTTTGTTAGGCGAGGCATACCTCTAATTCTAATTTAGAAGCAAACTACATTCCGCTATATTTATTTAAGAGTTAATTCAAGATTATTTAAAACATGTTGCAAGCCACACTACATGAAATGCACTTGTGGTTCACGACACGCTTTATTTAACCTTGTTCACAATTGGAGTCGGGTCACATGAAATGCACCCCCGATTCCTTTAATCTAATTACGTCGTTTAAAGAATAACGAACCAATTTCCATAATGTGACAACATCGTGCTCAACTATAACCAATTCGAGTAAACATACGAGTAGCTAACTAAGTGAGCAAATTCAAGATTATGGTGAACAATTACATAAACAACGGAAGCATAACTAGTTGGCGAGCATATGAAGGATTAGTCATTTTTATTAGCTAACTTCGACATTGCATGTTCAACAAAAATAATATATTTACAAAAAATAGTCTGAACCATACGAAACTAAATCAAATACGAAACACTCCAAAATATTAGCGAGAAGAACAATATCGGAAAAGAACATGCACCTTTATTTCTGCATATTTTTTCAACGTACACAACGAGAAAACGAACCTTTTATGACGATCTCGAACCTCGACCTCTCCGGACAGAACTCGAATCAAACGACGACCTCGACTGAAGTTGTAACTCGAATCAAAATGAAGAGATAACCGAACAATGGTCTCTCTTTTCTTTTCCGTTTTTTCCTTCTTCTTTTCCTAATCCCGTCTCTCTTTTCTTCTTCTTTGTTTTGTTTCTTTCTTTCTGTTTTCTTTTCTTTCCTTTGTTTTCAATTTCTCTAATTCCTTTCTTTCTTCTTGTTTTTCAAAATCACTCTTTTCTTTGTTTTCCAATCTCTTTTTTTCGTTTTTCAAAATCCTCTTCTCGTTCTCTTTTTTTTCTTTTGCTCCCCGTCCTTCTCTTTTATAAATCCCCTCTGCCCGTTTTTCTTCTCCCTTCTTCAAGAACAAGATCACCTTATATCCTTTTCCTTTTCTCTCTTCTTGTAGTAGTGTGCATGTGCATTTTTGTCTCTTAGGATATGTGTGTGCATGTGCATTTTGTCTCTTAGGATATGTGTGTGCATGTGCATTTTCCTCCATGTCATGTGTGCATGTGTTTTGTAGTGTGTGTGCATGTGTTTTTATATCTCTATCTTTCTTTTTTTTCATTTTTTTTTAATCCTTTTCAAGATGTCCCTTTCCCCTACTAACGTTTTGTGCTTCTTTCTGTTTTCTCTTTTAATTAGTAGTGTCCTTCCTCTCATTTTTGCATCATTTTCCTTCCTTTTAAATTGTATATCTATGTATTGTATCTTAAAAAATGAAGCTCTAACCAAACAGTAGGTTTTCTTCCCCCATTTTAACGTGAGCCCTCATTCTTTTGTAGGTTTCCTTGTTGTGTGTATGGGCTCTTTTGTCCGTGTTCCCCGTATGGTGGACTCACATTATTATCGGCTACGTCCGAAAATTATAAAACCGGGTAGTTTGAACCCGAATATTATTCTTTGCCCGGAACCGAGAATGAGAACACGGTGTTATTAATTAATCCTACGTGAGCAAAATAACTATAGGACTAATAACAAAAATTATTATTTTTTATATTTTTTCAAAATTAAAGTAACTACAAAATGTTAATGAAACTATTTTTTTATTATTTTCGTTTTTTTTTTTATAAAAAGATAAAACATAAAGTACTATTTTTGTATTTTTCAAGTTTAAAAATGACTACAAAACATTAATAAAACTATATTTTTGTTATTTTTCATTTTAAGGTAAAAATAAAGTAAAAGAGTCAAATTTAACTAAAATAGCTATATTAAAACTAAACTAAATATTTTACGCTAAAAATATAGAAAATCTCGGGGAGGGTCAAAAATCACGTGTTTACAGTGGTCTCCAGATATCTGTCAACACAAAGAGTTTTCAGACAAAGAACGACTAGACAAGTGTTTTTGACCTGACCCTTATTGGGAGGGACTAAACTAAGAGAAGAGGAATGTGACCGAGCCCTTGTATCTGAGCTGCCTACATATCCTTGGCTATAAAGGAATCAGGCCACGTGTAGTTCGAAAGTGAGTGAGGAAATGGAGTAACCGAGGTGGAGAGCCGGTCGAGGTGTCGTTCCGTCGAGGTTCCGTCCCATCGAAGTTCCGGTTCGTGGTCCTGCTATTACATCAAAAATCAAAATATGAAAAAAAACTAACTAAGCCTATCAGCTACTAGTTACAAAATTCATATCTATAAGTCTTCTGAAGCTTGATCTTGAGTATTGGTTGGTGCTTCATGCGGACTCTAAATTTGAACCTTGATACTTGCTAGTTGCAGGTGCTGCTTTTCGGATCAAGACCAGGTATGTTGTGCTCGTGACCTCGGCCATGTCTTGAGCACACCACATCTTTCATCAACTTTTGCATTTTGGATTGGCTTCATGCCTCTTTTTTTTGTTTTTTGTTTATTGTGACTAAACTTCTGTTGATCCCCTCGGACTGTTGACTCGCATTTCTGGTTGCCTTCCTTCTGATTCATGCTGGGGATTTCCGTTACACTCTGCCGCTTTCCTTAACCAACTTCAAAATAAATCGCCGCTCCATTCTTCAGGCGGGCTCCCTGACTTCAACTACAACTTCAAAATAAATCGCCACTCCATTCTTCAGGCGGGCCCCCTGACTTCAATTACAACTTCAAAATAAATCGCCACTCCATTCTCCAGGTGGGCTCCCTTACTTCAACTACAACTTCAAAACTAAATCGCCACTCCATTCTCCAGGCGGGCTCCCTGACTTCAACTACAACTCACTAATTTCATCCTATCCATGATCACCTTCTTTTGCCTTTTGTACCGTTTTCTTCTTCCTGCATTGCCTCTTGGGCCACCTTTTCTTCTGAATTATCTTGTCTTAGAATTGCTTTCCCCCTGGGTCGTATTACTTTTCTTTCGGCTGCTGGGGATATCTTTGGAGCTGTTTACTCACCTGCTGGGGATGATGCTGCTGAGGAAGTATCTTTTGTTTCCTTCACCCCTCATTTCCTTTGACTCATGCGCTTGAATTTGCGCTGGGATCTCTTGTTGTAACCCTCTGCTTTCAAGACCTGCAATGTAAAGACTGAAGACTTGCCTTTTGTTATACAGGTAGGCGCCTGCTTTTAGTAGCAATTTTTGAATTTAAAATACATGCTGGCAATAATTTACAAAATATGCATAGGACGATGTAAGATAAAACCAACGTAAAATATCCTATTCGAGGGCGGATAGTCCCATCGTATTCTATTCGAGGGTGAATACTCCCATCGTATCCTATTCGAGGGCGAATACTCCCATCGTATCCTATTCGAGGGCGAATACTCCCATTGTATCCTATTCGAGGGCGAATACTCCCATTGTATCCTATTCGAGGGCGAATACTCCCATTGTATCCTATTCGAGGGCGAATACTCCCATTGTATCCTATTCGAGGGCGAATACTCCCATTGTATCCTATTCGAGGGCGAATACTCCCATTGTATCCTATTCGAGGGCGAATACTCCCATTGTATCCTATTCGAGGGCGAATACTCCCATTGTATCCTATTCGAGGGCGAATACTCCCATTGTATCCTATTCGAGGGCGAATACTCCCATTGTATCCTATTCGAGGGCGAATACTCCCATTGTATCCTATTCGAGGGCGAATACTCCCATTGTATCCTATTCGAGGGCGAATACTCCCATTGTATCCTATTCGAGGGCGAATACTCCCATGAGATCAATGTATGAAAGTGAACAAACCCGAGACGTCCTGTTCGACGGTGGATAAACCTGAAACATCCTATTTGAAGGTGGACAAACCTGAGACGTCCTGTTCGAAGGTGGACAAACCTGAAACATCCTATTTGAAGGTGGACAAACCTGACATGTCATCTTGAATTGCCTTCCTCGTTTCTCCGAGAAAATTTTCAACAACGGCAGAAAATTTTCTGCCCTAGTATTGGTGTTCTTCCTTGTGGCATGACTTTCTGCTATCAATAGCACTTTCTTTCCCTGTTTCAAATCAAAGAAAATTTGTTAGTTCAAAACATTGTGAGCGGTTGTGCCGCTCATGTGGTGGTTTTTTCCTTTTCTCCTTTCCCTCGCTCGGGGTTCCCAAAACTTGTTGGGGAATGATTTCATTTGTTGGAGATGATATTCCTGTTGGGGATGTGTTTTTCCATTTATCCCTTCCCCGTTCTCAACTTGCTGGGGGTTATTTTGTTGAAGATGGGATTTGCTTTCTTCCTTTACCACTCTGTGTTGTCCGACCACCTCGGAACTTGCTGAAGATAACACTGCCGGTGGATTTTCATTTCCTCAAAATTGGTGTTTCACTCTTCTTAAAGGTTGTTGAGGATGACACTGGTTCGAAGACCATTTCCCTTAAGACTTTCCTTATTCCCCAAGTGGGTATTGACTTCCAGAAAATTTTCAAACTGAAAAGAAAATTTTCTGCCCCAGTTTAATAATCTTCTTTGCACCATACTTCTCTGCCGTCAATGGCATTTCCTTGCCTTGCATAATAATTGGAAAGTTGGTGGCAAGTTTTGAAGTCATTTCTCACTATGTTTTGACTAGACCGACTTTGATGGAGAATTTTGACAAAAGGAGAAAGATAAAAAGAAACAACAAATAGAAGACAAGGGAGGACTGACTCTCTAACCAGAAACAACTATAAAACTTTTCAAACGCGGATACCAACTCTACTGGTCATGACATGCACATATGGCCTATCCTCCATCGTTAATTGCCTTTCACGATTTCTGTCTCGTGATTTCCATCTGATTATCCCCTTTATTTGACTTGTAGTGCCCGAAGGGTTTTCACTTTCAAGCCTCTCTCATTTTGATTTTCTCTCAGCTTTCGTCGCCTTATGGTGCCTGTGAAGGTTTTCACCGGTAAGACTCTCTCATTTGTATCACTTTTAGCTGGGGATCGGGGTGTCACTGCTAAGACTCTCTCGTGTTTCCTTTCTGCTGGGAATCAGAGTCTTTTCTGCTGAGAATCAGAGTGTTATATTCTGATAGGACTCTCTCACTCGCCTGACGTGGCATCTTTTGAAGACTGATCAGAAGGTCTTTCTGGACCGTAATGTGGGATTTGGATAGGGCTAGAAAGAAAGGGTATTGAAGGCTCAAAACAAAATCAATTTTGGGTTCAAAATTTACAACCTTCGGACCTACATTTATTTATAATCAACACAATTTTTCTTTGCCCCAGTTTTTTACTTGGGGAATTTTTATTACTTTATTTACACTATGACCGAGCTGTGAAGCGCCTACGTATCCTCTTTAAGGAATCAGGTCAAACGTAGTTCCCAATTCCCTTTTTTTCAAGTTTCTCTTTTTCATTCATTTTTCTTTTTCTTTTCTTTTCTTTATCTCTTTTTGTTGTTTTCTTTTTCTTTTCTTTTTCTTTATCTCTTTTTTTTTCTTTCAAACTTGTGTTTCTAGTCTTTGCAACTAATTCCGAAGGAGGGGTATGAAAGAATTCAAATTAAGGCTCAAAGGGTTGACGATGGATAAAGTGTTTGGATAGCAGAACAAAAAGCCTTTGTCATTCCAATCTTCAAAACATGCCAAGTTCAAACAACATATTCACGACATCTTTTGTTTGTGCCCTGATTGATAACCGTATCGTCCATTCGCCTTTCATCTATCATTTTAAAGTATTGTTGGATGACACTTTCATTTCAGTATAACGAGCGAACCCCGTCTTAGCATGGCCAATTTTCCTTTAAGGGTTTCTTCATGTTTTACCTGCCCCAGTCTCACATGATTCGGGCTCCAAATAATCTCAAATCATTTTTATTTCTTTTTTTTTTTAGAATGACCTGATTATCTTTGAATTGCATCATGATTTACCCTTAATATTAGGCCAAAATTATGTACGATGCCATGTCATTAGAGTTAGCGTTCGAACAAATGACAAATTTAAAGATAGAAAACTAAACAAAAAGACGAACTGGGTAATAAAAGACCAAAAGTTTCACTAAACGGAGAAGTGGTTGAAATACAATCAAGCAAACCAAAATACAAAACTGAAACGAAACTTGCAACGACTAAGCAAACTGCAATGACCAAAAATGGAAAGATAAGAGGGTTTCACTTCAAAACAAGATCCGGGTCACAACCCCGAAAACAACTCGGACAAAAGAAATGACAACAACACAAACCACCGAAACTCCTCCCGATTACCAAGCATGACTTCTTATATGTTGGGTCTAAGGGTGAGCTGGCAATGGATTCTGATTAATGTTGGGTGCCTCTGGTGTCTGAACCTCGATCTTATTGGTGTCAATAAGATTTTGCACTGCATGTTTCAGTTTCCAACATTTCTCGGTATCATGTCCGAGAGCCCCTGAACAATACTCACAGCTTACTGAGCGATCCACATTTGGGGGTAGGGGATTTGGCAATCTTGTCTCAACGGGACTCAACAAACCTATCTGCTTCAATTTGTGGAACAGAGCAGTATAAGTTTCTCCCAACTCAGTGAAGGTTCTTTGTGCCTTTTCCTTTCTGAAGGCATGATTCCCTCGGAAACCTGGTCTTGGAGGGTTATTGTAAGCCCTTGGTGGTGGATATGTGTTTCGGGGAGGGTGATTAGGGTGATTTGGGTAGTAGGGTTTGGCTTGGTAGTGAGATGAAGGACCTTTCGATCTGGACCAAGTACCCTCCTCTACTCTGTTGCAACTTCTTCTTTTCTCTTCTTCCCGAATGCAACCCCTGTGCCATTCCGAATAGCTTGAGTTGTTGCTTTCAACGCGGAATAGCTCAATATCTTATTGGACTTAAGTCCCTCTTCTATCATTCCGCCCATTTTGACCACCTCATTGAAAGATTTACCAACCGATGTCACCAGGTGACTAAAGTAGGTTGGCTCCAGTGTCTGCAAGAAGTAATCTACCATTTCATTCTCTCTCATCGGGGGATCCACCCTTGCTGCCTGTTCCCTCCAGCGGAACCCAAATTCTCTGAAGCTTTCGGCGGGTTTCTTCTCTAGCTTGAGCAATGATAAGCGATCAGGGATTATCTCAAGATTATAATTGAAACTGGCCGATGAATGCTTGGGCCAGGTCATCCCATGTAAACCATCTGCTGGGATCCTGCCTGGTGTACCATTCTAATGCGGACTCTCCCAAACTCTGACCGAAGTAAGCTATCGAATTTCATCTCGCCCTCCGGCTCCTCGCATTTTGCTGCAGAAACCTCGGAGATGGGCTACTGGGTCACCATGCCCCTCGTATAGATCAAACTTGGGCATTTTGAACCCGGCGGGCAACTGGACATCTGGAAATGGGCACAGATCTTTGTAAGCAACGCTGACTTGGTTGCCTAAACCATGCATATTCCTGAAGGATTGCTCCAGGCTTTTGACTTTCCGAATAACTTCCTCATGCTCCAAACGTTTGAAGTGCTTTTCCGGTTCTGCCGGGTTATCCCAGTGAGGGGTGTGTGAATGCGGTTCAGGAGCCTTAAAGGTAGGCTCGGGATCATAACAATGATTGTCATGTATTTGAAAAAGCGGTTCACCGGACGACTTCTGTAAAGTAGCAGGTGGAGGTGCCACGAAAACAGGGGTGACCGGAGGAGGAGTATTTTGTCTAGCTGGTGGAACCTGGGATGTATAAGGGTTTTCCCCTTGATAATATGGATAGATTGGTGCACTTGTCGAGGGATCAATAGGCGGACGCTCTGGAACTGGTGTAAGAGTAGGCTGGTTTGGTGGTGACTGTCCCCTAGCCCAGGCTAGGTGCATCTCTGTTATTTGTTGTCTCAACCGATCCACCTTATCTTTCATTATCTGTATCTCTGTTTTCTCTCCATCGAGACTCTTGCCGGAACTAGACATGCTTGCTAGAATTGGCCAGAATATTCTGTCAAGCCAACCGCTAAACTTTCTGTAAATGCAACAAACTTGACTTTCTGGAAATGCAACAAACTTGTAAGCTCACAGAGTTTAACAGATATGTTATCACACATTGGATGTAATGCACTTAGTCAGTTAACCATATATGTATTTGCTACATGCATCACTCCAGATCCTTGAAAACCTCTCTTGTTATTAACTTCCATTTTTTTTTTTTTTTTTTAAATTTTGCAAAAGGGGTGTGAACCCGGACTTGATTTTGCGGCTATGGCCTTGCAACATTTCCACAAGGAATATTTTAAGGCTATGCCCGTAAATTATTTAAAATGACTCAAAGTGACTATTTTTGTAAAAACAGCCTTCCGGCGTCCTTTCGGAATATTCGGCTATTTTTAAAAATGGTATCACTTTGATTTTATTGACAAAATTAAACACACAATTTTTTTTTGATTTTTTAAAGGGGTGGTTGGACCCGATGAGGGTTGCCTACGTATCCCACCTAATGGCGAGAATCAAACCTGCGTAGTTCGGTCAAACAAACTACATCTTTAAAGGAAACAAACTATTTATTATTTTTCACACATTTTTTTTTTAAGTTTAAAACAAATTTTTTTCTCTTTTTTTTTTTAGTAAAAAAAACAAACTATTTTGAAATCACATATTTTTTATTTTACAACAAACGTTTTTTTTTCTTTTTAAGTAAGTAAAAAAAAACAAACTATTTTGAGACTATTTTTTTTCATTTTCCTCAATATAAAAAAAAACGGTTAGCCTGCAAGTCTGAAGCAAATATATACATAAAACAAACAGGATGCAGCAGGATGGTCTTTTCATTTCAGGTCACCTGTCCTAGACGGACCCAACCCCTATGTTGAGTCCCCTAAGTCAAATGCAACATGACGCAAATAAACGTTCCTACTAGGGATCCGGCATGAAGCTTTGTTATTCTAGGTTTAAAACCTGGGTTTATTGTTCTAGACCTGGCTTACCCGAGTGGACAACTCGAGCCGAGGAGGAGGCAGCAACCCGGGAATACAGAAGCTTCACCGGTTTTGCAACTTATCCAAACCTCGTTCTAAGGTGGGAATTAGACACTATACAGAAAAGAAGTCACACGAAGTGCACCCTTCTTCATGATTTAGAAGACTCAGAGAGGAGATTGGTTTCGGCACAATTTATATGTACAGTTCAAAAAAAAAATATCAAAGCGATAAAAATATCATTTTGCACATTAATACAAACATATAATAAAATCATATAATAAATAAGCCAAATACAACAATTATTCCAAGCTCGAATTCTTAAACCCTGAACCAGTGGTTCTGGGTTTATCATCCCCAGTGGAGTCGCCAGAGCTGTCACACCTCTTTTTTACGCTTACCCGCGTGGGAGCGACGTATAAAAGAGAGTTTTTCCAATTAAAGGACAACCAAAACGGGATTCATTTATTAAGAGATTCGGAGTCGCCACTTGGGAGATTTATGGTGTCCCAAGTCACCGGTTTGAAACCCGAATTGAGGAAAGGTTTGACTCTATTTAACGGTCCGCGAACCAGAAATCCGGATAAGGAATTCTGTTAACCGGGGAGAAGGTGTTAGGCATTCCCGAATTCCGTGGTTCTAGCACGGTCGCTTAACTGTCATATTCGGCTTATTTATCTGATTTTTACAGGTTATATACTTAATGCAAATTAATATCCCTTTACCACTTTTATTATTATTATTATTATTATTTACGAAAGAGAATGTTGCCTAAAAATATGTTTCGAATCACGTCACATGAAATGCACCCGGATCCTCGACACATTCTTATTCAACATTTTGGGATTTGGATTTGGGCCACATGAAATGCACACCCGTATTTAAGAAGGTAAAATTATTAAAATACGCGCCTAGAGCGATTACTTATTTACACTTTTGAGAAGGCCGGGAAATTCGCTAAGAAACGGCACATCTCGAAATCTAAATATTTTACATATACATTTATGAGGGCCCTGCGATTTGTATAATTTTGTTAGGCGAGGCATACCTCTAATTCTAATTTAGAAGCAAACTACATTCCGCTATATTTATTTAAGAGTTAATTCAAGATTATTTAAAACATGTTGCAAGCCACACTACATGAAATGCACTTGTGGTTCACGACACGCTTTATTTAACCTTGTTCACAATTGGAGTCGGGTCACATGAAATGCACCCCCGATTCCTTTAATCTAATTACGTCGTTTAAAGAATAACGAACCAATTTCCATAATGTGACAACATCGTGCTCAACTATAACCAATTCGAGTAAACATACGAGTAGCTAACTAAGTGAGCAAATTCAAGATTATGGTGAACAATTACATAAACAACGGAAGCATAACTAGTTGGCGAGCATATGAAGGATTAGTCATTTTTATTAGCTAACTTCGACATTGCATGTTCAACAAAAATAATATATTTACAAAAAATAGTCTGAACCATACGAAACTAAATCAAATACGAAACACTCCAAAATATTAGCGAGAAGAACAATATCGGAAAAGAACATGCACCTTTATTTCTGCATATTTTTTCAACGTACACAACGAGAAAACGAACCTTTTATGACGATCTCGAACCTCGACCTCTCCGGACAGAACTCGAATCAAACGACGACCTCGACTGAAGTTGTAACTCGAATCAAAATGAAGAGATAACCGAACAATGGTCTCTCTTTTCTTTTCCGTTTTTTCCTTCTTCTTTTCCTAATCCCGTCTCTCTTTTCTTCTTCTTTGTTTTGTTTCTTTCTTTCTGTTTTCTTTTCTTTCCTTTGTTTTCAATTTCTCTAATTCCTTTCTTTCTTCTTGTTTTTCAAAATCACTCTTTTCTTTGTTTTCCAATCTCTTTTTTTCGTTTTTCAAAATCCTCTTCTCGTTCTCTTTTTTTTCTTTTGCTCCCCGTCCTTCTCTTTTATAAATCCCCTCTGCCCGTTTTTCTTCTCCCTTCTTCAAGAACAAGATCACCTTATATCCTTTTCCTTTTCTCTCTTCTTGTAGTAGTGTGCATGTGCATTTTTGTCTCTTAGGATATGTGTGTGCATGTGCATTTTGTCTCTTAGGATATGTGTGTGCATGTGCATTTTCCTCCATGTCATGTGTGCATGTGTTTTGTAGTGTGTGTGCATGTGTTTTGTAGTGTGTGTGCATGTGTTTTTATATCTCTATCTTTCTTTTTTTCATTTTTTTTTAATCCTTTTCAAGATGTCCCTTTCCCCTACTAACGTTTTGTGCTTCTTTCTGTTTTCTCTTTTAATTAGTAGTGTCCTTCCTCTCATTTTTGCATCATTTTCCTTCCTTTTAAATTGTATATCTATGTATTGTATCTTAAAAAATGAAGCTCTAACCAAACAGTAGGTTTTCTTCCCCCATTTTAACGTGAGCCCTCATTCTTTTGTAGGTTTCCTTGTTGTGTGTATGGGCTCTTTTGTCCGTGTTCCCCGTATGGTGGACTCACATTATTATCGGCTACGTCCGAAAATTATAAAACCGGGTAGTTTGAACCCGAATATTATTCTTTGCCCGGAACCGAGAATGAGAACACGGTGTTATTAATTAATCCTACGTGAGCAAAATAACTATAGGACTAATAACAAAAATTATTATTTTTTATATTTTTTCAAAATTAAAGTAACTACAAAATGTTAATGAAACTATTTTTTTATTATTTTCGTTTTTTTTTTATAAAAAGATAAAACATAAAGTACTATTTTTGTATTTTTCAAGTTTAAAAATGACTACAAAACATTAATAAAACTATATTTTTGTTATTTTTCATTTTAAGGTAAAAATAAAGTAAAAGAGTCAAATTTAACTAAAATAGCTATATTAAAACTAAACTAAATATTTTACGCTAAAAATATAGAAAATCTCGGGGAGGGTCAAAAATCACGTGTTTACAGAGACGATGCCCTCTAATCATAATAATTTCCCGCGATAACCAAATAATAACTGAAAAACCCTTTTCATTAGCTAAAGTCTTATTCCAACACCTTCGTATATTGCCCCACGGCAACCGAACACACGATATATCAAATCCATCTCTCAGGTCATCCATTCATGAATCCATTTCCCTTTTAACTGACATTACAATATATTTCGGAGCCGAACATCGATGTTTTCCTTTCTAACCAGCTGAAATCACATATGCCCGCACTCATTAATGGCTCCAACGATCATTTCGATTATAACACACCGCACGGGTGATATGACACCTCAACACCGGCCTAAGCCACGATGAGCACAATACATGCTCCAATAAGAAACGTCTGAACATACTCAAATCATGACAACTAAATCAAACACAAAAGCTATAATTCAATTCCCCCGTACCATCGTAACATAGGACTGAGATCCAGTCTTGCATTATAGAAATAGAGTACCTGAATTCTCCTCGAAAGGTCATAACATCATATGGCCTTGCCACAACTTATGATTCCATCCAAACACTATTACCC
>JASVEL010009541.1:0-78713 GCA_032618575.1 Nicotiana noctiflora | reverse complement strand
TGTATGCATATGCTCACATAAAATGTCATGCCCTAACATATGGCCCTCGGCCCCAATCAGTCTAACAAATAATCAAGAAAGCCCTACGGCAACAATATCATATTAGCTCACAGCTAAAAATGTTATTAAGACCTTGTTCAAGTTTTTCATAACCTAATAAAACTGCTGAATAGCAAAAATACCATTTTAAAACTTAAATTTAGAATAAAATAAGCACAGAGTTATCAAAACAGTGATACCAATCCCCGAAGGACTCAAATAATTGGCACGAAGCCCAAACATGATAATTAGTCCAATTCATTTCAACAATTAGGTGTTATTATTTATTACGCGGGACGGACCAAGTCACAATCCCTAATGGTGCTCTACCCCATGCCCGTTATCCAGCGTGCAAGTCACCTCAACACATCACTAAGATGTGCAAGTCCGGGGTTTACTAACCCTCGGGACATCATTTACAAGTATTACCCACCTCGAACCGACGAAAGCTCATGCCCGCGACGCCTTAGCTCCTCGAACCGGCATCCACGCACGTCAAAACTAGCACAAATCAGCACAAATATATCAAATTAGGCTAATGGAACATCACACAATCGAAAGAACTCGAAAAATATCAAAAATCACAAAATTTGCAAAACCCGAGCCCCGGGCCCACATCTCGAAAAATTTCGAAACTCCTATTTCCAGAATCCTCGTCTCTCCACGAGTCCATACATATAAAATTTACCAAAATCGGAGTTCGATTGGCCTTTCAAAACCCAAATTTTTGTTTTCAATATCTAGGCCACAATCCTTCACAATTTCTACCCAAATTCATGAAGATTGATGTTAATTCTACCATAAAATGATGTTTTTGAGACAAGAAACTTACCTCCGATGAATACCCGATGATTTCCCAGCGTTTTCCCGTGATTTCTTCTCTCTAGGGCTCAAAAATAGTGTTTTGGGTATATGAACCCGTAAGCCCTATGTTCTGCAATTAAACTCACTGCCTGGCCAATTCCTTCATCGCGTTCGCGACGTCTCTCATGCGAACGCGATGCCTTAACCCTCTTCTTCATCGCGAATGTGACACTCTTTCATGCGTCCGCGAAGGTCAACTTCCCAGCCTCCGGACTTTTCCTCTATGCGAACGCGTAGTCCCTCACGCGAACGCGTGGCTTAGCCTAATCCTTCTTCGCGATCGCGGCCTTACTCCACGCGAACGCGATGCGTTCCAACTCTCTTATATGCGAACGCGTTACCATCCCTCGCGAACGCGATGGTCACCCGGCCCCAGCCTACGCGAATGCGGTATAGCCCTCGCGAACGCGAAGGCTTAAATTTCGCCCAGTGATCTGCAATTTACAACCATTTCTTGCTTCCAAGTGTCGGATGATGGTCCGGATTCACCCCGAGGCCCCCGGGACCCCAACGAAAACCACCAACATACCCCAAAGCACGATACGAACTCGTTCCAATCATAAAAACACCATCCAAAACATCAAAATCACCAATTACACACGGATTCAAGCCTAAGTTTCTTCAAAACTTCCAAATTACACATTCCATCAAAAACCCGACCAAACGACGTCCGAATGACCTGAAATTTTGCAGGCACATCCAAAATCACCTAACGGAGCTATTGCAACTGTCGGATTCCATTCCGACTAACGGATCAAAATCTCACCTATCGATCGGATTTCGCCAAAATTCAACCTTAGCCAATTCAAGCCTATTTCTACACCGGATCTCCAAATTCAATTCCGATTACTCTCCTAAGTCATAAATGATCCCGCGAAACTAGTCGAATCATCAGAATCCAATTCCGAGCACTCTAACTCGATAGTCAACTCTAGGTTGACTTTCCATATACAAACTTCCTTCAAACATGCTATTTGCTTCATTTTCAATTCAATTCACTCCTAACTCACCCGATAGGCTCTAACACTGATATAAAAGCATAAAACATGTAATTGCAACATGACGGGGTGGTAAATTCCCGTACGACGGGCCGGGTCGTTACAATAATACAAAATTAGAAATAATTAGAACAGAAGAAATAAATGAACCAAATAATAATAGTGATTTAGCAAATTATTCAGAAACAAGCGAAACATATACGGAACTCTTAGAAAATATAGCACAAGTCGAACAAAACGAAGAAGGTAAAAATGATCGTATAGAAATAAATGGTATAATAGATGAAAAACCTAGTACATCAGGAATAAAAGATATACAATTAGATGTAACGACCCGGCCGGTCGTTTTAGAAAATTACGCCCAATTCCCAATTTAACTGTTTCCCTAAGTTCATTTCTGCTATTGTGGTTTGTCGGGAGAGTCGGTTCTGAAATTTGGAGTATTTTGGGACACAGTCCCTAAATGAGAGCTTTAAAGTTAGAAAATGGTCCGTAGCCGGAAAAGTGTTAAGACGACCTCGGAACGGAAATCCGATGGTTCCATTAGCTCCGTTAGGTGATTTCGGGGTTGGGAGCGTGTTCGGAATGTATTTTGGAGGTCCGTAGCTCAATTAGGCTTGAAATGCCGAAGTGTGAAATTTTGGCGAATCTGAACGATAGGTGAGACTTTGATCCGGGGGTCGGAATGGAATTCCGACAATTTCTGTAGCTTCGTTATGTGATTTTGGATATGTCCGCAAATTTTCAGGTCATTCGGACGTCATTTGGTCGGGTTTTTGATTGAATGTTAGTTTCGGAAGTTTTGAAGAAACTTAGGCTTGAATCCGTGTGTAATTGGTGATTTTGATGTTTAGGATGGTGTTTTTATGATTGGACTAAGTTCGTATCATGTTTTGGAGTATGTTGGTGGTCTTCGTTGGGGTCCCGAGGGCCTCGGGATGAATTCGGACCATCAAACGGGCATTTGGAACTTGAAAAATCTGCAGAAAATGCAGCAGCAGTGCAGCAGAAATTTGACGTGCGCGTTCGCGAGGCACGTGCCACGTTCGCGTAGGCCTGGTCAGGTGGGTCATCGCGTTCGCGTAGTAGAGAACGCGTTCGCGTAGTTGTGGCTTGGGACGTATCGCGTTCGCGTCTAGGTGGGCAGCGTTCGCGAAGGGTAAAGTGGGCGGCTTGGGATTTTTATTCATCGCGAACGCGTGGAGGAGAGCCGCGTTCACGAGGGGTCTGTTTGGCAATACATCGCAGACGCGTGGGATGGCATAGCATTCGCGAAGAAGAAGTTGGGTGAGTCATCGCGGACGAGTGAAGCGCATCGCGAATGCGATGAGCAACGGGGTCTGGCAGTGAGTTTAAGTTCAGAACATAACAGCCGCGACTCCCAACCCAAAAACCGCCATTGTTGAGCTCCAAGAGAGGAAATTGAAGGGGAAACGCTGAGATATCATCGGGAAATCATCGGGGGTAAGCTTCTTGACCTTAATTCGTTAGTTTATCATGAAATCCTTGATTATTTCACTAAAAATGAGAGATTAAAGGTGGGTTTGAGCCCTAGGCCTAAATTTTTGAAAACCTTTGATTTGAATAGGAAAACGGAGTCCGATTTCGATAAATTTTATATGCACGGACTCGTGTCGAGATAAGGAACCCGACTATATAACTTTCGTAATTTTTTGAGAAGTGTACCGAAAGTCGGGTTTTGGCAACTTGTGGGTTTTGGTGTATTTTGAGTTATTTTGATTGGGTAATGCCCAATTGGCCTATTTTGATGTGATTCTATTGATTTTTATCAGATACTATATCTGTGGAGGCCGACATTCGCGGCAGGAGAATTGTCTCTTAGCGGTTTTGTACCGGAGTCGAGGTAAGTGGCTTGTCTAACCTCGTGTGGGGGAACATTTACCCCTAGGATACTATGTGATAGTTTAAATGCCTTGTACGCGAGGTGACGGGCGTGCACATGCGCTGGTTGTTGCAACTCACTTTACTTGAATTTTTCAATTTGTGATATTCCTGGTCTTAATTTATTAAATTGTGACATTTACCTAGTATTCGTTAGGGAAGCATGATTAGGTAGGATTTATCCGTCTAATTGCCTAATTGTCCTACTTGAACTTCTTGATAATTGTTGGCACTAGTCCTCGGTGAAGTTGTAGTTAAGCATATTATGTTTTCTGTGAGCGTTTTCTTTATTTGTTGTGTTTGTGGACTGCGGGTTCAATTCCCGAAGATCCTAGGGCTGTGGGTTCGATTCCCAGAGACCCGAATTGCTATTGTTTGTGGACTGCGGGTTCAATTCCCGGAGATCCAAGGGCTGCGGGTTCGATTCCCGGAGACCCGGAGTTTATTGATATATTATTGGTAGGGACTGTGTGTTCGATTCCCGAGATCCTTAGTTATTTGTAGGGACTGCGGGTTCGATTCCCGAGATCCTGAGTTATTTGTAGGGAGTGCGGGTTTGATTCCCGAGATCCTGAGTTATTTGTAGGGACTGCGGGGTGGATTCCCGAGATCCTGAGTTATTTGTAGGGACTGCGGGTTCGATTCCCAAGATCTTGAGTTATTGGTAGAGACTGCGGGTTTGATTCCCAAGATCCTGAGTTATTGGTAGGGACTGCGGGTTCGATTCCCGAGATCCCGAGTTATTTGTAGGGACTGCGGGTTCGATTCCCGGAGATCCCGAGTTATTGATATATTATTGAGACATGGGCTGCGGGTTCGATTCCCGGAGACCCAGGGGTACTGTTAATGGGACTGTGGGTTCAATTCCCACAGGTCCTGGACTTGTTAATTGAGTTGTTACTTGTTGTTAGCTTACTTGTAGACGGTTGCAGTAATCACCTTATTGTTGTTATTTAAAGATTATTGTCATTTAAACTGCTCATTATTGTTATTGTCATTTTATTATTGATTTTTCTCAGTAGGGCCCTGACCTTCCTCGTCACTACTCCATCGAGGTTAGGCTTGGCACTTACTGAGTACCGCTGTGGTGTACTCATGCTACTCTTCTGCACACTTTTGTTGTGCAGATCCAGGTACATCAGGGCAGGCTCACACCAGGTGATTGAGCAGCGTTTTGGGAGACCTCGAGGTATGATCTGCTACGTCCGCGGATCCGGAGGCCTTCCTTCTATTCTATTAGTACTAGTAGATATTTTTCCTTCACTTCGTTGTTAGATACTCTTTATACATAGAGCCACAGTTGTATATTCTCTTTTAGTCTGTGTTACCCGTGGGATTCCGGATCTAGGTGGTGTTTTATACAGTGTGTTTGACGGGTGTATGTGCCAAGCGGCACGGATTACATCTTCTTTTTATATTATTTTCCGCTATTTCTTATTTAATATTCATAAACTGGTATATACCGCAACGTGTTAGGCTTACCTAGTCGTGGGGACTGGGTGCCGTCATGACATGTTCACGATTGCTGAACTAGGGTCGTGACAAGTTGGTATCAGAGCTCTAGGTTCATAAGAGTCACGGGACACAGATCGGTTACTTAGATTCTCGCTGATCGATACGAAGACGTCTGTATTTATCTACGAGGGGCTATGTAGCTGCTTAGGAAACCTTTCAATTTTTTGAATTTCTTATCGTGCGCCATTTATTCAGTTGCAACCTATGTCATACATTCTTTTGCATCCACTCGTGTATTGAAATTTGTGCACTCGGTATCAAGTATCCATCGACGGTTCGTGATGCTACAGAGGGATTATGAGGGAGTCAAGAATTTACTCAACCATTGTTACTGCGTGTCATCCATATCGATAATGCAAGAGAATTGAGGGATCTTCAATTTTGCACATGGGGGTGCACTAGGTTCTGACATTCGGGTGATAATTACGGTCTTGAGAAGGTTTACTTAAATGCCCAATCGTCACGATAATGGTAGAATCACAAGGTGGATATAGATTTAAAGATAGTTGGTGGTAATAAAGACTATATGGTTCATATGAGATATCTATTTAGCGAAGGATTCAGCCAGCAGAGATACTGGGGAAAATAAGTTTAACTGTCTTAAAAAGGACATGTACCAAACGAATGCCTTTGGCTTGTCTTATGATGAAGACGTACGAATGTTAAGGGCTAGTATCATGGATTAGCAAGATGTATCTTAAGGCTTCGTGTCAAGTGAAAGGATTTCACTATCAACGATGTAATTATAGGTCATGTGTCGTATCAGATTTGGCCTACGATGTATTTAGGTGCTATTCAAAAAGTTCTTGAAAACTTGCGGATGGGCAAGAGTTGAGGCTCGTATGGTATGATGTTGGGACTTTAGATGTTCCTGTGTCCCTAATAAACTCTGCATTTTATTATCAGCCGGGAAATATTTGACAAAGGCTACATGGTGCTTCGTAGGCGTAAGAATCAGAGTATGTTTTAAGATGTTGTTGGTAGAGAATGCTCGGTGCATGGAGCGAGAAGATGTTTGGTTGTATTGGGATGAGGTCATACCCTATGATGTTAGAGTGCTAATATAGCACGTGTGGTTATATTCGTTGGATCAAGTGAGTTGCAGTTGAATAATAGTAAATGACTTGAGAGAATGGTTCTAATGTGTTCGAGAGTCATGTAATAGTGGCTTTGGGCTAAGTGGGAGAGTCCCACCGCTTAAGATTGGGTTGCATGGTTAATTACATGTGTGAATTCTGGATATTAGCATATTAATGGGTTATTGCAGCTACGGAAAAAGACCATGAGTGGTAATTTGAGTATATGAATTGTTGAATGTATGTTATGGTTAGCCTTACTGGCTCATGTTCAAACTTGAGGAAAGATTCATGATTTATGCCTCGAATAGGTGCAGGCTTCGCGGGAAGTGGTTCCGTTGGGGACTTTATCGAGAGGGTATTCATATGTAATAAAATTCAGTAGAGTTGGTTGCGTACTGGGGCAAGTTAGAACCGGATGGTTCTCAATAGCGGTCCTAGTGAATTCAAGAGGTAAAGTGTGGTGCCTGATAATTCTGAGTCTATAAGTACAGTTGAGGCTCAAGCTTTTGAAGCAATTTATGAAGAAATGCACAAAATGATCTATGATGTTTTGACTTGTGGTGTAGTATTTGAGAGACATGAAATAGTCGTCGTTCTTGAGATAGCATGGCCTCATGATTTAAGGTCACTCGGGGTAAGTGCGGTTGGAATAAGTTAGGTATTGAAGGAAGATATTAACATTTCTAAGGCAATCAAGGATAACCTGGAAGGAAGTAGATTGATCAGCTATAGTTGAGTTGGTGTATTAGTGTCAATGATCGGTTCATGCAACGTTATCGAATTATGCATGTGATTTGTGGTGGTGCATTCGAGATTTGTCGGCCGCAGTGATTGATGTTATTCTGAAGTACTCTTCTGTTAAGGGCCTGTTATGAGTAGGCAGATCTCAGGAAGGATTATGGTGGCTTGGACCACTACTTAGAGATTGGCATATTCAACGGTTATGAGAACTCGCCTGTGTGTTGCTATAGTTCTCCTGGAATGAGTTAAATGGAAAGTCTTATGTGATGGAGTATTAGCCTATCGTCAGTTCTAGAGTTGTGATGGAAATTGTGTCTATCGTATATCGGCACGTGAGGTGCAGTGAGTAGTATGAAATTTGAAGTAAGGACCAAGGTCACAGTTTGGTCAATGAATGTGATATAAAGAGCTCGGATGAGCAGGAAAGGAGTTTCAGTGTTTTGAGTAAGATGGGTATTAACATTAGTATCATTTGAGATCGGTGTTCTGTGAGAAAGGCTTTGCATTCCGGTTAGGGACTCCTGATCGCTTTTCAGTGTTAGTGCAGCCGGTGGGTTGAATGTGCAGGCCCATTTAATTATTCGGAAGATGGTGGGAGCTTGCCCCACAAGAAGATTGTATAGCTGTGACATGTAGTCACTTGATTGGTTAGAAATTTAAAACAGTATGAGGATTTTGGTGATATCATCCATTTGAGAATTTATGCCCGGAGGGAACTCTGCTTATTGGGTTATAGATCTGTGAAATACTATTGACTTAGCTTGGCACGGCCAGGATAGACTTAAGGTCGGTGGATAGATATAAATGTGGAAGTGAGCCTTGCATCAGGCCGGTTATGTTTCTTCCAGTAATGCGCCCTTTATGGAGGGATAGTCGCGGTCTTATTTCGCGGTTAGTTAATTCATGTAAAGATATATTGCGCCATATGAGTGTGAGACGGCTTGGTAAGTTCCTCATGCGTTGGGGTTTCGCTCAGCGGTGATGTTATATGAGCATGAGGGCTCTTGAGACTCAGATCTTATATCGCACCTCAGTTGTGCTTGAGTTCATAGCCTATAGCGCTATATGTTTTCATTGAGTCTGATATCATGCACCTTAGTGTGCTTATGATCGATATTCAGTATTTTGATGTGACGAGCTATTCAGCTCGACATATGACTCCTTGTGTGAGTTTATATTGTTGGGATCGGGTGCCACGCCGCCATGGTTATATTGTTGGGATGGGGTGGCACGCCGCCATGGTTATATTGTTGGGATCGGGTGGCACGCTGTGACGACCCGACCCGTCGTCTCAGGTGTAACCGCCCCGTGTTTCCCACATTATGTTGCCTTATATTTCATTATCAGTTTTGTGTGTGTTAGAATTAAATTTGAGTAATTTTGTTAAGAAATGAGAAACTTAGTCTCTTTAAAGAAGACTTAAGTTGGAAAAGTCAACCGGATGTTGACTTATGAGTTAGAGTGCTCGGAATCGAATTTTGATGATTCGGATGATGAAATGTGACTTAGGAGCGCAATCAAAAGTAATTTTGGAGGTCCGGTGAAGAAGTTAGCATATTTTGGCGAAGTTAGTATTTTGGCGAATTCCGGTTGATAGGTGATATTTTGATCCGGGAGTCGAAATGGAATTCCGAGAGTTGTAGTAGCTTCGTTAGGTGATTTTGGACTTGTTAGCAAAATTTCAGGTCATTCGGACGTCATTTGGTTGGGTTTCGAATTGAATGTGAATTTTGAAAGTTAAAGTTAAACATAAGCTTGAATTTGTTGAAAACGGACGATTTTGATGTTAACGATAGAATTTTGATGATTGGAACAAGTTTGAATAAGGTTATAAGACGTGTTGGTACTTTTGATTGAGGTCCCGGGGGCCTCGGGTTAGTTTCGGGGTGGTTTCGGACCATTTCTAAGCCTTTTTGAACTGCTGGTTTTTTGCTACAGCAGTGCTCTATGCGATCGCGGGGATTTGGTCGCGATCGCGGTGAGTAAAATCTGAGAAAAACCTTAATGAATCGCGATCGCGTAAAGCTCTTTGCGATCGCGAAGAAGAAATTTCTGTCGCGCAGGTCCTACTTCGGAAGCTCATATCTTTTTATCTACAAGGAATTGTGAGGTGATTCAAAAACTAAAGTTGTAGCTCATCTTGTCTAGTGTTCATAAAGATAAATAAATAGTGATTTGGATGTCTTTGTAAAAAGTTATGGATGTTACACTATAGGCTGTCCGAGGAGGATCTTTAATACATATGTATGTATTGGGAAGCATATATCTCACAATTTATAAGGATTCAGAAAACTAGCAACAAATGAAAGTCATAGCCCTATGTGTCTAGTTTCCAGAACATCAAACCATTTGTCATTTGGAGTTGTGTGTAAAACGTTATGACCATTATACTGAAGCCTGTCCGGAAGAACCGGAATTTATGCACCGCGATCGCGAAGCCTTTCCCGCGATCGCGAAGGGTAATTTTTGGGCCAGAAATTTGTTCTCCGCGATCGCGAAGCATTTCCCGCGATCGCGATGAACAAAATGCCTGGGCAGAATGTTTTGAAACATTCCAATCGCGAAAATAACCCATTTTTCCACCATTTTTGGTCACTCTTGAGAGCTTTTGGACGGGAAATGAAGGGGTTTCGATTGGGAATCGTTGGAGGTAAGTTTTATGAGTTAATTACATGTTTTTATACAAGAATAATCCATGGAATTCATGAATTTATGGCTAAAAATCAAGAAAATAGGGCTTGGAGCAAAAATCTTAAATTTATGATTTGAAGGGCCATTTGTGGTCCGAATTGAGAGTTCTTGGTATGTACGGACTCGTGGCGAGACGAGGATTCCAGAAATATAAATTTCGTAATTTTTCGGAATGTGGGCCCGGGGTTCGGGTTTTGCCAATTTTGTGATTTTTGGTATTTTTCGACTTCTTTCGATTTGGTTATGTTCCATTAGCCTATTATGATATATTTGTACTAATTTTGGCTAGTTTCGATGCGCGTGGAGGCCGGTTTGAGGAGCAAAGACGCCGCGGGCATGAGTTTTCACCGGTTCGAGATGGGTAATACTTGTAAATGATGTCCTAAGGGTTAGTAAACCCCGAACTTGCACATCTTAGTGTTGTGTTGAGGTGACTTGCACGCCGGATAACAGGCGTGGGGTAGAGCACCATTGGGGATTGTGACTTGGTCCGTCCCGCGTAATAAATAATAACACCTAATTATTTGAAATGAAATTGACGCCTCAATAAAGATATTAATTATCATGAATTGGACTAATTATCATGCTTGGGCTTCACGCCGATTATTTGAATCCTTCAGGGATTGGTATCATTATCTTGATAACACTATGCATATTTTTATCTCAATTTAAAGTTTCAAATGGTATTTTGCTACTCATCATTTTTTATAAAGTTATGAAAAAAACTTGTACATGGTCTTAATGGCATTTCTAGCTGTGAGCTAATATGATACTGTTGCCCGAAGGGCTTTCTTGATTATTTGTTAGACTGATTGGGGCCGAAGGCCATATGTTAGGACATGACGATTTATGTGAGCATATGCATACACATGCATGGATTGGACTGCACGCCGCAGTGGTATATGGATCGGGCTGCGCGCCGCAGCAGGTGTGATATTGATATTGCGCTTGGGCTGTAGGAGCCCCTCCGGAGTCTGAACCCCCACAGTGAGCGCGGGCGCCTTTGCATGGATCGGGCTGTACGCTACAGCATCATATGCATTGCATGGCATACATACATTGGTTTACGTGTACTACGTGGCATAACATTTAGAACTCATACATTACTGGAACACATGCATTATTTGCCTTATTGACCAGATCTCCTGGTGGTATTTGTTAAGGAGTGCTGAGCCCGAGGGGCCGATTTGAGTGCAGACCTGCACTGCTTGAGATTGTACCCAGGTATTGGTATGTTATTATGAAAGAAAGAAGCTAAAAATGAGATTTCTAAACAATTTACTCACATATGCTGAAAGGGGATAAAATGATAGTGTGTTGAAGTTTAAAGGTAGTTCTGTATTGTGTAGCATGAGATAGTTCTTTGCGTGGTTTCCTTTCCTTCAGCATTATTTACTTTTATTACCGTTGAGTTGGAAGTACACTCACCCGACTCCCAGCACCTTGTGTGCAGATCCAGGTACATCACAGTAGAGCTGACTCTATGGCTGCTCGGGAGTGCATTTGGACAGTCGAGGTAGCTGCCAGCGTCCGCAGGACCTGACTCTCCAGTTTATCCTTATTTTGTTCTGTCTATGCCACAATTGTGCACAGTTGTATACACTATCACAGTTTATAAATTCAGGTAGAGGCTCATTTTATTATTGATTTCTCTCAGTAGGGCCCTGACCTTCCTCGTCACTACTCCATCGAGGTTAGGCTTGGCACTTACTGAGTACTGCCGTGGTGTACTCATGCTACTCTTCTGTACACTTTTGTTGTGCAGATCCAGGTACATCAGGACAGACTCATATTAGGTGATTCAGCAGCGTTTTGGGAGACCTCGAGGTATGATCTGCTACGTCCGCGGATCCGGAGGCCTTCCTTCTATTCTATTAGTACTAGTAGATATTTTTCCTTCACTTCGTTGTTAGATACTCTTTATACATAGAGCCACAGTTGTATATTCCCTATTAGTCTGTGTCGCCCGTGGGATTCCTGTTACAACCCATATCCACACACATTAGTTCATTCCATAAGTTAGATAACACAAATCCAAGAAGGAATTATCCTTGAGATGATAAGAAGTTAATCCGATTAATCATAAGTGATACAAGGGTGCATAAGGGTGATTAACAAGTATTAGAAGTTAAACGAATCAAGGATGTTGTAGCTCGTACTTTTGGGTAAACCTATAGATGCTTAGTATACTTAGGAGGTCATGATTTAAGGTATTTGAATCATATAATATCCGTATCATAATTCTTGAAGTCAAACGAGTTATGAAACAAAAGTCGACAAAAGTTGTTGCAACTTAGGTTCATAGTTTTACCTAAACTTTAGGTCAAATGTTATTAAGTCTTTCTCCCAATATACTTGGAATTACGGGGTGATCTACACACCAAATTGAAGATCTATGAGTCTAGTTTCCAATGCATTAAACGGTTTAGCAATACGACATTGGAATAGAGAGATATAGACATTTTCGTGAGACTGCACAAGCTGCTAGGTGCAAGTAGGTGAGTCAGCTACTTGGTTAAATGTCGGCCCAAAAGAGGGAATTTCGGGTCAGAAAAGGAGCCCATTAAAAGGCTTATCTTCTGCAATATATCCCTCTTTATATTTCACAAATAACCAGACCTAAAAGTCTGCAAACTTCCTCCCAAAATTATCCACAAACCCTAATTGATTTTCCCTCTCTTTCAAGTTCAAATTGGGGGTAAACACTAGAGTTTGAAGAACCAAGTTAAAGGCTGAGTTATCCAACAACTAAGGTGAGTTTACTTCTATATTTCATATATTTATTCTGCTGTAAATTCATGGTAATTCGTTATATACATGTAAGAACTCACGGGACGGTGATCGGAAGCCGTGAGTTCAAGTTATTCACTTGTAGCGGACTGTTTTGTGTTGCTGTTGGGCTGCGTTTTTATTACTGTTTTGTGGCGTTTTGGAGGAGGCAGGGTGTGGAGAAACACCATATATATGTTGGGTTGTGGTCTGCTAGTTCTTCGTAATATTTTTGGGTCATTTGGTACGACTATAGTGGCCGTCATATGTATGATGTGATTAGGTTGTGTGTGGACTGTTTTGGGAGGCTCAATATGTTTATTATTGATGTTGTTTAGGCTGTTTGGTGATTGTTTTGAATGGTGTGAAGTCATATATATAGGGGAGGTGTTGTCCGTTTCATCACAAAATAGGTTGTGATTGGTACATAATAGTTGCGACGCTTAAACGTTAACGATAGTTGTCATTTCTCCTATTGTAGACTAAGGAGTCGTGACGTTTGCATAGCTTGAGGTTGTGGCAGTATATACAAGGTATGTGTGGCTGTCCCTTTCCTTCTTTTGCACGACTCCGATTAACATAATGTAATGAACGAGCTTCCAAAGATGCTCTATTCTTAGAAGCTAAGCAATACTTACATTGTTTCCCCTCTTATGGAACGATTGATGTTGATGTTGCTTCTCTTATTCTTATGTTATCAATCTTGTTGGTACTTCCTGATTCCTATAAGGTTCATAGTGAAGAGTTAGTCCTAATAGGTTCTACATAGGATACCGACCTTACGTCACTCCGAAAGGTCTGCAAGGTGTTTCCAGGAGTCGAACATGCATTATATATATGTATCTATTTTACTCTACCGAGCCGCGCTATAGTCGGCCGGGTACGGCACCTATTGTGCAACCACTGATCAGTTGGGTTTTATCGAGCTCCACGTGGTCGGGTACGAATCTACCGAGCCTTATAATGGTCGGGTATGTTTTTACCGAGCCTATTACGGCCGGGTACGATATGATGATGATGATGCCCACAGAGGTGTATGTTTTAAAAGATTAAGTATTTATACATATGTATCATGTATTTCATGTCAGTAGCCCTCAGAGGTACTCAGATGTTACATGTTGTATATTCTCTATCCCTGCTCACATTGCTGTTCATATTTATGGTTCTCTGCCTTACATACTCAGTACTTTATTCGTACTGACGTCCTTTTATTTGTGGATGCTGCATGTCGTGCTGTAGGTCCTGATAGACAGGCAGGTGTAGCTCCCCCATCACAGTAGGTTGTCCAGTTCAGCGATGATTGGCGAGATCCCTTCTCCGGACTTGCCTTGGTCTTGGTATGCATTTTTGTTATAGACATTATGGGTATGTCGGGGCCCTGTTCCGGCTATGTTGCAGCACTTATGTTCCTTTAGAGGCTCATAGACAAGTGTCAACTCATGTATAGTTTGGTATGCCTTATCGGCTGGTTTTTTTGTTGTATAGTCTTTCATTTTAGCGTGGTAGCTTGTACCATATGTATATAGTTTCTTGATTGTCTGGTCATCCCATGTTATGTAGGTTCATGCAATCATATTTTATTGTTGGTTGTTCATGATCCATGTCTACCATTTATATTGGTCTTGTCAGCCTAAAAGATAATAAAGAAGGTTAGACAAAATGTACGTTGGTGCTCGGCAAGTATGGTCGGGTGCTAGTCATGGTCCTCCGGTTTGGGTCGTGACAAACTTGGTATCAGAGCAAGTCTGTCCTAGGGATTGTCTATGAGCCATGTCTAGTAGAGTCTTGATTATGGATGTGTAGCGCGCCACATTTATAATCGGGAGGCTACATGACATCTAGGGTTGTTACCTTCTTCCCGAATCTAGATCGTGCATAGAGTTGAGTCGTAAGTGTTCGTCTCTAATATTCACCTTGTTTTCTTTCAGCAATGCCTTCGACTAGGAAACAAACAATTAGTAGACGGCTTGATACAGCTGCGGGAGAGGGTACCAGTCAGGTGCCCCAAGCCAGAGCAGGTCAAAGTGAGGCTCAGAGTGAGATGCCATCTCATACCTCATCTACACCGTCTCCTCCAGGGGATATTAGGTGGCACCCAACACCTCCAGCTCCTCCGTCTGGCACTACAGACTAGGATATGCGGAGTGCTTTGCAGTTATTGACTAGCTTGGTAGCTGCTCAGGCTCAGAGGCAGAATACAGGTGCTGCTGATAAACCAGTTAGTACAAGAGTTCGTGATTTTATTAATTTAGACCCTCCAGTGTTTACCGGATCAGACCCCAAGGAGGATCCACAGACTTTTATTGACCAGGTTCATCGTACACTACGAGTTATGCATGTTAGTGATACAGAGGCAGTAGAGTTGGCTTCTTATCGGCTACGGGATTTAGCGGTTCTTTGGTATGATAATTGGGAGAGATCCAGGGGTCCGAACGCTCCTCCAGCTGTGTGGAAGGATTTTTCTGAGGCCTTTCTTCGTCACTATTTGCCGGTTGAGATACGACGAGCTAGAGCTGATAAGTTCTTGAACCTTAGACAAGGTAATTTAACTGTGCGAGAGTATAGCATGCAGTTTGATTCTTTAGCAAGGTATGCTCCCCATATGGTGGCCGAGATGAGTGATAGGGTGCATTTGTTCGTGAACGGGTTGGGACCCCATCTGATAAATGAGTGTATGACAGCCTCCTTGGTAGAAGGCATGGATATTTCCCATATTCAAGCTTGTGCTCAGACCCTAGAGGATCGTAAGCGCCAGCAGAGGGCAGATAGGGAGCAGGATAGGGGCCAGCATAAGAGGATGAGATTTGAAAGGTATTCTGATGACTTCAGAGGCAGCGCCAGGCCCCAGTCTTCAAGGAGTTCGGCGCCATCTGTAGCTAGTGCTCCTCCACAGTTTTAGAGGCCTCGATATGATCGATCCTATTCTGGTCCAGGTCAGAGTTCGCAGGCATCTGGATCGCAACATCACAGGGATACTAGTCAGACGAAACCCCCAACACCACGTTGTGATCAGTGCGGCAAGGCCCACTTTGGACTGTTCCGTCGAGGTTCTGATGCGTGTTATTCTTGCGGACAGCCTGGCCATATGATGAGGGATTATCCTAACAGGGGAGGTGATGGTATGGCTCAACCGACTAGATCTGTGTCTGGTTCTTCCTCATCAGCTCGACCTCCAGCACGGGGTTTTCAGCAGTCGACAGGTCGTGGTAGAGGTAGAGGTGCAGGACCGAGTTCGAGTGGTGCTCAAAATCGAACATATGCTCTAGTAGGTCGACAGGATCTCGAGTCATCTCCAGATGTTGTTACAGGTTTATTATCTGTGTTTTCTTATGATGTATATGTGTTGATTGATCCGGGATCTACACTATCATATGTTACACCCTTTGTGGCTAATAAGTTTGCCATTGAACCTGAATTGATAAGTAAACCCCTTGCGGTATCTACTGCAATAGGAGATTCTGTGATTGCTAGAAGAGTATATAGAGGTTGCACTGTGATGATTTGTAGTCGTCAAACCTCGACAGATTTATTTGAATTAGAAATGGTTGATTTTGATGTGACACTGGGAATGGACTGGTTGGCCTCATGCTATGCAAATGTTGATTGTCGTATGAAGATGGTTAAGTTTCAATTTCCTGGTGAACCCGTCATTGAATGTAAGGGGAACATTGCTACATCAAAAGGTAGGTTTATTTCCTATCTTAAGGCAAGGAAAATGATCTCAAAAGGTTACATTTATCATCTTGTTCGCGTTAGGGATGCATAGGCGAAGCTGCCTACTCTACAATCTATCCCCGTGGTCAATGAATTTCCGGATGTTTTCCCAAATGAACTCCCAGGTCTTCCTCCAGAAAGGGAGATTGAGTTTAGCATTGATGTCTTGCCTGACACTCAACCGATCTCTATCCCTCCATATAGAATGGCCCCGGCAGAGCTGTGAGAGTTGAAGGCGCAGTTAAAGGACTTGCTAGATAAGGGCTTCATTAGACCTAGCACTTCACCTTGGGGTGCGCCAGTCCTATTCGTGCGGAAGAAAGATGGGTCATTACGGATGTGTATCGACTATCGGCAGTTGAATAAGTTTACTATAAAGAACAAGTATCCACTTCCAAGAATTGACGACCTATTTGACCAACTCCAGGGTGCCAAGTATTTCTCCAAGATTGACTTACGTTCAGGATATCATCAGGTGAGGGTTAAGGAGAAGGATATTCCAAAGACGGCCTTTCGGACAAGATATGGACACTTTGAGTTCTTGGTGATGTCGTTCGGGCTAACAAATGGCCCAGCAGCTTTTATGGATCTCATGAATACTGTATTCAGGCCCTATCTTGATGTGTTCGTGATTGTATTCATTGATGACATTCTGGTGTATTCTCGTTCGGAGGAGGAACATGCGAGCCACTTGCGGATAGTATTACGGATGCTTCAGGATCGTAAGTTATATGCTAAGCTCGCCAAATATGAATTCTGGCTGAACTCAGTAGCATTCCTTGGCCATGTGATATCTGACGAGGGTATTAGTGTCGACACTCAGAAGATTGATGCAGTAAAGAATTGGCCGAGACCTACAACACCATCAGAAGTTCGTAGCTTCCTGGGGCTAGCAGGATATTATAGGCGATTTGTAGAAGGTTTTTCCTCTATATCAGCACCATTGACTAAGTTAACACAGAAAGCTACCAAGTTCCAGTGGTCTAACACTTGTGAACGTAGTTTTCAGGAGCTGAAGGATCGATTGACATCCGCACCGGTGCTCACTCTCCCTGAAGGAACAAAAGGATATGTGGTATATTGTGATGCCTCAGGTATAGGTTTGGGGTGCGTGTTGATGCAGCATGGGAAGGTTATTTCATATGAATCAAGACAATTGAAGAAGCATGAAAAGAATTATCCAACCCATGATTTGGAATTGGCTGCAGTAATATATGCTTTGAAGATATGGCGGCACTACTTATACGGCGTCCATGTTGACATCTACACAGGATCACAAGAGTCTACAATACATCTTCAAGCAGAAAGAGTTGAATTTGAGGCAGCGTAGGTGGCTTGAATTATTGAAGGACTACGACGTCGAGATATTGTATCATCCCGGTAAAGCCAATGTTGTGGCAGATGCTCTCAGCCGTAAGTCAATGGGAAGCTTAGTACATATTGATGCAGGTAGATGGGGGTTGACTAAAGAACTTCATCAGCTAGCCAATATGAGAATCAAATTGTTAGACTCTGATGACGGAAGTGTTACTGTACAGAATACATCAGAATCATCTTTGGTAGCCGAGGTAAAAGCACGGTAAAATGAAGATCCTATCTTACTACGATTGAGAGAGAACATTCAGCAGTGTAAAATTACGGCTTTTGAGATCGGAGGAGATGGGGCACTGAGATACCAGGGGCCGATTATGTGTGCCGAATATAGCAGGGTTGCGAGAAAAGATTATGAATGAAATTCATCAATCCCGATATTCCATCCATCCTGGCTCAACAAAGATGTATCATGATGTCAAGGAGCAGTATTGGTGGGATAACATGAAAAAGTCTATTGCGGAATTTGTAGCCCAGTGTCCCAATTGTCAACAAGTAAAGATAGAACATCAGAAACCCGGTGGATTGCTTCAGAATATAGAAATTCCGACTTGGAAATGGGAGGTGATTAATATGGACTTCGTTATTGGATTACCTCGATCTTATCATAAGTTTGACTCTATCCGGGTGATAGTTGATCGACTTACAAAATGTGCTCACTTTCCTGCCAGTTAAGACAACTTACTCGGCTGAAGATTATGCGAAGTTGTATATCAAGGAGATTGTTAGGCTTCATGGTGTGCCGGTATCTATTATATCGGATCGAGGAGCTCAATTTACGGCTAACTTTTGGAGTTCTTTTCAGAAAGGTTTAGGCACACAGGTGAATCTTAGCACTACATTTCATCCGCAGACTGACGGACAGGCTGAACGTACCATTCAGACATTGGAAGATATGCTACGAGCATGTGTTCTAGATTTTAAGGGAAATTGGGATGACCATCTTCCACTCATAGAATTTTCCTACAATAATAGCTACCATTCCAGTATTAAAATGGCCCCATATGAGGCACTATATGGGAGGAGATGTAGATCACCAGTTGGATGGTTCAAAGTCGGTGAAACAGAATTATATGGGCCAGATTTGATTCACCAAGCCATTGAGAAGGTGAAAGTGATACAGGAACGATTGAGGACGGCACAAAGCAGGCAAAAGTCTTATTTCGATGTCCGACGTCGTGATCTAGAGTTTGAGGTTGGTGATTGGGTTTTCTTGAGGATTTCACCAATGAAGGGTGTTATGCGTTTTGGGAAGAAAGGTAAGCTGAGTCCAAGGTATATCGGTCCGTATAAAATTCTTCAACGAATTGGACAAGTTGCTTATGAGTTAGAATCGCCATCCGAATTAGAATTTGTCCACCCGGTATTCCATGTATCTATGTTGAGGAAATGTATTAGTGACCCTTCTCGAGGTTTCCCTATCCAAGATGTTAAAGTTATAGAGGATCTATCATATGAAGAAGTGCCAGTGGCCATATTAGATCGACAAGTCCGCAAGCTGAGAACAAAAGATGTAGCTTCCGTCAAAGTATTGTGGAGGAACAAGAATATGAAAGAAATGACATGGGAAGCGGAAGAAGAGATGAAGTCTAAATACCCTTACCTATTCCGGAATGATGATAACAAGGATGTTGGTGGAACGCAAGATACATTATAAAGGTGAAATGGCTTTATGAGGTAAGCAATAACTTGAGAACTCTCTTCCTTAATACAAAGTGGTGATATGTAAATAATGTCCATGTCCATAATGCTTTGTGTAGCCTTGTGTGGTCATACTTTGAGCTTCACCGCTTGCAAATTTTGCTAGTGACCATTTTATAGGGGAAAATTGACCAAAAAAATTTCCGTTGGAATCCACGATGATTTGGACTCCCCATAAACCCTTACATTCGAGGACGAATGTTCCTAAGGGGGGGAGGGTGCTACAACCCATATCCACACACATTAGTTCATTCCATAAGTTAGATAACACAAATCCAATAAGGAATTATCCTTGAGATGATAAGAATTTAATCCGATTAATCTTAAGTGATACAAGGGTGCATAAGGGTTATTAACAAGTATTAGAAGTTAAACGAATCAAGGATGTTGTAACTCGTACTTTTGGGTAAACCTATAGATGCTTAGTATACTTAGGAGGTCATGATTTAAGGTATTTGAATCATATAATATCCGTATCATAATTCTTGAAGTCAAACGAGTTATGAAACAAAAGTCGACAAAAGTTGTTGCAACTTAGGTTCATAGTTTTACCTAAACTTTAGGTCAAATGTTATTAAGTCTTTCTCCCAATATACATGGAATTACGGGGTGATCTACACACCCAATTGAAGATCTATGAGTCTAGTTTCCAATTCATTAAACGGTTTAGCAATACAACATTGGAATAGAGAGATATAGACATTTTCGTGAGACTGCACAAGCTGCTAGGTGCAAGTAGGTGAGTCAGCTACTTGGTTAAATGTCGGCCCAAAAGAGGGAATTTCGGGTCAGAAAAGGAGCCCATTAAAAGGCTTATCTTCTGCAATATATCCCTCTTTATATTTCACAAATAACCAGACCTAAAAGTCTGCAAACTTCCTCCCAAAATTATCCACAAACCCTAATTGATTTTCCCTCTCTTTCAAGTTCAAATTGGGGGTAAACACTAGAGTTTGAAGAACCAAGTTAAAGGCTGAGTTATCCAACAACTAAGGTGAGTTTACTTCTATATTTCATACATTTATTCTGCTGTAAATTCATGGTAATTCGTTATATACATGTAAGAACTCACGGGACGGTGATCGGAAGCCGTGAGTTCAAGTTATTCACTTGTAGCGGACTGTTTTGTGGACTGTTTTGTGTTGCTGTTGGGCTGCGTTTTTATTACTGTTTTGTGGCGTTTTGGAGGAGGCAGGGTGTGGAGAAACACCATATATATGTTGGGTTGTGGTCTGCTAGTTCTTCGTAATATTTTTGGGTCATTTGGTACGACTATAGTGGCCGTCATATGTATGATGTGATTAGGTTGTGTGTGGACTGTTTTGGGAGGCTCAATATGTTTATTATTGATGTTGTTTAGGCTGTTTGGTGATTGTTTTGAATGGTGTGAAGTCATATATATAGGGGAGGTGCTGTCCGTTTCATCACAAAATAGGTTGTGATTGGTACATAATAGTTGCGACGCTTAAACGTTAACGATAGTGTCATTTCTCCTATTGTAGACTAAGGAGTCGTGACGTTTGCATAGCTTGAGGTTGTGGCAGTATATACAAGGTATGTGTGGCTGTCCCTTTCCTTCCTTTGCACGACTCGGATTAACATAATGTAATGAACGAGCTTCCAAAGATACTTTATTCTTAGAAGCTAAGCAGTACTTACATTGTTTCCCCTCTTATGAAACGATTGATGTTGATGTTGCTTCTCTTATTCTTATGTTATCAATCTTGTTGGTACTTCCTGATTCCTATAAGGTTCATAGTGAAGAGTTAGTCCTAATAAGTTGTACATAGGATACCGACCTTACGTCACTCCGAAAGGTCTGCAAGGTGTTTCCGGGAGTCGAACATGCATTATATATATGTATCTATTTTACTCTACCGAGCCGCGCTATAGTCGGCCGGGTACAGCACCTATTGTGCAACCACTGATCAGTTGGGTTTTACCGAGCTCCACGTGGCCGTGTACGAATCTACCGAGCCTTATAATGGCCGGGTATATTTTTACCGAGCCTATTACGGCCGGGTACGATATGATGATGATGATGCCCACAGAGGCGTATGTTTTAAAAGATTATGTATTTATACATATGTATCATGTATTTCATGTCAGTAGCCCTCAGAGGTACTCAGATGTTACAGGTTGTATATTCTCTATCCCTGCTCACATTGCTGTTCATATTTATGGTTCTCTGCCTTACATACTCAGTACTTTATTCGTACTGACGTCATTTTATTTGTGGACGCTGGATGTCGTGCTGCAGGTCCTGATAGACAGGCAGGTGTAGCTCCCCCATCACGTAGGTTGTCCAGTTCAGCGGTGATTGGCGAGATCCCTTCTCCGGACTTGCCTTGGTCTTGGTATGCATTTTTGTTATAGACATTATGGGTATGTCGGGGCCCTATTCCGGCTATGTTGCAGCACTTATGTTCCTTTAGAGGCTCATAGACAAATGTCGACTCATGTATAGTTTGGTATGCCTTGTCGGCTGGTTTTTTTGTTGTATAGTCTTTCATTTTAGCGTGGTAGCTTGTACCATATGTATATAGTTTCTTGATTGTCCGGTCATCCCATGTTATGTAGGTTCATGCAATCATATTTTATTGTTGGTTGTTCATGATCCATGTCTACCTTTTATATTGGTCTCGTCAGCCTAAAAGATAATAAAGAAGGTTAGACAAAATGTACGTTGGTGCTCGGCAAGTATGGTCGGGTGTTAGTCATGGTCCTCCAGTTTGGGTCGTGACAATTCCGGGTCTTGGTGGTGTTTTATACAGTGTGTTTGACGGGTGTATGTGCCAAGCTGTACGGATTACATGTTCTTTTTATATTATTTTCCGCTATTTCTTATTTAATATTCATAAACTGGTATATTCCGCAACGTGTTAGGCTTACCTGGTCGTGGGGACTGGGTGCCGTCATGACATGTTCACGATTGGTGAACTAGGGTCGTGACATTAGAGCAAAAAAGTTATATAAATTATGAAAATAATTATAAGAAAACATATAGAAATGATAGAGAACCAAGATATACAAAATGGATTCCAACACATATACCAACAACAATACAACATAATTTCTTAGATCTAGACTGTGTAAAAGATATAAATAAGACAATCCAGTTATGGGTAGATATATGACAAAACATATTATAGATAATAAGATAGGAATATTAGATGTACCAGAATACATAGAAAGAACGTTAATAGGAACGACTAAGTTATGGTTACAAAATATGACTAAAGATGCCTTAGGAGTATTAAGAAATGATAAAAAATTTGATGGTGAAAAAGCTACAACAACTATAGAAATTTTGCATAAATATGAAACAACTATAAGAAATGAATTTAGTGGTGCAGAAACAGAAGAAGTAGAACAACATAAAGAAAAAATATTAAATAGAAATTTAATGTCAAAATTAGCAATATGTAATATGTATTACATAGACGAATATACGTGTGCATTTAAAGAATTTTACTATAAAGGAATATATAGTATAGAGGAAAGTAAAGAAATAAGAAAATTATATTTTTCAAAATTACCAGAACCATTTAGTTCAAAAATATTAAAAGATTGGAATAATGCAGCATCACAAGATACTTTAGGAGCAAGAATTAAATACTTACAAAACCGGTTCGCAGAATTATGTGAATAACATAAAGAAAAAATTAAAATGGAAAAAACGTTAATAAAAAACTTAGCATGTTGTAAAGATAAAATAGCACCTCAGTTTGGATGTAATAAAAGATACTATAATAAAAATCATAATAAAATTAAAAGGTATAAGTCAAAATTTAAGTATAAAAAACCTAGACGAAGATATTATGTAAAGAAATTTAATAACAAAAGGCAGTACCGACCTAAGAAAAAATTATCATAATGTAAATGTTATAATTGCGGAAAACTAGGACATTTAGCAAAAGATTGCAAAATACCTAAAAATAAAAAAGCTAAGCAAGTATCAGAAATAATAATAAACGACGAAGAATACGTACAAATGGAATACATAGACTATGAATTAGAAAGCAATGATAGTATATATGAATTATCAGAAAATAAATTAGAAAATGAATTAATAATAGAATCAGGATAATGAAGAAAATGAATTAACAAATGATTGAAAAAGAAATAAATATAATAACCCAAGAAGAATACCAAGATGAAGAATCTATGGAACAAAAAGTAATATTTGATGAAAATATATTTGAACAAATAAAAGGAAAGGAATTAGACTTAAGTGTAGAAAAAATATTAGATATACCAAAAATGAAAAATTGGTTCAAAAGAAGTAAAGAAGAATACTATGTAATTAGCCAAAGAGAACACATAATAGATTGTAAATATACCAAAGGAAAAGCTAAAATACCAATAATAAATAAGTGTATAATAAATAAAGAAATACAAGATATAAAGGCAAAAACCCCAATTAAATACGTACATCTAGGAGGAACAGAAATATTAATAAAGGCATGTTTTAGAGAAGGGATAGATACACTAATAGAAATTTATCTAGCAGATGATAGAATTATACAACCTATAGAAAAAAGTATAATAAGTGCAGTACGAGGAAATTTGATATACCAAAAATTTAAGTTCATAATTAGTGCTAACTATTCAGTAGCGAATAAATGATAAAAATATAGATAAATCACTCGTATTATACTGGAAAATATCAGGAATAGAATTAACCCCAAGTAGTAAGATATTTACAGCAAGATGTAAAAACTTATATATATTAACAACTAAACATAAGATAATGGCAAGAAATAAAATAAACAAAATCAAGATAGAAAATCCTTTTGAAAGAATAGTTATACAGTTATAGATAACAATGAATATAGTTATAATGAATTAGACATAGAAGAAGATTTAGACATAGTAAAAGAAAGATTAAGCACATCAAAAAGTTTAAGTTTTGAAGTAGGACAAACATCATCAAATAAAACAAGCACATCAGATAATGTCACGACCCTAGTTCACCAATCGTGAACATGTCGTGATGGCACCCAGTCCCCACGACTAGGTAAGCCTAACACATTGCGGATTATACAAGTTATGAACATTAAATAAGGAATAGCGGAAAATAGCATAAAAAGAAATGTAATCCGTGCCGCTTGACACATACATCCGTCAAAACACACTGTTTAAAACACCACCAAGATCCGGAATTCCACGGGTAACACAGACTAAAAAGGAATATACAACTGTGGCTCTATGTATAAAGAGTATCTAACAATGAGGTGAAGGAAAAATATCTGCTAGTACTAATAGAATAGAAGGAAGGCCTCCGGATCCGCAGACGTAGCAGATCATACCTCGAGGTCTCCCAAAACGCTGTTGAATCACCTGGTGTGAGCCTGCCCTGATGTACCTGGATCTGCACAACAAAAGTGTACAGAAGAGTAGCATGAGTACACCACAGCGGTACTCAGTAAGTGCCAAGCCTAACCTCGATGGAGTAGTGACGAGGAAGGTCAGGGCCCTACTGAGGGAAATCAATAATAAAATGACAATAACAATAATGAGCAGTTTAAATGACAATAATCTTTAAATAACAACAATAAGGTGATTACTGCAACCGTCTACAAGTAAACTAAGGACAAGTAACAACTCAATTGACAAGTCCAGGACCTGTGGGAATTGAACCCACAGTTCCATTAACAGTACCCTTGGGTCTCTGGGAATCGAACCCGCATCCCATGTCTCAAGAATAAATCAATAACTCAGGATCTCCGGGAATCGAACCCACAGTCCCTACAAATAACTCAGGATCTCGGGAATCAAACCCGCAGTCCCTACAAATAACTCAAGATCTCGGGAATCGAACCCGTAGTCCCTACCAATAACTCAGGATCTCGGGAATCGAACCCGCAGTCCCTACCAATATCTCAGGATCTCGGGAATCGAACCCGCAGTCCCTACCAATAACTCAGGATCTCGGGAATTGAACCCGTAGTCCCTACCAATAACACTCCGGGTCTCTGGGAATCGAACCCACAGCCCTAGGTCTCTGGGAATTGAACCCGCAGTCCATAAACACAGCAAATAAAGGAATACACAGAGAGAATATAATATGCTTAGCTATAACTTCACCAAAAAAATAGTGCCAATAATTATCAAGAAGCTCAAGTAAGACAATTTGGCAACTAGACAGCTAAATACTACCTAATCATGCTTTTCTAACTACTACCGGGTAAGAATATCGAATTAACAACTAAAAACAGGAATATCACTCATCGAACATTTTAAGTAAAGTACGTATTCAACAACCAGCGCATGTACACGCCCGTCACCTCGCGTACAAGGCATTTAAACTATCACATAATATCCTAGGGGTGAAAGTTCCCCCACACGAAGTTAGACAAGCCACTTACCTCAATTCCGGTACAAAACCGCTAAGAAATAACCCTCTTGCCGCGAATGTCGGCCTCCACAAGTGTAGTATCTGATAAAAATCAAGAGAATCACATCAAAATAGGCCAATTGGGCATTACCCAATCAAAACAATTCAAAATACACCAAAACCCCCAAGTTGCCAAAACCCGACTTTCGGTACGCTTATCGGAAAATCACGAAAGTCACATATTCGGAACCCTCATCTCAATACGAGTCTAAGCATATCAATTTTACCAAATTCGGACTTCATTTGCCCATTCAAAACCTTGATTTTCTAAAGTTCAAGCCTAGGGTTAAATCTTCCATGAATCACCCCAAATTCCTCCATTTTCATGATATAATTGCATAATATTATCAATACTAATCATAGTTTAAGTCCTTAGTTGATTACCTGATGATTTCCCTTGAGTTTCTCTTCAAAATCGCCCAAATCGCCTCCTTAAGACGAGACCCAATGTGTGAAATGTTTTCTGAAATTTTCTAACTTCTGATACAATTAACTCACTACGTTTTTCGCTTCTGCGGATAAAATTCCGCTCCTACGAGTCCGTATCCATGACCAGAGGGTCGCTTCTGCGATTCCAGGCCTAGCCAGCCAATTCCGCTTCTGCGAGAAAAGGACCGCTTTCGCGCGTCCGCTTCCGCGAGTGAACAACCACTACAGCGAAGACTGCCGCTTCTGCGCTCCAGAGTCCGCTTCTGCGGACTCGCCTAGGCGATCACTCCTCCGCTCCTGCGGATCTCCCTAATCCGCCTCCAGACCGCTTCTGCGGCACACCGTTCGCACCAGCGACACCGCCTCAGCAGAACAAGATCCGCTTCAGCGAACATAAGCGCTTCTGCGCTCCTCAGTCCGCTCCTGCGGACTCGCCTCCGCGACCACATTTTCGCAGGGGCGAAAATGACAGAACCAGAATACTCCAACCTGCAATTTCCATGTTTTTCTTCCGTTTAACCTCCCAAAAACACCCCGAGGACCCCGAGACCTCATCCAAACACACCAACATATCGTAATACCTTATTCGAACTTGTTCCAATCCTCAAAACACGTCTAACAACATCAAAATCCATAATTCACATCGAATTCAAGCCTAAATTCCTTAAAACTTCCGAAACTAAAATTCAATAAAAAACCCGACAAAATGACGTCCGAATGACCTGAAAATTTGCGGAAATATCCAAAATCACATAACGAAGCTACAGAAATTGTCGAAATTCCATTCCAACCCCCGGATCAAAATCTCGCCTATTGTTCGGATTCGCCAAAATTTCCAACTTCGGCATTTCAAGCCTAATGAGCTACGGACCTCCGAAATACATTCCGAACGTGCTCCCAACCCCGAAATCACCTAACGGAGCTAATGGAACCTTCGGATTTCCATTCCGAGGTCGTCTTAACATTGTTTCGGCTACATACAATTTTCAAACTTTAAAGCTGTCACGACCCCAATCCCGGCCGTGATGGCACCCAACACACCAGCTAGGCAAGCCCGACCATTTACACTCTCACCCGAGCATGAAGCTCAAATCAATTACCTGGATATTATTTCAACAATAAAGCTAAACTGAACAACCACCCAAAGATCTAGGGTCACGAGTGTAGAGCCTCTAAACAAGATCGGATAACAATATCCAAATCAAATACTAAAGTCTGAATAATTAATATACAAAGGAAAACTGGAATAAGAAGAGAAGTCAGGTCCTGCGAATGCCAGCAACTACCTCAGTAACTCGGATAAATACTGATAAAAGCTGGAGTGCTCGTTTATCCCTCCTGTGTACCTGAATCTGCACACAAAGGTGTAGGGAGTAGGGGTGAGTACTAAGTACTCAGTGAGTAATAAATATATATAAGCAGCTGAAAGTAGGAAATCCACAGAATACCACAATATGAAGCTAAACTACAGTCCAATCCTCCTACGAACTAGCATCAACAGTACAATACAGCTACCACAGAATAATTCAACAGATAAAGATGCAATGCAATGCACATAACCGCTACGGCGTGTAGCCCGATCCATTTAACGTCGACGGCGCTCACTGAGGGTATGTACAGACTCAGGAGTGGCTCCTACACCCCAAGCGCAATACCGCTGCGGCATGCAGCCCGATCCTCTTATCATAATAACCGCTGCGGCGTGCAGCCCGATCCATCCTCAGTCCACAATAATTAGATAAGTCACAAATTAGTTATTTCCAAGTTCCTTTTCATTTAATTATGAAAACACTTTAACTTTTATTAATTTGCAAAAGAGGTGACTTAGCATTTCAATACTGTGATTTCAAAGCCAGGACTGAGATCAGTGATTAAGCAAGTATAGCTATCACATATATATACTACCCCTAGGGATGCTACAGGTTTGCACAAGGCCTCAAACAGGCTTACAGCCCACAAATATGTCAAACACTGTGTATTTCCATCACTAATAGCATATTATCCATATCCGGGATGGACCAAGTCTCAATCCCCAGTCACAATCAATCCCGCACCAGCCACGGGGTGCGAGCCAAGCCCTACTAGAGTCACAATATGCTAAGCCGGGGTTTCGAACCCTCAGGCTATCATATACACAAACTACTCACCTGTAGCCGGTAGAAGCCTTAGTCCGCCTTGTGCTTGCCTTGCAATTCAATCACCTCGGATCTTGAATCTCGAACCGGCAAGAATTCTAGTGCGCGACACCTTTGCTCCTCAACCGGCCTCCTAGCGCTTCCAATCTATCCAAATTTATAGAAGCATAGATGAAGTTCGACTTCTAAAAGATGGGGTTTTAGCCGTACATATCTGAAATTCGCCCCTTAATGATACTACAATGATCCAATACAATTATGTAACTTCAATCTACAATACCACATTCAATAGGGCCAATATTAGTCATTAATCCCATAACTTGTGCCATCTAGGCCTATTATCAAACATCTTGTAGGCATAAATATTTACACCTCTTAACTATAGCATTGGTTCCTCCAACTATCACCATTAACCAACAATTCATCTCCCTATCATTCTTTAACAATTTATACTCCTAACATCACGTTTGTGATCAACCATTCACACCCACACCAACAAAATTACAACAAATATACACATTTAAATCCCTACCATGTTCATGTTTTTAAATTGGGGATTTATGGCTTCCAACAACCATACTATAAGTTGTAATACTTGATTCATACTCATATTCCCATAATAACACCATATGTGTAAGTTTAAGGTGTAGGATTACCTCTTGTAGATCAAATCTTGAAAGACAACTTTGGGGTGTTCTTGAGATTTTGAAGAAATCCTATGAAATCCAACCAAAATCATGTTGTAACTAGTGATTGAGAAGAGAAATCACCATGAAAACACACTTAAAAGCTTACCTTAGGAGTGCAATTGAGTGCCTTGGTTGAATTGGGGGTGTTGGGGAAGCCCTAGGCTTGAGAAATGACTCAAGTTCTGTCATTTCTCGTCCTTAGGTATATTTAGGGCCTGCTACTAGCGCGCCCGCGCTAATTAGCGCGGGTTGAGGCAGAAAATAACCCATTAGCGCGGGCTACTAGCGCTCCCGCGCTAAGGCCGCGCTACTGATACATGCCCAGTAAAAAGGTCATAACTTTCTGTATACACCTCCGAATGATACACGGTTTGTTGCATTGGAAACTAGACTCAAAGGGATTTAACTTGATAGGTTGTCGGTCGCATAACTCTTTGTATAATGGGAGATATGATCCTTTATAGTGAGGTCTTGTGCACACTCATTGACATCTTCGCCTATTATAAAGTTTTCCAACTTCAAAAGTTCCCGCTAACCATCTGAAATCACCCCGAGGCCCCCGGGACCTCAACCAAAAATACCAACACCTCCTAAAACATCATACAAACTTGTTCCAATCATCAACATGCATAAAACAACGCCAAGACCATCAAATTACATCGAATTCAAGCCTTAGTTCTTCTAAAACTTCCAAAACACACATTTAATCAAAAACCCAACCAAACCACGTCCGAATGACCTGAAATTTTGTAGACATATCCAAAATCACATAACGAAGCTACAGAAATTGAAGGGCCAGCTTGGCTCAGCGGTAAGCTTGCTTGTCGTGGTGTGTCAGGTCGCGGGTTCGAATCAGCCTCTCTGCAAAGCAGGGGGAAGGCTGCCTAGAGTATTCCCTTCCCCAGACACCCACGAAGTGGGTATTGAACTGGGTCGGCCCTTATTCGGCCCTTGAAGCTACAGAAATTGTCGGAATTCCATCTCGACCCCTGGATCAATATCTCACCTACCATTTGGATTTCGCCAAAATTCGACCTTAGCCAATTCAAGCCTAAAACTACACCGGACCTCCGAATTCGATTCCGATTGCTCTTCTAAGTCATAAATGATCCCCCGAAACAAGTCGAATCTTCAAATTTCCATTCCGGGCTGTCTAACTCATCGGTCAACATTCGGTTGACTTTTCCAACCTATTCTTCTCGTAAAGAGATTTATGTCCTCATTTCTATTCTAATTCTCACCGATTTGCTTCTAACTCTCCAAACACATATAAATTAGCATATTGAAGTATTAAATTGAGAAAACGGGGCGATAACTCCCTTAACGACGGGTCGGGTCGTTACATTCTCCCCAACTTAAATAATCGCTCGTCCTCGAGCGTACCCAGAGTTGTACTAGAAGCAAGCCAATAGCTGGATGACCTTACCAAGCATATATGCGGGGTGGTACCACATCACCCTGTCCATCATAAGTCCGCTAACGCCATATAGCTGAACTTCCACAGTCCATATGGAACATAGACCACATTGCACTTTTCGAAATCATATACCACATCTGGATCCCACGTCTATACTCGGAATACCCCCGAACCAACTGTAATAGTCCATACTCGCCACTCCGAATGAGACCTTATGCTGTACCAAACAAACCAATCACTCGAGACGATGCCCTCTAATCACCACAATTTCCCACGATAACCAGTTACTACTGAAAAACCTTTCTCGTTAGCTGAAGTCTTATTCCAACACCTTCATGTATATTGCCCACGGCAACCGAACACACGATATATCGAATCCATCTTTCAGGTCATCCATTCATGAATCCATTTCCTTTTTTTTACTGACATTACAATATATTTCGGAGCCAAACCTTGATATTTTCCTTTCTAACCAGTTGAAATCGATATGCCCGCACTCATTAATGGCTCCAATGATCATTCTGATTATAACACACCGCATTGGTGATATGACACCTCAACACCGGCCTAAGCCACGACGAGCACAACACATGCTCCAATAAGAAACGTTTGAACATACTCAATCATGATAACTAACTCAAACAAAAGGGATGTAATTCAATTCCTCTGTACCATCATAACATAGAACTGAGATCCCATCTCACATCATAGAATTAGAGTACCTGAACCCTTCTCGAATGTCATAGCATCACATTGCATTGCCACGACTCACGATTCTATCCGAGCACTATTACTCATGGAGCACCTCAAGTCACCATGCTCAAAACGGTCAGCCACGCACATATTTAGGTCTGAACTCAAGCAATCAATCACACCCACGGTGATACATTTAATATATGCTATCAAATCCTGAATGGATACAATCGATGTGCTATTCCCCGAGCGGTACCCAATACAGACTATTCCTTAGAAACTAGGAAGTATTGTATACAAAGTAACTTATAGGAAACTATATTTTCCACATCACACTGTTGCGGCGCGCAACCCGTTCCAATAACACACCCGTGGCGGCGTGCCACCCGATCCAGATACCATACCTGTGGCGGCGTGCCACCCGATCCACGCATAAATCTCGCAAGAGGAAATGCACATCGATTCAAGTTGCTCATTACAACAAATATATATATGTCCTCAAGCTCGGCCACATGAAACGCATCTGACAAAGTTCCTCAATACCGGAGCTGAATCAATAGTAGAAACCTCTGCACTGATATCCACCACGAAGGCCCAATTGACAAAGCAATACCTACTAGCCATCCCCTAGTCCTGGGTACAACTACCCTGCTGGAGCATACTCCGATGCACTCAGCTAAGCAATTTGTGCCATTTCCGACATTGTCCGTATCACATTAGTCTAGACGACCTGACTTATAACGACCAGTCCGCAATCAGGTATCATAACCCAAATTCATCATATCAAGCTAAGAGAGAGCCACGAGGGCTTCCATTTTCCAATGATCGCTAAACGGTGCCGATACACATGATATGCAACCACTGCATAGGTGGATTACGAGAACTTCTAGTCTCTATCACATATATAGCACATGAATCACTATGCCTAATTTCCACACTCCGCACTGTATGAATACATAACACACATCAAGCATCCAATCATACCACAAAAATCATTCAGAAATTTCTTTTTTCCCTATGCCATCAACAATTCAATCAACACCATCGATCCAACAAGAGAATACCATCATACCACTAGATATTATCCGTTTACAGTAGCTTGTCTCTTTTTTGATCATATACCCTGCCAAATCACTAGAATAGCAGTATCATTTTCCTTAATCACCAGAAAGATCGATTCTTAAATTACCTGCAGCTACCCGCGCTGCTTATTAATTTTTTTTTTAATGACTTCCCATATATTATGAACTGATCTCAAAGTCTTGAACATGCCATTATCAACTTTCCATAACACATTGCATATACCATACCACACTAATATAACACGGGAACTTCTATCCCTTTTCTGCGCCGCAAACATCGACGCACTCAACTAGTCAAGGACTTTCATGATTCCATATAGAAGAAAACTCATTACACATTCCCATCTTCGCATACCAACAGGAATATACTCACTTTCAAACCATGGTAGAACACATCACAAACTCTTTCTCCCAATTCATTGCATAAGTTTAACTGTCAGGACTGAGTCCTTTTACCCACATCGAGCTACGCAATTGCCAGCACTCAAGAGCTTTGTTGCAAAATATCTGCGAGTCTCATTACTTCGAACACATACCAGGAATTAATCGTACCATTATCATACCGTTTCAGTTTATTAACAAGTTGTTCCATTTACTTAATTTCCTTTCTGAATCATCTTTAACTTAGTACTAGCCTTTACTGTAGCACTACATTATCTCAACTCATGTTACCACACGAGACTCATACACAAAACTGCACGGGCTAAGGCTGACAGGCCGCTGAATACTCCCTCAATGTTTCCCAAAAGTACCACATTCTACAATATTTTATTTTGACGAACTTCTTGCGATTTTGAATTTGTTATCATTACTCCCCAATACAGATACATAGAATCCCATCATTCACATAACATAACACAAGTCTTGATTCCTTCTAACAAAACCACCGTCTTTAGCCACATACAAAATCTTAATACACCTAACTGTTACAAGCAAAATCTTGAACACCGCAAAACCATTCTCGGCCGTCATTCACGCTTATTCAATTATAATTCAACTGTCTTATTGAACAGAACCACTCGTGCCTTGTTAGAACTCTGACATCGCAGAACATGATTACCTACAGATACAATTAGCTATCTTCTTTTCTATACACCGAACATTCTTTACCAAGAACAGCTCAAAACATCCTAGTATTTCTTCACATCTACGAAGCACCATAACCCTTATATAAATTTTCCCAACGTACTTAGAGACAGAACCAACATAGCACACAATAGTGCAATCAGTTAATCAATAGCAACCTCCTCAACTTGGCTCGAAGCCATACATCAAAACACGTTTAGCCACTTATGTCATTCTTACTCAAATGATGCCTCAATGTTATCGTGAGATTAAACTCAAGTCATTTACAAGCTTGACAAAGACTTGAATCATCAGAGACATTAACTCTTGTGCAATTCTTGCATTTATACACGCACCACAGTTAAGCCTACTCTCTTTAGGTGACAGAATCTTTTCTAAGTCCCAGATTTTCAAAATTTCGGCAGAGTTTCCTTTGTAAATTGGCCTATCCACCTGCCAGAGAATCACCAAACCATTCTAACAATACATCCACAACTCAACAAGACATCACAATGTATTTCAACAACATTAAATCTCAATACTATATGAATCATATTATCATGATTTATACTTGAACATGCGATACACCTGCTCGCATCATAACACATATCAAATACCTTTCAATTACACCTACTTCATCTCAATTTAGCATTTCGGTACAATACCCTCCACCAGGATACACATAGCATAATCACTTTAGCCTTCCCGAGTCTAAACTCGTTTTACTACACGTAAAGCACTTTACCTTCCAACTAAGAGATATGATAAGTATTCACCACGCCCATAGCTCGGGGCTACACATCAGATTATAATAAAGGTCTAACACCTGACAGCTAGTACATTATTAAGCTTCCATTCCCACAGTTAGGAACAATACTGATCACACGAAATTTCATAATACCAGTTTGTAAAATCAGCTTTTTGGTGCTCATGTCATAGACAAAGATCTGGCCTCAAGTCCTCCCGACTGGCCCAACATGAACTCACAGAGATCTCGCCCCTCGACCAGGGAATCACAAGCCATCAAGGCAATTATATTACTGAGCGATTGATGCGTACACAGATGTGTGGAAGGAATTTCAAACATTATATCTCAAGCTGAATCAAGTACGCACGATAAGAATTCCAAAACAATGTGAAGTGTTTCCTAAAGGTTTGCAGCCTCCCGAGGAAAAATATAGGCGTCCCCGTACCGATCCACAAGACTCTACCAACCGGCTCAAGACTCATGAAGCCTAGTAACCTAGGCTCTTATACCAACTTGTCATGACCCCAATCTCGGTCGTGATAGCGCCCAACACACCTGCTAGGCAAGCCCGACCATTTACACTATCACCCGAGCATGAAGCTCGAATCAATTACCTGGATATTATTTCAACAATAAAGCTAAACTGAACAACCACCCAAAGATCTAGGGTCACGAGTCTAGAGCGTCTAAACAAGATCGTATAACAATATCCAAATCAAATACTAAAGTCTGAATAATTAATATACAAAGGAAAAATTGAAATAAAGTGAGAAGCTAGGTCCTGCGAACGCCAGCAACTACCTCAGCAACTCGAGTACTCATAAATAAGCTGGACCACTCGTCTAACCCTCCTGCGTACCTGAATCCGCACACAAAGGTGTAGGGAGTAGGGGTGAGTACTAAGTACTCAGTGAGTAAAAAGTATATATAAGCAGCTGAAAGTAGGAAATCCACAGAATACCACAATATGAAGCTAAACTACAGTCCGATCCTCCTACGACCTAGCATCAACAATATAATACAGCTACCACAGAATAATTCAACAGATAAAGATGCAATGCAATGCACATAACCGCTACGGCGTGTAGCCCGATCCATTTAACGTCGACGGCGCTCACTGGGGGTGTGTACAGACTCCGGAGGGGCTCCTACAGCCCAAGCGCAATACCGCTGCGGCATGCAGCCCGATCCTCTTATCATAATAACTGCTGCGGCATGCAGCCCGATCCATCCTCAGTCCATAATAATCAGATAAGTCACAAATTACTTATTTCCAAGTTCCTTTTCATTTAATTATGAAAACACTTTAACTTTTATTAATTTGCAAAAGAGGTGACTTAGCATTTCAATATTGTGATTTCAAAGCCAGGACTGAGATCAGTGATTAAGCAAGTATAGCTATCACATATATATACTACCCCTAGGGATGCTACAGGTTGGCACAAGGCCCCAAACAGGCTAACAGCCCACAAATATGTCGAACATAGTGTATTTGCATCACTAATAGCACATTATCCATATGCGGGATGGACCAAGTCTCAATCCCCAGTCACAATCAATCCCGCACCTGCCATGGGGTGAGAGCCAAGCCCTACTAGTGTCACAATGTGCTAAGCCGGAGTTTCGAACCCTCAGGCTACCATATATACAAACTACTCACCTCTAGCCGGTAGAAGCCTTAGTCCGCCTTGCGCTTGTGTAACGACCCGGCCTGTCGTTACGGGAATTTACCATCCCGTTACCTTGCATTTACATATATTATGCTTTTAAAACAGTATTAGAGTATATCGGGTGAGTTAGGAGTGATTTGGATTGAAAATAAAACAAATAGCATGTTTGAAGAAAGCTTGAATATGAAAAGTCAACCAAGAGTCGACTATTGAGTTAGAGTGCTCGGAATCCGATTTTGATGATTTTACTAGTTCCGGGGAATCATTTATGACTTAGGAGAACAATCAGAATTGAATTCGGAGGTCCGGAGTAGTTTTAAGCTTGAATTGGCGAATGTTGAATTTTGGCGAAAACCGGATGGTAGGTGATATTTTGATCCGGGGTCGGAATGGAATTCCGACAATTTCTGTAGCTTCGTTATGTGATTTTGGATGTGTCCGCAAATTTTCAGGTCATTCGGACATCGTTTGATCGGGTTTTGGATTGAATGTTAGTTTTGGAAGTTTTGAAGAAACTTAGGCTTGAATCCGTGAGTAAATGGAGATTTTGATGTTTAGTATGGTGTTTTTATGATTGGAACAAGTTCGTATCATGTTTTGGAATATGTTGGTGGTTTTCGTTGGGGTCCCGGGGGTCTCAGGATGAATCCGGGGGTCCAAACGGACCATTTTTGGAAGAAAAGAGAAAGCTGTTGCTGTCATAAACGCAGCAGGCTTTTGCTCTCCGTGATCGCGGGGAGGGGGATGCGATCGCGTAGAGCTTGGGGCTAGGGCATCGCGATCGCAGTGTAACAAGTCGCGATCGCGTAGAATTAAACGGGTGCACATCGCGATCGCAGGATCATCTACGCGATCGCGTAGAAGAGAAATGGGTCCAGGGAAAAATGTGCTACGCGATCGCAAGAAGGAGGACGCGATCGCGTGAAGCCGGAGGTTGTACATCGCGATCGCGTGAGGGAAGTCGCGATCGCGTGAGGCCGAGTTTCTGACCATCGCGATCGCGTGAGGAAATCACTGAGAAGTCATCGGGTATTCGTCAGAGGTAAGATTCCTGACTCAAAAACATCATTTTATGGTAGTATTAACATCAATCTTCATGAAATTGGGTTGAAATCTTGAAGAAATGTGGCCTAAATATTGAAAACGGGATTTTTGGATTTGGGAGGCCATTCGAACTCCGATTTCGATAAATTTTATATGCACGGACTCGTGACGAGATAAGGATCGCGTTGGTACTAATTTTGGAATTTTTTCCGAGCAGTGGGGCCCGGGGTCGGGTTTTACCTACTTAGTGTAATTATGCGAATTTCATATAAATTGAAGTGGGTTATGATTCTTTGACCCGTAATTGATATAATTATTGTTATTTGACTAGATTCTACACACGAGGCAACGAAATTCAAAGGAAAAGGCATCGCGGACGAGTCTACGACCGGCTAGAGGTGAGTAGTTTGTGTATATGGTAGCCTGAGCGTTCGAAACCCCGACTTAGCACATTGTGACGCTAATAGGGCGTGGCTCGCACACCGTGGCAGGTGCGGGATTGATTGTGATTGGGGATTGAGACTTGGTCCATCCCGGAAGTGAATAATATGTTGTTAGTGTTGGAAATACACTGTATTTGCTATATTTGTGGGCTGTAAGCCTTGTTTGGGGCCTTGTGCCGATCCTGTAGCGTCCTTAGAGGACAATATTTATGTGATAGCTATAACTGCTTAAATCACTGATCTCAATCCTGGAAATTGTAATCACACTTTTGAAATGCTAAGTCACCGGCTTTTGCAAAATTAATAAAGTTAAAGTATTTTTCATAAATTATGAATTGAGAACTGGAAATAAGGAAAAATGAATTGTTTTGTGACTTAATTGTTTATTGTGGACTTAGCATGGGATCGGGCTGCACGCCGCAGTGGTTGATATGAGGATCGGGCTGCACGCCGCAGTAGTATTGCGCTTGGGCTGTAGGAGCCCCTCCGGAGTCTGTACACACCCCCAGTGAGCGCCGTCGACGTTAAATTGGATCGGGCTACACGCCGTAGCGGTTATGTGCATTGCATTGCATCTGTATTTGTTGAATTACTCTGTGGTAGGTGTATTGTATTATTGTTGCTAGTTCGTAGGAGATTCGGACTGTAGTGTAGCTTCATATTGTGGTATTTTGTGGATTTCTTACTCTCAGCTACATATATATATTTGTTACTCACTGAGTACTTAGTACTCACCCCTACTCCCTGCACCTTTTGTGTGCAGACTCAGGTACACAGGAGCAGTAGACGGACATCTCCGGCGTTTACATTGTCACATCGAGTTGCTGAGGTAGCTGCCTACGTTCGCAGAGCCTAGCTCCTCCTCTCATTCCAGTTGTTATTTTATATTTTGTATTCAGACTTGAGTACTTCTATATCGTACTCTCTATTTCCTGTTGGGTTTTTGTTAGAGGCTCTAGACTTGTGACTCCGGATCTTTGGGAGTGTCAGTACTTTTGTTCAGTATTATTATTATTGGAGTTCTTAAACTCATATATTCTTCTTGGGTTGTCCATTTGGGGACCGGTATTGTGTTATAATTAAATTGTTGGTCTGGCTGGCCTAGCTTGATTGTTGGGCGCCATCACGACCGGATTTGGGTCGTGACAAGTTGGTATCAGAGCTCTAGGTTATTAGGACTCACGAGTCATGAGCCGGTTTAGTAGGCTTTCGCAGATCGGTACGTAGACGTCCGTATCTATCTTCGAAGGGCTACGAAACTTTAGGAAAAACCTCATTTTCTTGAATTCATATCGTGCGATTTGTGTTATCATGAAATTAAATCTTTCCATATTCTATTCTCTCGCAGATGGCGAGAACACGAGCTAACGGACGTGGCGGACGACCACCATTGGTACCCAGAGGTCGTGGTCGTGGTAGAGGTAGGGCAGCAGCACCAGCACCAGCACCTGCTGACCCACCAGTGGCCCAGACTCAGGACCAGATTCCAGCGGCAGACGCTCCGGCAGCTCAGGTTCAGGCACCGACAGTGCCTATTGTGATACCGGGTCTTCAGGAGACCTTGGCTCAGATATTATCAGTGTGCACAGGCTTGGCACGGGTAGTTGCTGCCACTGCTGCAGTATCTTCTTCACAGGCAGGGGGAGGGAATCAGACCCCCGTGGCTCACACACCCGAGCCAGTTCAGCCAGTTGCGCCCGTTGCACCAGCTCCTGCATATGTGGTTCCAGTTATGCCCGACGATGAGCAGCGTCGTTTGGAGAGATTTGAGAGGCTACAGCCTCCGACATTCAGTGGAGCTGAGGGCGAGGATGCCCGGGGTTTTCTTGACCGATGTCAGGCGCATGCTTCGCACCGCGGGTATTCTAGAGTCCAGCGGTGTTTCATTCACCACTTTCTAGTTCACAGGTGCAGCATTTCAGTGGTGGGAGGATTTTGAGAGGCGTAGGCCCGCTGGGGCAGTGCCCCTCACTTGGCAGCAGTTCTCCACGGTATTTTTGGAGAAGTACGTGCCTCAGTCTCAGAGAGAGGAGCTGTGACGTTAGTTCGAGTGGTTGAAGCAGGGAGAGATGACAGTTAATCAGTACGAGATGAGATTCACACAGCCGGCCCGTCATGCCATGTGGATGGTTCCTACGGACGGGGAGAGGATTCGGAGATTTATTGATGGTCTTATTTATCCCATCCGCATATTGATGACCGGGGAGAGAGTTTCGACAGAGTTACCTTTGAGGAGGTGGTTGATGCGGCCCGTCACATTGAGACGGATCGCCGCAGAGCGAGAGGAGAGAGAGGCTAAGAGGCCTCGTGGTACTAGCAGTTACGGTGGTGCTCCGTCTAGGGGCCAATTTCAGCATAGCAGCAGAGGTCGCTCTTTCAGGTCTCATCGGTCTGGACGTACGGAGTCCGGTGGGGTTTCATCCGATCGTGGTCGTCAAGGCCGGCGAGGTTATCAGGGTCGGCAGAGCCGCCAGCAGAGTCGGCCCGCACCGAGTGCTCTTCCGGCTCGCAGCTCGCTCCGGCTTCCTCGACACGAGATTCATCGGTAGCGAGGGGTCCTCGGCAGCCCCTTCTCCCATCTTCGGGCCGTTGTTTTGAGTGCGGTGATTTGGGCCATATCGGGAGAGAGTGTCCTCAGTGGCTGCGTAAGCGGTCTCAGCGGAGGGATCGGCCTTCGTCTTCTACTCCTGTTTCTTCAGCGCCAGCACAGTCAGCTAGGACTGGTGGCCAGGTATCCGGAGGTCGCCCCAGGGGCGAGGATCGTACTGGTGGAGGTCAGGCTCGTTTTTATGCTTTTCCGGATAGGAAGGATGCTAGTGCTTCAGATGCGGTCATTTCAGGTATTATCTCAGTCTGCCACAGGGATGCTTCTGTCTTATTTGATCCCGGATCCACCTTCTCTTATGTCTCTACTTACTTTGCACATCATTTGGGTATGACCCGTGGTATTCTTGATTTGCCCGTACATGTGTCTACCCCAGTGGGGATACCGTTGTTGTGGATCAGGTATATCGATCCTGTATTATTACTATTGGGGGTCTGGAGACCCGAGTTGATCTATTACTACTGGGCATGGTAGATTTTGATGTTATTCTAGGCATGGATTGGCTATCTCTTTACCATGCGATTCTGGACTGTCATGCCAAGACAGTCACACTAGCTATTCCAGGTAATCTGAGGATCGAGTGGCGTGGCTTGACTGATTATGTGTCCGACAGGGTGATTTCTTATATAAAGGCCCAACGAATGATTGGCAAGGGTTGTTTATCTTATTTGGCCTTCATTAGAAATGTTGAGGCCGAGACACCCAGTCTTGATTCGGTCCCCATTGTGAGGGAGTTTCCGGATGTATTTCCAACAGACCTGCCAGGCATGCCGCCCTGACCGAGATATCGATTTTGGTATTGACTTGGTGCCGGGCACTCAGCCCATTTCTATTCCTCCTTATCGCATGGCACCAGCGGAGTTAAAAGAATTGAAAGAACAGCTTCAGGAACTCTTAGATAAGGGTTTCATTCGTCCAAGTGTGTCTCCTTGGGGTGCACCGGTGTTGTTTGTAAAGAAGAAAGATGGCACAATGAGAATGTGCATTGATTACGGGCAGCTGAACAAGGTAACAGTGAAGAATAAATACCCATTACCTCGTATTGAAGACCTATTTGATCAGCTACAGGGAGCTAGTGTATTTTCTAAGATTGATCTTCGATCGGGCTATCATCAATTGAAGATCAGGGACTCGGATATTATGAAGACAGCGTTCAGGACGCGATATGGGCACTACGAGTTCCCGGTGATGTCTTTCGGGTTGACTAATGCCCCAGCAGCATTCATGCACTTGATGAATAGTGTATTTCGGCCGTACCTTGATTCTTTTGTGATTGTGTTTATTGATGATATCCTGGTATATTCACGCAGCTAGGAGGAGCATGCACAGCATTTGAGAGTGGCATTGCAGAGGTTGAGGGAAGAGAAGCTTTATGCAAAATTCTCTAAGTGTGAGTTCTGGCTTGATACTGTGGGTTTTCTGGGACATATAGTGTCCAGTGATGGTATTCGGGTTGATCCACAGAAGGTTGAGGCAGTGCAGAATTGGCCCAGACCTTCCTCACCTACAGAGATTCGGAGTTTTCTCGGCTTGGCAGGCTATTATCGTCGGTTTGTTCAGGATTTCTCATCTATTGCTTCACCGTTGACTAAGCTGACACGGAAGAATGCTCCATTTGTGTGGTCTGATGAATGTGAAGAGAGCTTTCAGAAGCTCAAGGAGGCTTTGACCACGGCTCCAGTACTTGTGTTACCATCAGCTTCAGGGTCATATACGGTGTATTGTGATGCTTCTAGAGTTAGACTCGGTTGTGTGTTGATGCAGGAGGGTAGAGTTATTGCATATGCTTCTCGTCACCTAAAGCCCCACGAGAAGAACTACCCTGTTCATGATTTGGAGTTAGCTGCTATTGTTCATGCCTTGAAGATTTGGAGGCATTACTTATATGGTGTATCTTGTGATGTATATACAGACCACCGCAGCCTTCAGCATTTGTTTAAGCAGAAAGATCTAAATTTGAGGCAGCGGAGATGGCTTGAATTGCTTAAGGACTATGATATTACTATCTTGTACCATCCCGGGAAAGCCAATGTAGTGGCTGATGCATTGAGCCGGAAGGCTATTTGTATGGGCAGTTTGGCGTATATTCCAGTTGGGGAGAGACCCCTAGCAGTTGATGTTCAGGCGTTAGCTAATCAGATGGTAAGGCTGGATATTTCTGAGCCCAGTCGGGTGATGGCTTGTGTAGTAGCTCGTTCTTCTTTATGATCGTATTCGAGAGCGCCAGTATGATGATCCACACTTACTTGTCCTTAAGGACAGAGTTCAGCATGATGATGCCAGAGATGTCACTATTGATAGTGATGGTGTATTGCGGATGCAAGGCCGGATATGCGTGCCCAATGTTGATGGCCTTCGTGAGTTGATATTGGAGGAGGCCCACAATTCGTGGTATTCTATTCATCCAGGAGCCGCGAAGATGTATCAAGACTTGAAGCAGCATTACTGGTGGAGAAAGATGAAGAAAGATATTGTGAGCCATGTGGCTCGGTGTCTAAACTGTCAGCAGGTCAAGTATGAGCATCAGAGACCTGGTGGTGTATTCCAACGTATCGATATTCCTGAGTGGAAGTGGGAAAGGATTACTATGGACTTTGTTAGCGGACTCCCTCGGACAGCGAGGAAGTTTGATTCAGTTTGGGTGGTGGTAGATAGGTTGACCAAGTCAACTCACTTCATCCCAGTGTGTACTACTTATTCCTCAGCGCGGTTGGCAGAGATATTCATCCGTGAGATAGTGAGATTGCATGGAGTTCCTATTTCTATTATATCAGACAGAGGTACTCAGTTCACATCCCAGTTCTGGAGGACATTTCAGCGAGAGTTGGGTTCACAGGTAGAGTTGAGCACAGCATTTCATCCACAGACGGATGGGCAGTCTGAGCGTACTATTCGGATATTGGAGGACATGTTGCGTGCTTGTGTCATTGATTTTGGTGGTTCATGGGCTGATTATTTGCCTTTGGCGGAGTTTGCTTACAATAATAGCTATCAGTCCAGCATTCAGATGGCACCGTATGAAGCTTTATATGGGAGGCGGTGTAGGTCTCTAGTTGGTTGGTTCGAGCCCGGCGAGGCTAGGTTGTTAGGGACAGAGTTAGTCCAAGATGCCTTAGAAAAGGTGAAGGTGATTCAGGAGAGACTTCGCACAGCTCAGTCGCGTCAGAAGAGTTATGCAGACCGGAAGGTCCGAGATGTGTCTTATTCAGTAGGTGAGAAGGTGTTGCTTAAAGTTTCGCCTATGAAGGGTGTTATGAGGTTTGGAAAGAAAGGAAAGTTGAGCCCAAGGTTCATTGGACCTTTTAGGTGCTTAGGAAAGTTGGGGAGGTGGCTTATATGCTTGCTTTGCCACCCAGTTTGTTGGGAGTTCACCCGGTGTTCCATGTATCTATGCTCCGGAAGTATGTCGGAGACTCGTCTCATGTGTTGGACTTCAGCACGATACAGCTAGATGAGGATTTGACTTATGATGTGGAACCAGTAGCCATTTTGGGTCGACAGGTTCGTAAGCTGAGATCTAAGGATATAGCTTCAGTGAAAGTGCAGTGGAGAGGTCGTCCCGTGGAGGAAGCAACTTGGGAGACCGAGCAGGAGATGCGAAGTAGATATCCACACTTGTTTGATACTCCAGGTATGTTTCTTAACCCGCTCGCGGACGAGCATTTGTTTAAGTTGGGGAGAATGTAACGACCCGGCCTGTCGTTACGGGAATTTACCATCCCGTTACCTTGCATTTACATATATTATGCTTTTAAAACAGTATTAGAGTATATCGGGTGAGTTAGGAGTGATTTGGATTGAAAATGAAACAAATAGCATGTTTGAAGAAAGCTTGAATATGAAAAGTCAACTAAGAGTCGACTATTGAGTTAGAGTGCTCGGAATCGGATTCTGATGATTCGACTAGTTCCGGGGAATCATTTATGACTTAGGAGAACAATCGGAATTGAATTCGGAGGTCCGGAGTAGTTTTAAGCTTGAATTGGCGAATGTTGAATTTTGGCGAAAACCGGATGGTAGGTGATATTTTGATCCGGGGGTCGGAATGGAATTCCGACAATTTCTGTGTAGCTTCGTTATGTGATTTTGGATGTGTCCGCAAATTTTCAGGTCATTCGGACATCGTTTGATCGGGTTTTGGATTGAATGTTAGTTTTGGAAGTTTTGAAGAAACTTAGGCTTGAATCCGTGAGTAAATGGAGATTTTGATGTTTAGTATGGTGTTCTTATGATTGGAACAAGTTCGTATCATGTTTTGGAATATGTTGGTGGTTTTCATTGGGGTCCCGGGGGTCTCGGGATGAATCCGGGGGTCCAAACGGACCATTTTTGGAAGAAAAGAGAAAGCTGTTGCTGTCATAAACGCAACAGGCTTTTGCTCTTCGCGATCGCGGGGAGGGGGATGCGATCGCGTAGAGCTTGGGGCTAGGGCATCGCGATCACAGTGTAACAAGTCGCGATCGCGTAGAATTAAACGGGTGCACATCGCGATCGCAGGATCATCTACGCGATCGCGTAGAAGAGAAATGGGTCCAGGGAAAAATGTGCTACGCGATCGCAAGAAGGAGGACACGATCGCGTGAAGCCGGAGGTTGTACATCGCGATCGCGTGAGGGAAGTCGCGATCGCGTGAGGCCGAGTTTCTGACCATCGCGATCGCGTGAAGCGAGTCGCGATCGCGTAGAAGAAAAAGTCCTGGTAGTGAATTTAATCCAGAAACAGAGAGTTACGGGTTCATTAACCCAAAACACACATTTGAGCCCTAGAGAGAAGAAAACTCGAGGAAATCACCGAGAAGTCATCGGGTATTCGTCGGAGGTAAGATTCTTGACTCAAAAACATCATTTTATGGTAGTATTAACATCAATCTTCATGAAATTGGGTTGAAATCTTGAAGAAATGTGGCCTAAATATTGAAAACGGGATTTTTGGATTTGGGAGGCCATTCGAACTCCGATTTCGATAAATTTTATATGCACGGACTCGTGGCGAGATAAGGATCCGCGTTGGTGCTAATTTCGGAATTTTTCCGAGCAGTGGGGCCCGGGGTCGGGTTTTACCAACTTAGTGTAATTATGCGAATTTCATATAAATTGAAGTGGGTTATGATTCTTTGACCCGTAATTGATATAATTATTGTTATTTGACTAGATTCTACACACGAGGCAACGAAATTCAAAGGAAAAGGCATCGCGGACGAGTCTACGACCGGCTAGAGGTGAGTAGTTTGTGTATATGGTAGCCCGAGGGTTCGAAACCCCGGCTTAGCACATTGTCACGCTAATAGGGCGTGGCTCGCACACCGTGGCAGGTGCGGGATTGATTGTGATTGCGGATTGAGACTTGGTCCATCCCGGAAGTGAATAATATGTTGTTAGTGTTGGAAATACACTGTATTTGCTATATTTGTGGGCTGTAAGCCTTGTTTGGGGCCTTGTGCCGATCTGTCGCGTCCTTAGAGGACAATATTTATGTGATAGCTATAATTGCTTAAACCACTGATCTCAGTCCTGGAAATTGTAATCACACTTTTGAAATGCTAAGTCACCGGCTTTTGCAAAATTAATAAAGTTAAAGTATTTTTCATAAATTATGAATTGAGAACTGGAAATAAGGAAAAATGAATTGTTTTGTGACTTAATTGCTTATTGTGGACTGAGCATGGGATCGGGCTGCACGCCGCAGTGGTTGATATGTGGATCGGGCTGCACGCCGCGATAGTATTGCGCTTGGGCTGTAGGAGCCCCTCCGGAGTCTGTACACACCCCCAGTGAGCGCCGTCGACGTTAAATTGGATCGGGCTACACGCCGTAGCGGTTATGTGCATTGCATTGCTTCTGTATTTGTTGAATTACTCTGTGGCAGCTGTATTGTATTGTTGTTGCTAGTTCGTAGGAGATTCGGACTGTAGTGTAGCTTCATATTGTGGTATTTTGTGGATTTCTTACTGTCAGCTACATATATATATTTGTTACTCACTGAGTACTTAGTACTCACCCCTACTCCCTGCACCTTTTGTGTGCAGACTCAGGTACACAGGAGCAGTAGACGGACATCTCCGGCGTTTACATTGTCACATCGAGTTGCTGAGGTAGCTGCCTACGTTCGCAGAACCTAGCTTCTCCTCTCATTCCAGTTGTTATTTTATATTTTGTATTCGGACTTGAGTACTTCTATATCGTACTCTCTATTTCCTGTTGGGTTTTGTTAGAGGCTCTAGACTTGTGACTCCGGATCTTTGGGAGTGTTAGTACTTTTGTTCAGTATTATTATTATTGGAGTTCTTAAACTCATATATTCTTCTTGGGTTGTCCATTTGGGGACCGGTATTGTGTTATAATTAAATTGTTGGTCTGGCTGGCCTAGCTTGATTGTTGGGCGCCATCACGACCGGATTTGGGTCGTGACAGCTTGCCTTGCAATTCAATCACCTCGAATGCCGAATCTCGAACCGGCAAGAATTCTAGTCCGCGAACTTGTCACGACCCCAATCCCGATCGTGATGGCGCCCAACATAACCGCTAGGCAAGCCTGACCATTTACACTCTCACCCGAGCATGAAGCTCAAATCAATTACCTGGATATTATTTCAACAATAAAGCTAAATTGAACAACCACCCAAAGATCTACGGTCACGAGTCTAGAACCTCTAAACAAGATCGGATAACAATATCCAAATCAAATACTAAAGTCTGAATAATTAATATACAAAGGAAACTGGAAATAAAGTGAGAAGCTAGGTCCTGCGAACGCCAGCAACTACCTCAGCAACTCGAGTACTCATAAATAAGCTGGACCACTCGTCTAACCCTCCTGCGTACCTGAATCCGCACACAAAGGTGTAGGGAGTAGGGGTGAGTACTAAGTACTCAAAGTGAGTAATAAATATATATAAGCAGCTGAAAGTAGGAAATCCACAGAATACCAATATATGAAGCTAAACTACAGTCCGATCCTCCTACGAACTAGGATCAACAGTACAATACAGCTACCATAGAATAATTCAACAGATAAAGATGCAATGCAATGCACATAACCGCTACGGCGTGTAGCCCGATCCATTTAACGTCGACGGCGCTCACTGGGGTGTGTACAGACTCCGGAGGGGCTCCTACAGCCCAAGCGCAATACCGCTGCGGCGTGCAGCCCGATCCTCTTATCATAATAACCGATGCGGCGTGCAGCCCGATTCATCCTCAGTCCACAATAATCAGATAAGTCACAAATTACTTATTTCCAAGTTCCTTTTCATTTAGTTATGAAAATACTTTAACTTTTATTAATTTGCAAAAGAGGTGACTTAGCATTTCAATACTATGATTTCAAAGCCAGGACTGAGATCAGTGATTAAGCAAGTATAGCTAACACATATATATACTACCCCTAGGGATGCTACAGGTTGGCACAAGGCCCCAAACAGGCTTACAGCCCACAAATATGACAAACATAGTGTATTTCCATCACTAATAGCATATTATCCATATCTGGGATGGACCAAGTCTCAATCCCCAGTCACAATCAATCCCGCACCTGCCACGGGGTGCGAGCCAAGCCCTACTAGCGTCACAATGTGCTAAGCCGGGGTTTCGAACCCTCATGCTACCATATATACAAACTACTCACCTCTAGCCGGTAGAAGCCTTAGTCCGCTTTGCGCTTGCCTTGCAATACAATCACCTCGGATGCCGAATCTCGAACCGGCAAGAATTCTAGTCCGCGATGCCTTTGCTCCTCAACCGGCCTCCTCGCGCTTCCAATCTATCCAAATTCATACAAGCATAGATGAAGTTCGATTTCTAAAAGATGGGGTTTTAGCCGTACATATCTGAAATTCGCCCCTTAATGATACTACAATGATCCAATAGAGTTATGTAACTTCAATCTACAATACCACATTCAATAGGGCCAATATTAGTCATAAATCCCATAACTTGTGCCATCTAGGCCTATTATCAAACATCTTGTAGGCATAAATATTTACACCTCTTAACTATAGCATTGGTTCCTCCAACTATCACCATTAACCAACAATTTATCTCCCTATCATTCTTTAGCAATTTATACTCCAAACATCATGTGTGTGATCAACCATTCACACCCACACCAATAAAATTACAAAAAATATACACATTTAAATCCCTACCATGTTCATGTATTTAAATTGGGGATTTATGGCTTCCAACAACCATATTATAAGTTGTAATACTTGATTCATACTCATATTCCCATAATAACATGTGTAAGTTTAAGGTGTAGGATTACCTCTTGTAGATCAAATCTTGAAAGACAACTTTGGGGTGTTCTTGAGATTTTGAAGAAATCCTATGAAATCCAACCAAAATCATGTTGTAACTAGTGATTGAGAAGAGAAATCACCATGAAAACACACTTAAAAGCTTACCTTAGGAGTGCAATTGAGTGCCTTGGTCGAATTGGGGGTGTTGGGAAGCCCTAGGCTTGAGAAATGACTCAAGTTCTGTCATTTCCTGTCCTTAGGAATATTTAGGGCCTGCTACTAGCACGCCCACGCTAATTAGCGCGGGTTGAGGCAGAAAATAACCCATTAGCGCGGGCAACTAGCGCTCCCGCGCTAAGGCCGCGCTACTGACACATGCCAAGTAAAAAGGTCATTACTTTCTGTATACACCGCCAAATGACGCACGGTTTGGTGCATTGGAAACTACACTCAAAGGGCTTTAATTTGATAGGTTGTGGGTCGCATAACGCTTTATATAATGGGAGATATGATCGTTTAAAGTAAGGTCTTGTGCACACTCATTGACATCTTCGCCTATTATGAAGTTTTCCAACTTCAAAAGTTCCCGTTAACCATCTGAAATCACCACGAGGCCCCCGGGACCTCAACCAAAAATACCAACACCTCCTAAAACATCATACAAACTTGTTCCAATCATCGACATGCATCAAACAATGCCAAGACCATCAAATTACATCGAATTCAAGCGTAAGTTCTTCTAAAACTTCCAAAACACACACTTAATCAAAAACCCAACCAAACCACGTCCGAATGACCTGAAATTTTGTAGACATATCCAAAATTCCATAACAAAGCTACAAAAATTGTCGGAATTCCATCTCGACCCCTGGATCAAAATCTCACCTAGCATTCGGATTTCGCCAAAATTCGACCTTAGCCAATTCAAGCCTAAAACTACACTGGACCTCCGAATTCGATTCCGATTGCTCTCCTAAGTCATAAATGATCCCCCGAAACTAGTTGACTCTTCAAATTTCCATTCCGAGCTGTCTAACTCATCGGTTAACATTCGGTTGACTTTTCCAACCTATTCTTCTCGTAAAGAGATTTATGTCCTCATTTCTATTCTAATTTCTCACAGATTTGCTTCTAACTCTCCAAACATATACAAATTAGCATATTGAAGTATTAAATTGAGAAAAAGGGGCGATAACTCCCTTAACGATGGGCCGGGTCGTTACAAAAGCTCTCATTTAGGGTCTATGTGTCCTAAAATGCTCCAAATTTCAGAACCGACTCTCCCGACAAACCACAATAGCAGAAAAGAACTTAGGGGAACAGTTAAATTGGGGATTGGGGCGTAATTTTCTAAAACGACCGGTCGGGTCGTTACAGATAAGGTAGGATATAAAATACCTAAAATTATAGAGCAATTACCAGGAGAAATAAAACATCATCATTATTACATAACAGGAGTAATGAATGGAAGAAAATACTTAATACTAATAAATACAAGACAAGAAGAAAACTATATAACAAGAGAATTAATCACAGAAGATGAGATACTAACTAGTGAAAAATTATACCCCGAATTACCTAAAGGAATGATAACCAGTGAAGAAATAGCTGAAAAAGAAATAATTATAGGAGGAATAATTATGATAATAAGATTTAAAATATACCAAGGAGATAAAAATATTATATTAGGAATAAAATGGCTAGAAAAAGTTAAACCATACAACTTAGATAATGAACAACTAATCATACATTATGAAAATAAGAAAGTAACAATAAAAAGAACTATATTATAAATATGAAAATACATATACTTGTAAAAATAATAGTGGAAGGATACTACAATAGATACTACACACCTATGATAGACACGGGATCAGAAGTAAATTTATGTAGATATAATTGCCTACCAGAAGAGAAATGGAAAAAACTTAGAACACCCTTACTAGTAACAGGATTTAACAACGAAGGAAGCATAATTACCCACAAATCAAAAAATATAAAAATACAAATATGGGATAAAATACTCACTATAGAAGAAATATACAATTTTGAATTACCCACAAGAGATATTTTACTAGGAATACCATTCTTAGATAAACTATACCCACATGTAATAACTAAAACACATTGGTGGTTTACAACACCATGCAAACAAAAAATAGAAGCAAAAAGAGTTCTAAAAAAGAAAAAAAAAACAACTGATTGGATAAAAGGAAGTGAGAAAATTACACAAAAATTAGAAAATGAAAAAGAAGATACTAATAAAATAGAATTAATTATTTTTTCAATAAACACAGTCAAAATAATCCAAGAAAAACTAGAACCATTGTATAGTGAAAACCCCTTACAAGGATGGGAAAAACATAAAACAAATGTAAAAATAGAGCTAATTGATGGAAATAGTATAATAACACAAAAACCTTTAAAATACAATTTCAAAGATTTAAATGAATTTAAAATACATATTGACGAATTACTAGAACACGGTTATATACAAGAAAGCAATAGTAAACATACAAGTCCAGCATTTATAGTAAATAAACATAGTGAACAAAAAAGAGGAAAAAGTAGAATGGTTATAGATTATAGAAACCTAAATGCAAAAACCAAAACATATAACTACCCAATACCAAATAAAATACTAAAAATAAGACAAATCCAAGGATATAACTATTTTAGTAAATTTGATTGTAAATCGGGATTTTACCACTTAAAGTTAGAAGAAGAATCCAAGAAACTTACAGCATTTACTGTACCCCAAGGATTTTATGAATGGAACGTGTTACCATTTGGATATAAAAATGCACCAGGTAGATATCAACATTTTATGGATAACTATTTCAAACAACTAGAAAATTGCATAATATACATTGATGACATATTATTATATTCAAAAACACAAGATGAACATATAATATTATTAGAAAAATTTATACATATTATAGAAATATCGGGAATAAGCCTAAGTAGAAAAAAGGCAGAAATAATGAAAAATGAAATAGAATTTCTAGGAATAGAAATAGATAAAAGTGGAATTAAAATGCAAACTCATATACTACAAAAGATAATAAATTCAAATGAACAATTAGATACAAAAAAGAAATTACAATCATTTTTAGGATTAGTAAACCAAGTAAGAGAATATATACCAAAATTAGCATAGACTTTAAAACCATTGCAGAAAAATCTAAAAAAGGATATAGAGTATCACTTTAGTGAAGAAGATAAAAAATAAGTAAGAAAACTTAAACAAATATGTAAAAATCTACCAAAACTATACTTCCCAGATGAAAATAAAAAATTTTCATATATAGTAGAATCAGATGCAAGTGAAAAAAGCTATGGACGAGTATTAAAATACAGGTATGATAAAGAAAAAATAGAACATCATTGTAGGTATTATTCAGGAACATTCACAAACCCGGAGATAAAATGGGAAATAAATAGAAAAGAATTATATTCTTTATATAAATGTTTATCAGCTTTTGAACCCTATAAAGTATACAACAAATTTATTGTAAGAACGGATAATACACAAGTAAAATGGTGGCTAACAAGAAAAATACAAGATTCTATTACAACAAAAGAAATACGAAGGCTTGTATTGAATATACAAAATTTTACATTTACAATAGAGGTAATCAGAACTAACAAAAATATGATTGGAGACTACCTATCAAGACAAAGCTACACAAGCTGAAGAAATAGATATGTAACGACCCGACCGGTCGTTTTGAGTACTAGCGTTCCGTGGAGGCCATGAAAAGCTTCATTTCGGGTATTATGACTTGTTTGCACGGTCGAAATCTAAATTCAGGGAGATAGAGTTAAATTTAAATGAAAATTTCCATTTCAGAAGCTTTAAGTTAAAAGAATGAACTTGGATTGGATTTTTAAGTAAACGACCTCGGAAACAGGATCTGAAAGGTCCAGCAGGTTCTTATAATGATATCGGAGTTGGGCGTATGCCTAGTTCAGGTTTTGGATAACCCGGAAGCATTTTGGCACCTATTGTGGAAGTTAGCATTTTGGAAGAAATTTCATAAGTTTGACTTGAAGAGCATTTCAGCGTTATCGGTGTTCGTTTGGAATTTCGAGACTGGACGTAGCTCCGTATAGTGATTCTGGATTTGGGAGCGCGATCGAAAATGAATTCGGAGGTCCGTAGGTCATTTTGGAGTCGTTTGGGTAAAGGTAGGAATTTCAAGGTTTTTAAGAAGCTTGAACGGAAGTAGAAATTTTGATATCGGGCTTGAAATGCGAATTTATGGTCCGGATAGCTTCGTTAGGTGATTTGGGACTTAGGAGTGTGTCCGGAATATTTTTGTGATGACCGGTGTAGAATTACGCTTGAATTGGCAAAGTTAGTATTTTGGCGAATTTCGGTTGATAGGTGAGATTTTGATCCGAGGGTCGGAATGGAATTCTGAAAGTTTCTGTAGCTTCGATATATCATTTTGGACTTGTCCGCAAAATTTCAGGTCATTCGGACGTCATTTGGTTGGGTTTCAGAACGAATGTGAGTTTTGGAAGAATTTGATAAATTTAGGCTCGAATCCGTTGTAAAGTGATAATTTTTGTGTTTATGGACGTGTTTGGATGATTGGAACAAGTTTGAATAAGGTTATAGGAAGTGTTGGTGTTTTTGGTTGAGGTCCCGGGGCCTCGGGTGAGTTTCGGGGTGGTTTCGGACCATTTCTAGGCCATTTTTCACTGCTGGTTTTTGGCTACAGCAGTGCTCTATGCGATCGCGGGGTATTGGTCGCGATCGCTGTCACGACCCAAATCCGGTCGCGATGGCGCCCAACAATCAAGCTAGGCCAGCCAGACCAACAATTTCTGATTACATCGAATACCAGTCCCAAATGGACAACCCAAGAAGAATATATGAGTTTAAGAACTCCAATAATAATAATAATAATAAAATACTGACACTCCCCTTATCCGGAGTCACAAGTCTAGAGCCTCTAACAAAACCCAACAGGAATAGAGAGTACTATATAGAAATACTCAAGTCTGAATACAAAATACAAATAACAACTGGAAAGGAGAGGAGAAGCTAGGTTCTGCGAACATAGGCAGCTACCTCAGCAACTCGATATGACACCGCAAACGCTGGAAATGCCTGTCTACTGCTCCTGAGTACCTGAGTCTGCACACAAAAGGTGCAGGGAGTAGGGGTGAGTACTAAGTACACAGTGAGTAATAAATATATACAAGTAGCTGAAAATCATAAATCCAGAGAATACCACATAATGAAGCTAACTACAGTTCGATTCCTCCTACGAACTAGCATTCAAATAGCCCGATCCATACCACAGAGTAATTTAACAAATAAAGATACAATGCAAAACACATAACCGCTACGGCGTGTAGCCCGATCCATTTAACGTCGACGGCGCTCACTGGGGTGTGTACAGACTCCGGAGGGGCTCCTACAGCCCAAGCGCAATACTGCTGCGGCGTGCAGCCCGATCCTCACATCAACCGCTGCGGCGTGCAGCCCGATCCATCCTCAGTCCACATAAATCAAATAAGTCACAAAAACAGTTCATTCTTCTTAATTTCCAATTTCCAGTTCATAATTTATGAAAAATACTTAACTTTTATTTAATTTGCAAAAACCGGTGACTTAACATTTCAAAAATGTGATTTCAATTTCCAGGACTGAGGTCAATGATTTGAGCAAATATAGCTATCAAATAATTATTGTCTTCTAAGGACGCTACAGATCGGCACAAGGCCCCAAACAAGGCTTACCGCCCACAAATATATCAAATACAGTGTATTTCCAACACTATTAACATATTATTCATTTCCGGGATGGACCAAGTCTCAATCCCCAGTCACAATCAATCCCGCACCTGCCACGGTGTGCGAGCCACGCCCTACTAGCATCACAATGTGCTAAGCCGGGGTTTCGAACCCTCGGGCTACCATATACACAAACTACTCACCTCTAGCCGGCCGTAGATTCGTCCGCGATGCCTTTTCCTTTGAAATTCGCTCCCTCGTGCGTGGAATCTAGTCAAACCACAATAATTATATCAAATACGGGTCAAAAAATCATAACCCATTTCAATTTACATGAAATTCGCATAAATACAGTAAGTTGGTAAAACCCGACCCCGGGCCCACTGCTCGGAAAATTCTGAAATTAGTACCAACGCGATCCTCATCTCGCCACGAGTCCGTACATATAAAATTTATCGAAATCGGAGTTCAAATGGCCTCCCAAAACTCAAAATCCCGTTTTCAATATCTAGGCCACATTTCTTCAAGATTTCTACCCAATTTCATGAAGATTGATATTAATTCTGCCATAAAATGATGTTGTTGAGTCAAGAATCTTACCTCCGATGAATACCCGATGATTTATCAGTGATTTCCTCGTGTTTTCTTCTCTCTAGGGCTCAAAATTGTGTTTTGGGTGAATGAACCTGTAACCCCTCTGTTCTGTGATTTAATTCACTGCCAGAAACTTTATACCTACGCGTTCGCGATGCTCCTTGCGCGAACGCGATGATCAGTTCTGTTGCTTCATCGCGAATGGGACGTCCCTTCACGCGTCCACGATGTTCATTTCCCCAGCCGCCTGTTTTCAATCTAACGCGAACGCGTATACACCCACGCGAACGCGAAGCTCCCCCTTATCCTTCTACGCGTTCGCGACTCCCAGTCACGCGAACGCGAAGCTTAACTCCCTCTGACCTACGCGAACGCGATGCCCTTGTCGCGAACGCGATGCTTTAGCCCACCTGGCCTTCGCGAACGCGACCCATGTCACGCGAACGCGGAGGTCTAATTGACTGGGCAGAAACCTGCAGTTTTCTGCAGATTTTGCCAAGTCCCATATGCCCGGTTGATGGTCCGAAATCATCCCGAGGCCCCCGGGACCCCAACGAAAGCCATCAACATACTCCAAAACATGATACGGACTTGTTCCAATCACAAAAACACCATCCTAAACATCAAAATCACCATTTACACACGAATTCAAGCCTAAGTTTCTTCAAAACTTTCAAAACTAACATTCAATCCAAAATCCGATCAAACGATGTCCGAATGACCTAAAAATTTGCAGGCATATGCAAAATCACCTAACGAAGCTACAGAAATTGTCGGAATTCCATTCCGACCCCCGAATCAAAATATCACCTACCATCCAGTTTTCGCCAAAAATCAACCTTCGCCAATTCAAGCCTAAAACTACACCGGACCTCCGAATTCGATTCTGATTGCTCTCCTAAGTCATAAATGATCCCCCGAAACTAGTCGAATCATCAGAATCCGGTTCCGAGTACTCTAACTCAATAGTCAACTCTTGGTTGACTTCTCGTATTCAAGCTTCCTTCAAACATACTATCTGCTTCATTTTCAATCCAATCACTCCTAACTCACCCGACATACTCTAATACCGATATAAAAGCATAAGATATGTAAATGCAAGGTAACAGGGTGGAAATTCCCGTAACGACGGGCCGGATCGTTACATTCTCCCCAACTTAAACAAACGCTCGTCCGCGAGCGGGTTAAGAAACATACCTGGAGCATCAAACAAGTGTGGGTATCTGCTCCGCATCTCCTGCTCGGTCTCCCAAGTTGCTTCCTCCACGGGACGACCTCTCCACCGCACTTTCACTAAAGCTATGTCCTTGGATCTCAGCTTACGAACCTGACGACCCAAAATGGCTATTGGCTCCACATCATAAGTCAAGTCCTCATCTAGCTGTATCGTGCTGAAGTCTAACACATGAAACGGGTCTCCGACATACTTCCGGAGCATAGATACATTGAACACCGGGTGAACTCCCGACAAACCGGGTGGCAAAGCAAGCATATAGGCCACCTCCCCAACTTTCCTAAGCACCTCAAAAGGTCCAATGAACCTTGGGCTTAACTTTCCTTTCTTTCCAAACCTCATAACACCCTTCATAGGAGAAACCTTCAGCAACACCTTCTCACCCACTGAATAGGACACATCTCGGACCTTTCGGTCCGCATAACTCTTCTGACGCGACTGAGCTGTGTGAAGTCTCTCCGAATCACCTTCACCTTGTCTAAGGCATCTTGGACTAACTCTGTCCCCAACAACCTAGCCTCGCCGGGCTCGAACCAACCGACTGGAGACCTACACCGCCTCCCATATAAAGCTTCATACGGTGCCATCTGAATGTTGGACTGATAGTTATTATAATAAGCAAACTCTGCAAGAGGCAAATAATCAGCCCACTAACCACCGAAATCAATGACATAAGCACGCAACATATCCTCTAATATTTGAATAGTGCGCTCAGACTGCCCATCCGTCTGTAGATGAAATGCTGTGCTCAACTCTACCTGTGAACCCAACTCTTGCTGAAATGTCCTCCAGAACTGAGATGTGAACTGGGTACCTCTATCTGATATAATAGAAATGGGAACTCCATGCAATCTCACTATCTCACAGATGAATATCTCTGCCAACCGCTCTGAGGTATAGGCAGTACACACTGGGATGAAGTGAGGTGACTTGGTCAACCTATCCACCACCACCCAAACTGAATCAAACTTCCTCGCTGTCCGAGGGAGTCCACTAACAACGTCCATAGTTATTCTTTCCCACTTCCACTCCGGAATATCAATACGCTGGAATACACCACCAGGTCTCTGATGCTCATACTTGACCTGCTGACAGTTTAGACACCGAGCCACATGGCTCACAATATCTTTCTTCGTCTTTCTCCACCAGTAATGCTGCTTCAAATCCTGATACATCTTCGCGGCTCTTGGATGAGTAGAATACCGCAAGCTGTGGGCCTTTTCCAATATCAACTCACGAAGGCAGTGAACATTGGGCACACATATCCGGCCCTGCATCCACAATACACCATCACTATCAATAGTGACATCTCTGGCATCATCTTGCTGAACTCTGTCCTTAAGGACAAGTAGGTGTGGATCATCATACTGGCGCTCTCGAATACGATCATATAAAGAAGAACGAGCTACTACACAAGCCATCACCCGACCGGGCTCAGAAATATCCAGCCTCACCATCTGATTAGCTAACGCCTGAACATCAACTGCTAGGGGTCTCTCCCCAACTGGAATATACGCCAAACTGCACATACTAATAGCCTTCCGGCTCAATGCATCAGCCACTACATTGGCTTTCCCGGGATGGTACAAGATAGTAATATCATAGTCTTTAAGCAATTCAAGCCATCTCCGTTGCCGCAAATTTAGATCTTTCTGCTTAAACAAATGCTGAAGGCTGCGGTGGTCTGTATACACATCACAAGCTACACCATATAGGTAATGCCTCCAAATCTTCAAGGCATGAACAATAGCAGCTAACTCCAAATCATGAACATGGTAGTTCTTCTCGTGGGGCTTTAGCTGACGAGAAGCATATGCAATAACTCTACCCTCCTGCATCAACACACAACCAAGTCCAACTCTGGAAGCATCACAATACACCGTATATGACCCCGAGGCCGATGGTAACACAAGTACTGGAGCCGTGGTCAAAGCCTCCTTGAGCTTCTGAAAGCTCTCCTCACATTCATCAGACCACACAAATGGAGCATTCTTCTGTGTCAACTTAGTCAACGGTGAAGCATTAGATGAGAAACCCTGAACAAACCGACGATAATAGCTTGCCAAGCCGAGAAAACTCCAAATCTCTGTAGCTGAGGAATGTCTGGGCCAATTCTGCACTGCCTCGACCTTATGTGGATCAACCCGAATACCATCACTGGACAATACATGTCCCAGAAAACCGATAGTATCAAGCCAGAACTCACACTTAGTGAATTTTGCATAAAGCTTCTTTTATCTCGACCTATGCAATACCACTCTCAAGTGATGTGCATGCTCCTCCTGACTGCGTGAATATACTAGAATATCATCAATAAACACAATCACAAAAGAATCAAGGTACGGCCAAAATACACTATTCATCAAGTGCATGAATGTAGCTGGGGCGCTAGTCAGCTCGAAAGACATCACCAGGAACTCGTAGTGCCCATATCGCGTCCTGAACGCTGTCTTCATAATATCTGAGTCCCTGATCTTCAACTGATGATAGCCCGATCGAAGATCAATCTTAGAAAATGCACTAGCTCCCTGGAGCTGATCAAATAGGTCCTCAATACGAGGTAATAGGTACTTATTCTTTACTGTTACCTTGTTCAGCTGCCTGTAATCAATGCACATTCTCATTGTACTATCTTTCTTCTTGACGAACAACACCGGTGCACCCCAAGGTGACACACTCGCGCGAATGAAACCCTTATCTAAGAGTTCCTGAAGCTGTTCCTTCAATTCTTTTAACTCTGCTGGTGCCATGCGATAGGGAGGAATAGAAATGGGCCGAGTGCCCAGCACCAAGTCAATACCAAAATCAATATCTCTGTCAGGCGGCATGCCCGGCAGGTCTGCTGGAAATACATCCGGAAACTCCCTCACAATGGGGACCGAATCAAGACTGGGTGTTTCAGCCTCAACATTTCTAATGAAGGCCAAATAAGATAAACAACCCTTGCCTATCATTCGTTGGGCCTTTATATAAGAAATCACCCTGTCGGACACATAATCAGTCAAGCCACGCCACTCGATCCTTGGATTACCTGGAATAGCTAGTGTGACTGTTTGGGCATGACAGTCCAAATTCGTATGGTAAGGAGATAGCCAATCCATGCCTAGAATCACATCGAAATCTACCATGCCCAGTAGTAATAAATCAACTCGGGTCTCCAGACCCCCAATAGTAATAAAACAGGATCGATATACCTGATCCACAACAACAGTATCCCCCACTGGGGTAGACACATGTACAGGCAAAGCAAGAATACCTCGGGTCATACCCAAGTGATGTGTAAAATAAGTAGAGACATAAGAATAGGTGGATCCGGGATCAAATAAGACAGAAGCATCCCTGTGGCAGACTGAGATAATACCTGAAATGACCGCATCTGAAGCACTAGCATCCTTCCTATCCGGAAGAGCATAGAAACGAGCCCGGCCTCCACCAGTACGATCCTCACCCCTATGGCGACCTCTGGATACCTGGCCACCAGTCCTAGCCGACTATGCTGGCGCTGAAGAAATAGGAGTAGAAGACGAGGGCTGATCCCTCTACTGAGACCGCTTACGAAGCCACTGAGGACACTCTCTCCTGATATGGCCCAAATTACTGCACTCAAAACAACGGCCTGAAGATGGAAGAAGGGGCTGCTGAGGACCCCTCGCTACCGATGAATCCTGTGCTGAGGAAACAGGAACAGAGCTCTGAGCTGGAAGATCACTCAGTGCAGGCTGACTATGCTGACGGCTCTGCTGACCCTGATAACCCTGATGGCCCTGACGACCACGATCCGATGAAACCCCACTGGACTCTGCACGTCCAGACTGATGAGACCTGAAAGAACGACCCCTGCTATACTGGGGTTGGCCCCTAGACGGAGCACCACTGTAGTTGCCAGAACCACGAGGCCTCTTAGCCTCTCTCTCTCCTCTCGCTCTCTACAGCGATCTGTCTCAATGTGACGGGCAACATCAACCACCTCCTCAAAGGTTACTACCGAAACTCTCTCCCTGGTCATACATATGCGGATGGGATAAATAAGGCCATCAATAAATCTTCGAATCCTCTCTCTATCTGTAGGAACCATCTACATGGCATGACGGGCCAACTGTATGAATCTCATCTCGTACTAATTAACCGTCATATCTCCCTGCTTCAACCACTCGAACTGACGTCGCAGCTCCTCTCTCTGAGACTAAGGCACGTACTTCTCCAAGAATACCGTGGAGAACTGCTGCCAAGTGAGGGGCACTGCCCCAGCAGGCCTACGCCTCTCAAAATCCTCCCACCACTGAAATGCTGCACCGGTGAACTGAAAAGTGGTGAATGAAACACCGCTGGACTCTAGAATACCCGCGGTGCGAAGCATGCGCTGACATCTGTCAAGAAAACCTTGGGTGTCCTCGCCCTCAGCACCACTGAATGTCAGAGGCTGTAGCCTCTCAAATCTCTCCAGACGACGCTGCTCATCGTCGGGCATAACTGGAACCATATAAGCAGGAGCTGGTGCAACGGGCACAACTGGCTGGACTGGCTCGGTTGTGCGAGCCACGGGGGTCTGATTCCCTCCCCCTGCCTGTGAAGAAGACGTTGCTGTAGAGGCTGCAACGACCTGAGCCAATCCTGTGCATACTGATAAGATCTGGGCCAAGGTCTCTTGAAGACCCGGTATCACAATAGGCACTGCTGGTGCCTGACCCTGAGTTGCCGGAGCGTCTGCCGCTGGAATCTGGTCTTGAGCCTGGGCCACTGGTGCAGGAATCTGACCCTGAGTCTGGTCAGCTGGTGGATCGGCATGTGCTGGTACTGCTACCCTACCTCTACCACAACCACGGCCTCTGGTTGCCAATGGTGGTCGTCCGCCACGTCCGTTAGCCCGTGTTCTCGCCATACGCGAGAGAATAGAATATGGAAAAATTTAATTTCATGACAACACAAATCGCACGATATGAATCCAAGAAAATGAGGTTTTTCCTAAAGTTTTTGTAGCCCTCCGAAGATAGATACGGACGTCTACGTACCGATCTGCGAAAGCCTACTAAACCGGCTCATGACTCGTAAATACAAAGAGAATAAAATACAAATGTCACGACCCCAATCCGGTCATGATGGCGCCCAACAATCAAGCTAGGCCAGCCGGACCAACTATTTCTGATTACATCGAATACCGATCCCAAATGGACAACCCAAGAAGAATATATGAGTTTAAGAACTCCAATAATAATAATAATGGGCAAAATACTGACACTCCCAAAGATCTGGAGTCACAAGTCTAGAGCCTCTAGCAAAACCCAACAGGAATAGAGAGTACTGTATAGAAATACTCAAGTCTGAATACAAAATACAAATAACAACCGGAAAGGAGAGGAGAAGCTAGGTTCTGCGAACGTAGGCAGCTACCTCATCAACACGGATAAATACCGATAAAAGCTGGAGTGCTCGTCTATCCCTCCTGTGTACCTGAATCTGCACACAAAGGTGGAGGGAGTAGGGTGAGTACTAAGTACTTAGTGAGTAATAAATATATACAAGTAGCTGAAAGTAAGAAATCCACAGAATACCACATAATAAAGCAAAACTACAGTTCGATTCCTCCTACGAACTAGCATCAACAGTACAATACAACTACCACAGAGTAATTCAACAAATAAAGATGCAATGCAAAACACATAACCGCTACGGCGTGTAGCCCGATCCATTTAACGTCGACAACGCTCACTGGGGGTGTGTACAGACTCCGGAGGGGCTCCTACAGCCCAAGCGCAATACTGCTGCGGCGTGCAGCCCGATCCTCATATCAACCGCTGCGGCGTGCAGCCCGATCCATCCTCAGTCCACATAAATCAAATAAGTCACAAAAATAGTTCATTCTTCTTAATTTCCAATTTCCAGTTCATAATTTATGAAAAATACTTAACTTTTATTTAATTTGCAAAAACCGGTGACTTAACATTTCAAAAAGGTGATTTCAATTTCCAGGACTGAGGTCAATGATTTGAGAAAATATAGCTATCACATAAATATTGTCCTCTAAGGACGCTACAGATCGGCACAAGGCCCCAAACAAGGCTTACCGCCCACAAATATATCAAATACAGTGTATTTCCAGCACTAATAACATATTATTCATTTCCGGGATGGACCAACTCTCAATCCCCATTCACAATCAATCCCTCACCTGCCACGGTGTGCGAGCCACGCCCTACTAGCGTCACAATGTGCTAACTCGGGGTTTCGAACCCTCAGGCTACCATATACACAAACTACTCACCTCTAGCCGGCCGTAGATTCGTCCGCGATGCCTTTTCCTTTGAAATTCGCTCTCTCGTGCGTGGAATCTAGTCAAACCACAATAATTATATCAAATACGGTCAAAAAATCATAACCCATTTCAATTTACATGAAATTCGCATAAATACACTAAGTTCGTAAAACCCAACTCTAGGCCCACTGCTCGGAAAATTCCAAAATTAGTACCAACGCGATCCTCATCTCGCCACGTGTCCGTACATATAAAATTTATCGAAATCGGAGTTCCAATGGCCTCCCAAAACTTAAAATCCCGTTTTCAATATCTAGGCCACATTTCTTCAAGATTTCTACCCAATTTCATGAAGATTGATGTTAATTCTGCCATAAAATGATGTTTTTGAGTCAAGAATCTTACCTCCGATGAATACCCGATGATTTCTCAGTGATTTCCTCGTGTTTTCTTCTCTCTAGGGCTCGAAATTGTGTTTTGGGTGAATGAACCCGTAACCCCTCTATTCTGTGATTTAATTCACTGCCAGAAACTTTATACCTACGCGTTCGCGATGCTCCTTGCGCGAACGCGATGACCAGTTCTGTTGCTTCATCGCGAATGCGACGTCCCTTCACACGTCTGCGATGTTCATTTCCCCAGCCGCCTATTTTCAATCTAACGCGAACGCGTATACACCCACGCGAACGCGAAGCTCCCCCTTATCCTTCTACGCGTTCGCGACTCCCAGTCACGCGAATGCGAAGCTTAACTCCCTCTGACCTACGCGAACGTGACGCCCTTGTCGCGAACACGATGCTTTAGCCCACCTGGCCTTCGCGAACGCGACCCATGTCACGCGAACGCGAAGGTCTAATTGACTGGGCAGAAACCTGCAGTTTTCTGCAGATTTTGCCAAGTCCCATATGCCCGGTTGATGGTCCGAAATCATCCCGAGGCCCCCGGGACCCCAACGAAAGCCACCAACATACTCCAAAACATGATACGGACTTGTTCCAATCACAAAAACACTATCCTAAACATCAAAATCACCATTTACACACGAATTCAAGCCTAAGTTTCTTCAAAACTTTCAAAACTAACATTTAATCCAAAACCCGATCAAACGATGTCCGAATGACCTGAAAATTTGCAGACATATCCAAAATCACCTAACGAAGCTACAGAAATTGTTGGAATTCCATTCCGACCCCCGGATCAAAATATCACCTACCATCCGGTTTTCGCCAAAAATCAACCTTCGCCAATTCAAGCCTAAAACTACACCGGACCTCCGAATTCAATTTCGATTGCTCTCCTAAGTCATAAATGATCCCCCGAAACTAGTCGAATCATCGGAATCCGGTTCCAAGCAATCTAACTCAATAGTCAACTCTTGGTTGACTTCCTGTATTCAAGCTTCCTTCAAACATACTATCTGCTTCATTTTCAATCCAAATCACTCCTAACTCACCCGATATACTCTAATACCGATATAAAAGCATAAGATATGTAAATGCAAGGTAACGGGGTGGAAATTCCTGTAACGATGGGCCGGATCGTTACAATCGCGGTGAGTAAAATCTGAGAAAAAAACTAATGAATCGCGATCGCGTAGATTGCTTCGCGATCGCGACGAAGAAATTTCTGTCGCGCAGGCCCTACTTCGGAAGATCATATATTTTTATCTAAAAGGTATTTTGAGGTGATTCAAAAACGGAAGTTGTAGATCATAGTGTATAGTTTTCGGAAAGCTAAAGAAAGCCTCATTTGGAAATATGTAGCAAACGTTATGTACGTTACACTCTATGCTGTCCGAGAAGGATATCTAAAACACATAAATGGATTTGGAAGATTGTATCTCGAAACATATAAGGATTCAGGAAATGATCAACAAATGAAAGTTATAGCCCTATGTGTCTAGTTTCCAGAACATCAAACCATCTGTCATTTGGTATTGTGTGTCAAAGGTTATGACCATTTTAAGGAAGCCTGTCCGGAGGAACTGGAAGTTGTTCACCGCGATCGCGAGGCATTTCCCACGATCGCGAAAAGTAATTTTTGGGCCAGAAATTTGTTCTCCGCGATCGCAAAGCATTTCCCGCAATCGCAGTGAACAAAATACCTGGACAGAATGTTTTAAAACATTTCATCCGCGAACCAAACCCATTTTTCCGCCATTTTTGGTTATTCTTGAGAGCTTTTGGACGAGAATTGAAGGGGTTTTGACAAGAAGTGATTAGAGGTAAGTCCTATGAACTAAATACCTGATTTTATTGAAGAATCATCCTTGAAATTTATGAAAACATAGCAAAATTGTAAGAAATTAGGGCTTGGAGCAAAAACTTTAAATTTGGGATTTGAAGTGCCATTTGTGGTCCGATTTGGGAGATTTTTATATGGTTAGACTCATGAGAGTACGAGGGTTTTGAAATTGTAAAAATATTTCAATTCCGAGCCGATGGATTCAGGGGTATTTTGGTCATTTCACCCACTTTCGCGCCGTAGCTATAATTTTATCATTGTAATTAGTTACTTGGGATGTTATTTATACTGTGTAATTGGTTTGACTAGATTCGGGCCACTCGGAGTCGGATATTCGCGGCAAGAGGGTTGCCTCTTAGCGGTTTTGTACCGGAATCGAGGTAAGTGGCTTGTCTAACCTCGTGTGGGGGAACTTTCACCCCTAGGATATTATGTGATAGTTTAAATGCCTTGTACGCAAGGTGACAGGCGTGTACATGCGCTGGTTGTTGTAACACACACTTTACTTCAATTGTCCGATTAGTTATATTCCTGCTCTTAGTTGATTAAATCGTTACTTTTACCCGGTATTAGTTAGAAAATCATGATTTGCTAGGATTCAACATGTCTAATTGCCTAGTTGACTTACTTGAACTTTTTGATAAATTGTTGGCACTAGTCTCGGTGAAGTTGTAGTTAAACATATTATATTCTCTCTGTATGTTTTCTTTATTTGATGTGTTAGTGGACTGCGGGTTCAATTCCCGGAGATCCCAGGGTTGTGGGTTCGATTCCCAGAGACCCAGAGTGGTATTGTTTAGGGACTGCGGGTTCAATTCCCGGAGATCCTGAGTTATTGGTAGGGATTGCGGGTTCGATTTCTGGAGATCCTGAGTTATTGGTAGGGACTGCGGGTTCGATTCCCGGAGATCCTGAGTTATTGGTAGGAACTGCGGGTTCGATTCCCGGAGATCCTGAGTTATTGATCGAGTTTGTTACTTGCTGTTATTTAATTGTAGAAGGTTGCAGTAATTACTTTATTTTTGTTATTTCAAAGTTATTATCATTTAAACTGCTTAATATTGTCAATACCATTATGTTATTGTTCTCTCAGTAGGGCCCTGACCTTCCTCGTCACTACTCCATCGAGGTTAGGCTTGGCACTTACTGAGTACCGCCGTGGTGTACTCATGCTACTCTTCTGCACACTTTTGTTGTGCAGATCCAGGTACGTCAGGACAGGCTCATACTAGGTGATTCAACAGCTTTTTGGGAGACCTCGAGGTATGATCTGCTACGTCCGCTGATCCGAAGGCTTTCCTTCTATTCTGATAGTATTAGCAAACCTTTTTCCTTCATTTAGTTGTTAGATACCCTTTACACATAGAGCCACAGTTGTATATTCTCTGTTAGTCTGTGTTACCTGTGGGATTCCGGGTCTTGGTGGTGTCATATACAGTGTGTTTGATGGGTGTATGTGCCAAGCGGCACGGATTACATTCCCTTTCATATGATTGTTTCATTATTTATTATTTAATGTTCATAACTTGTATATTCCGCAATGTGTTTGGCTTACCTAGTCGTGGGGACTGGGTGCCATCACGACATGTTCATAATTGGTGAACTAGGGTCGTGACAAGTTGGTATCAGAGCTCTAGGTTCATAGGAGTCACGGGACACAGACCGGTTACTTAGAGTCTCGCTGATCGATACGGAGACGTCTGTATTTATCTACGAGAGGCTATGTAACTGTTTAGGAAACACTTCATTTCTTTGAATTCCTTATCGTGCGTCATTTATTCAGTTGAAGCCTATGTCATATGTTCTTTTGTATCCACTCGTGTATTGAAATTGCGTACTCGGTATGCACCGACGGTTCGTGACGCTGCAGAGAGATCTCAAGGGAGTCAAGAATTTACTCAACCATTATTACCGCATGTCGTCCATATCGATAATGCAAGAGAATTGAGAGATCTTCAATTGTGCACATGGGGGTGCACTAGGTTCTGGCATTCGGTTGATAGTACGGGCGTGAGAAGGTTTACTTAACTGCCTAATCGTCACGGTAATGGTAGAATCACAAGGTGGATATAGATGTAAAGATAGTTGGTGGTAATAAAGACTATATGGTTCATATGAGATACCTATTTAGCGAAGGATTTAGCCAGCAGAGTTACTGAGGGAAATGAGTTTAACTATCTTAAGAAGGACATGTACCAAACGAATGTCTTGGACTGTCTTATGATGAAGATGTACAAATGATTAAGGCTATTGTCATGGATTAGCAAGATGTATCTTAAGGCTTCGTGCCATGTGAAAGGATTTCACTATCAACGATCAAATTATGGGTCATGTGTCATATCAGATTTGGCCTGCGATGTATTTAGGTGCTATTCAAAAAGTTCTTGAAAACTTGCGGATGGGCAAGAATTAAGGCTCGTATGGTATGATGTTGGGACTTTGGATGTTCCTGTGTCCCTAATAAACTCTACATTTTATTATCAGCAGGGAAATATTCGACAAAGGCTACATAGTGCTTCGTAGGCGTGTGAGAATCATAGTACATTTTAAGATGTCGTTGGTAGAGAATGCTCGGTGCATGGAGCGAGAAGATGTTTGGTTGTATTGGGATGAGGTCATACCCTATGGTGTTAGAGTGCTAATAGAGCACATGTGGTTATATTCGTTGGATGAAGTGAGTTGCAGTTGAATAATAGTAAATGACTTGAGAGAATGGTTCTAATGTGTTCGAGAGTCGTGTAATAGTGGCTTTGGGATAAGTGGGAGAGTCCCACCACTTAAGATTGGGTCGCATAGTTAATTACCTGTGTGAATTGTGGATACTAGCGTATTATTGTGTTATTGCAACCACGGAAAAAGGGCCATGAGTGGTAACTTGAGTATATGAATTGTTGAATGCATGTTATGGTTAGCCTTACTGGCTCGTGATCAAACTTGAGGAAAGATTCATGATTTATGCCTCGTATAGGTGCAGGCTTCGCGGAAAGTGGTTCCGCTGGGGGTTTTATCAAGAGGGTATTCATATGTTATAAAATTCAATAGAGTTGATTGCGTACTAGGGCAAGTCAGGGCCGGATGGCTCTCAATAGCGGTCCTAGTGAATTCAAGAGGTAAAGTGTGATGTGTAAGGCCCCGTAAAATTTTTGTGCATAAAACCTAGTAGATGTGGTGTCATGGTCCGAATGATGTGTTAGGACCCTTGGTAGTGATTTAAGCTTCGAAAATATAGGTGTGTGTTGATTACAGAGACCTTAACAATGCGACCGCAAACCTGACATGCGGACCGCATTCTGACCGCAAATCGTTCCAGAGAGTTGCCCAAAATCGTGTCAAAAGTGCGGTCGATATGCGATCGCATGTCAAATCTGCGGTGCACTTTTGCGACCGCAGAATCAACACGCGGTCCGCATAGTGACCGCATTCCTTAACAGAACCTGCATAAACTTTGAGGCCATTCTGCGGTCACTTTGCGGACCGCATGTGGATTCTGCGGTCGCATAGTGACCGCATATTCGACCTCGGCCCGGATTTTTGTAATATTTTGACCCGATCTCTTCTTTAATATAACACACTTCTTCTTCATTTTATCATATTATCTTACCAAAAATTAGAGAGAGAAGAGAGGGTTTTTAGAGAGAGAGTTCTTCATCTTCAAAGATTGTTCCAACTACTTAATTCCAAGGGATCCTAGGGCAAGGATTCAACTTCCCCAATCTTTTCAAGGTAAAAACCCTAACTATTTTCTTGATTTTCAGTTTTAATTGGGTAAAGAGAGGTTTTCATATAATAGCTTTTAAAAGTAGAATTTTTACACTCATGCATGATTATTGAACTTGATTTCTAGTAAAAAGAAGTGAGTAGAAGTAAGAGTCTTCAAGAACAAGGTTGGCAAGAGTAAGATAGCTTGGGTAAGCATAAAGTAGGAGGAAAAATCATCACCAGGTATGTATGGCTAATTTTGATTCTTGTAAAATCGCCCATATGTGTGAAATTGTTTGGCATGTGTTAATTTGAGAGATTTTATGTGATTTTTCGAATATCATTGTTGGGTATACAATTGATGATTGAACTACATGTGGTATGGTTTGAAATATGAATTGAAAGATGACAAAGGAATTGAAATTGGTAAAGAACTGAGGAAAATTGTTGTTATGGCATATATGGTTCCTTTTGGAAAGAGATCAAACACTTGAATTGTGGAAATATTGTAACATGGTTGTGATATTGAATTGAGAAGAAATTGAGAACGTGAACCAATGTGTAAGTTGCTTATTTGAACTTGTTGAAATTGTGTGTGTAGTACCTTATCTGCTGTTTGAAATTGTTGTGTTTTCAACTGTAAGGCGGGGTCGTGTTGCGCGCCGCAATGTGGGGAAATATGGTGTGGGTTGGGGTGATAAGGGTGGCCGAGGTAATAAGGGTGGTCAGGGGCAATAGGATGGAAAGCGATCGAAATCGCTATTGAAAATTGATACAAAAATCAATAATGTGAAATTGTGAAAAGAGACAGCAGGAGAGTTTGCAACCTGTGGGGCACTGATTGCCCCTTTGTTTGACTACTTGTGCTTTACGTGATTGATTGGTTATTGTTAAATTGGTTGATTGTAGAAAGTGCTTTGTGTTGAGAATTATTTGAAATAAGAAAAATGTGGAAACATGGTTGGTTGGCTTAATTAATTGTTGATGTAATTTAATGGCTTGAGTTTACTTGGGACAAAGTTTGTCCATACATACCAATACAATTTAAGTGTACTGACGTCCCTTTTGCCGGGGGCGCTACATTCGTGTCATGATTGTAGGTGGATCAGTAGCAGGCACTTCAGCTCATCGGCAGTAGTATCCTTCTCCTTCCACCGCCCGTTTTGGTGAGCCCCTTTCTTCCTCGGGGCCTTGTGTGGTTCATGCCACTCGGTTTAGATTTCATTTTGGTTTTGTAAGGTATAGCCGGAGCCTTGTTACCGGCAAGTATTGTATTTCCCTTTTGTATCCTAGAGGCTCTGTAGACATGTAAACTGTGGGACTCCAGTCTTATGTATATATATGGTGTTATGTCGGGCGTTGTAAAAATTGAAATCTTGTTAACGAATCACTCGTATCGTTTTATTTGTTTAATGTGAAATCAATTATGATTAGTAATATATTTGGTTAATGAGAAACAATCATCACAGGGGTAACGCGTGGGAATGAAAGGCACCCAGGTCCGCTTGACTGGGGCAACCCGGTCAGGCGCCGGTCATGTTCCTCGATTTGGGGCGTGACAAACTTGGTATCAGAAGCTTAAGGTTTTAAAGTGTCCTAGGATGTCTCGGAGCCGTGTCTAGTAGTGCCCTTCTTATAGGTGTGTTGTCGACCACATCATATATGTAGGGGGCTACACGGGCATTTAGGAATTTACCTACTTCTTTGATAATCTATATCGTGCGGTAAAGTGCAATGTGGAGATATCTGTGTCTAATTCGTGCCTTGTTCCTAAATTTTCAGAATATGGCACCTAAGAAGAAGGCTAGACTCGGCCTTAGGGCCAATGCCGGCCCGAGTGCGGCTGCTAATCATGTACTCGATGCCGTGGGAGAGAATGACTCACCAGTCCCAAATTTGCCTGGCCCATCTGTTCAAAACCCAAGTGTCCCTATTCCAGCTGCGGCAAAGGATACCACCATTCCTCCTGCCAATGTTCCTGACTCAGATACAGTTTCTGCTTCGGCTTCTGGTATATCTAAGGAGGATCTTAGGGGAGCCATTCATATGTTAACACAGTTAGTGGCCGCCCAGGCCCAGAGATCCCATGATTCCCCTGCATCCTCCAGCGGACAGGGAGATTCCTCCGGCTCCAGAGTCCACCAGTTCTTGCGAGTGGCCCCTCCAGAATTCTCAGGTACCGATCCAGAGGATGACCCACAGGACTTTCTTGATGATATATACAAGACCCTCAGAGTGATGAAGGCTAGAGATATAAAGGGGGTAGAGTTGGCCTCTTACAGGCTGAAGGGAGCGGCACGTTCATGGTTCGAGAGGTGGGAGGATTCCCTTGAGGAGGTGAGCCCTCCGGCCAGATGGGATGAGTTCGTAGATGCATTTACGGACCACTTCTTGCCTCTCGAGGTGATGGCAGCCCATGCCACGGAGTTCGAGGTCCTCAAGTAGGGTAGTATGAGTGTTTGGGAATATCACATGGAGTTCGTAAGGTTGTCCAAGTATGCTCCTCATTTAGTGTCGACCATGGATGCCCGGGTTCGACGGTTTGTTCAGGGCCTTAGCCCTTTGGTGGTGAATGAGGCCGCCACAGCAGCTTTGCACTCAGACATGAACTATGGGAGGATTGTAGGGTTTGCTCAGGCCACAGAGGCCAGGAAATTGAAGATTCGTGCAGAAAGAGAAAGTAGCAGCAGGGCCCGGTCAATGGGTCGTTCAGGGAGATCACTTCCAGGGAGGGGGTCATCAGGGCCATCCCAGTCATATGCTCAGTCCTCCGCGAGTGCACCGCCATCCGTGCACAGCCATCCGCAGGGCAGTTACTCGAGACTTGGTTCAGACAGTAGGAGGTCTCGTCAGTCTGGTCGTCCTGGGGTTAGATCCCAGCAGCAAGGGAGACCTACATGCCCCAAGTGTGGGAGATTTCATACATAAACTTGCTACCTTGACCTTCCAGTGTGCTTCGGGTGCGGGGTGAGAGGTCACATTCAGCGGGACTGCCGTGCACCCCGTCAGGGTATAGGTAGGGGATCTGCTCAGCCATCCGGTTCTTCAGCTGCTACATCATCAGCGCGTACTCCAGCAGCAGCAGGGCGTGGTGCAGCTAGGGGCGGAGCTCAGGGTAGGGGTGGACCTAGCCGATTCTATGCATTGAGTGGCCGCCAAAATGCCGAGGCTTCTCCAGATGTTGTTACAGGTATCATGTCTGTTCAGACTATTGATTGCTATGCCCTTATTGATCCAGGGTCCTCCTTGTCTTATGTTACTCCATTTATTGCTTCAAGTTTTGGGATAGAACCCGAACAGCTTCATGAGCCGTTCTCTGTGTCGACACCTATTGGTGATTCTATTACAACCTCACGAGTCTATAGGAATTGTGTTGTTACGGTGGGTGGTCGTGATACCACAGCCGATCTTATTGAGCTTGGGATGGTAGATTTTGATGTAATTATGGGGATGGATTGGCTCTATTCGTGCTTTGCCAAACTTGACTGTCGAACGAGAGTTACGAGGCTCGAGTTCCCTAACGAGCCAGTTATTGAATGGAGAGGAAATGGTGTAGTGCCAAGGGGTAGGTTTATTTCCTACCTTAAGGCTTCGAAGATGATTAAGAAGGGGTGTATCTATCACCTGGTTCGGGTAACGGACACCACCTCAGATGTGCCTACCCTCGAGTCCGTGCCAATTGTGAATGAATTTCCTGAAGTGTTTCCAGATGAGCTTCCAAGCATCCCGCCGGATAGGGAGATTGATTTCGGAATTGATGTATTGCCGGATACTCAGCCAATATCCATTCCACCTTACAGAATGGCGCCAGCAGAGTTAAGGGAGTTAAAGGAGCAACTGAGGGATTTATTAGAGAAAGGGTTCATACGACCGAGTGTGTCGCCATGGGGTGCTCCGGTTCTCTTTGTCAGAAAGAAGGATGGGTCACTTCGAATGTGTATTGATTATCGGCAGCTCAACAAAGTCACCATTAAGAATAAATATCCATTGCCTCGAGTGGATGATCTATTTGACCAATTGCAGGGAGCGAGGTTCTTCTCAAAGATTGATTTACGGTCCGGGTACCACCAGTTGAAAATCAGGGAGCAGGATATTCCTAAAACCGCCTTCAGAACTCGTTATGGTCACTTTGAGTTTTTGGTTATGTCTTTTGGGCTAACCAATGCCCCAGCAGCTTTCATGGACCTTATGAATCGGGTTTTCAAGCCATTCCTAGATTCCTTTGTGATTGTATTCATTGACGATATTCTCATCTACTCTCGAAGCAGGGAAGATCATGCCATTCACCTCAGAGCAGCATTGCAGACCCTTCATCAGCATCAATTGTATGCCAAGTTCTCAAAATGTGAGTTTTGGTTGGAGTCCGTAGCTTTTCTAGGGCATGTTATTTCCAGTGAGGGAATTATGGTGGATCCTCAGAAGATTGCGGCAGTGAAAGATTGGCCTAGACCCACGACCCCGACAGAGATTCGCAGCTTTTTGGGTCTGGCAGGGTACTATCGGAGGTTTGTAGAGGGATTCTCAACCCTCGCCTCCCCATTGACTAAATTGACGCGGAAAGCAGTTAAGTTCCAGTGGTCCGAAGCATGTGAGAAAAGTTTCCACGAACTGAAGTCAAGATTGACCTCGGCACCAGTATTCGCCTTGCCAGAAGGCACTGAGGGATTTGTAGTCTATTGTGATGCCTCCAGAGTCGGTTTGGGATGTGTATTGATGCAGCACGGAAAGGTTATAGCTTATGCTTCCAGGCAACTCAAGAATCATGAGAAGAATTATCCGACGCATGATTTGGAACTTGCAGCTGTTGTGTTTGCCTTGAAAATATGGCGACACTATCTTTATGGGGTTCATGTAGATGTGTTTTCGGACCACAAGAGCCTCCAGTATTTGTTCAAGCAGAAAGAGCTGAATCTGAGACAGCGGCGGTGGTTAGAACTACTCAAGGACTATGATATGGACATATTGTACCATCCAGGGAAAGCAAATGTGGTAGCCGACGCTCTTAGTCGGAAATCCATGGGTAGTTTGGCTCATTTGGGTGTGGATCAGAGACCCCTGGCTCGAGAGGTCTACCAATTAGCCAGCTTGGGGTTCGTATTTCGGCGCCAGCCGAGGGGGATATCTTGGTGCATAATGGAGCAGAGTCATCGTTGGTCGCGGAAATCAAGGAAAAACAGTTCATGGATCCAGCATTGGTTCGGGTGAAGGAAGCAGTCATGAATGACAAGACCTCAGCATTTGTACTCAGCAGCGAAGATGGTGTATTGCGGTGTCAAGATAGGCTATGTGTTCCGGATGTGGACGAGCTTCGGGAAAGAGCGATGGCAGAGGCTCATACTTCCAGGTATTCTGTGCACCCTGGTTCAACGAAAATGTATCACGATCTCAAGGAGATTTATTGGTGGAACGGTATGAAAAGGGACGTGGCAGGCTTTGTAGCTAAATGTCCGAACTGTCAACAAGTGAAGGCCGAGCATCAACGGCCTGGTGGATTAACTCAGCTTATAGAAATACCAAGGTGGAAATGGGAGATGATCAATATGGATTTCGTGGTGGGGTTACCTCGCACTCAGCGTAAGTTCGATTCAGTATGGGTGATAGTAGATCGACTCACCAAATCAGCTCACTTCCTGCCTGTCAAGTCCACTGATACCGCGGAGCAATATGCAAGATTGTACATCAAAGAGATAGTAAGGCTTCATGGCACTCCACTTTCTATCATCTCAGATCGCGGGGCACAGTTCACCGCTAACTTTTGGAAGAAGTTTCAGCAAGGTTTGGGAACTCAGGTGAATCTCAGCACAGCTTTCCATCCACAGACCGATGGACAGGCCGAGCGGACCATTCAGACGCTCGAAGATATGTTGCGGGCTTGTGTCTTAGATTTTAAAGGTAATTGGGATGAACACTTGCCACTGATAGAATTTGCTTACAATAACAGCTATCATGCTAGCATTCAAATGGCCCCGTTTGAGGCATTGTACGGGAGAAGATGTAGATCGCCAATCGGGTGGTTTGAGGTAGGTGAAGCGGAATTGCTAGGGCCATACATGGTGTACGAAGCTATGGAAAAGGTCAAGGTTATTCAGGAGAGAATGAAAACAACACAAAGTCGTCAAAAGTCCTATGCAGACGTTCGTCGAAGGGATTTGGAGTTTCAAGTCGATGATTGGGTGTTCTTGAGGGTATCTCCTATGAAGGGAGTCATGCGGTTTGGAAAGAAAGGGAAATTGAGTCCTAGGTATGTCGGGCCATATCGGATCGTTCAAAGGATTGGTCAAGTTGCTTATAGGATGGAGTTGCCTCCTGAGATGTCATCAGTGCACCCGGTGTTCCATGTGTCCATGTTGAAGAAAGTGATTGGGGATCCATCCACCATCATGCCGGCCGAGGCTATTGAGGTTAATGAAGATTTGTCATATGAAGATGTTCCGGTTGCCATCCTTGATATGCAAGTTCGTAAGTTGAGAAATAAGGAAGTTGCCTCTGTTAAAGTATTGTGGCGAAGTCAACAAGTTGAGGAGGCCACATGGGAAGCGGAAAAAGAGATGAAGGAAAAGTACCCCCATTTGTTCGATCAAGCCTAGAAGAAATTAGGTGACCCTCCTACTCCTAGTAACTGTCATCTTGCCTAAGTTGTTTCCCTCTTAGTATTAGTAAAGTCCCCTTCATTTTGTAATGAGTTAATTGTGTTGTTACCTTGGGTCACTTGAACCGTTCTTGATAAATGAAAGCCTTATAAAGATTTACGTGTTTAATAAACTACTAATAGTAAGTGTAGATTGGTAATGGTTTGTTAAGTGTACATGGTGTGTTAAAATGGTTAAATAAGGTGAAAATTCATCGAAGTGACTAGTTATGTGCAATTGTAACAATGTGATAGAATATGTGCATTCGTTGAGGTAAGAAAGTGTATACCAGTTGTGAAAGGTGTTGTATTTGTGTATTGTTGTTTGGTAATGTGTTTCGGGGGCCCTCTGACAGGTGGATATGTCCATAATACAAAGGAAACTCCGGCGAAATTTTTCTAAAATATAAGAGTTAGTCAAAATTTTGATAGCTTGCATATCATGTCTTTCAAAACTCATTTATTTCAAAATCCTCATTCGAGGACGAATGATCTTAAGGGGGGGAGGATGTAAGGCCCCGTAAAATTTTTGTGCATAAAACCTAGTAGATGTGGTGTCATGGTCCGAATGATGTGTTAGGAATGCGTAGAATTCTTCGCGGCGAGCTTGCGAGCCGCGGTTCGGACCCTTGGTAGTGATTTAAGCTTCGAAAATATAGAGAAATAATTTTTCCGAAAAAGTGTCAAATATGCGGTCAAGAATGCGACCGCAAACCTGACATGCGGACCGCATTCTGACCGCAAATCGTTCCAGAGAGTTGCCCAAAATCGTGTCAAAAGTGCGGTCGATATGCGATCGCATGTCAAATCCGCGGTGCACTTTTGCGACCGCAGAATCAACATGCGGTCCGCATAGTGACCGCATTCCTTAACAGAACCTGCATAACTTTGAGGCCATTCTGCGGTCACTTTGCGGACCGCATGTGGATTCTGCGGTCGCATAGTGACCGCATATTCGACCTCGGCCCGGATTTTTGTAATATTTTGACCCGATCTCTTCTTTAATATAACACACTTCTTCTTCATTTTATCATATTATCTTACCAAAAATTAGAGAGAGAAGAGAGGGTTTTTAGAGAGAGAAGTTCTTCATCTTCAAAGATTGTTCCAACTACTTAATTCCAAGGGATCCTAGGGCAAGGATTCAACTTCCCCAATCTTTTCAAGGTAAAAACCCTAACTATTTTCTTGATTTTCAGTTTTAATTGGGTAAAGAGAGGTTTTCATATAATAGCTTTTAAAAGTAGAATTTTTACACTCATGCATGATTATTGAACTTGATTTCTAGTAAAAAGAAGTGAGTAGAAGTAAGAGTCTTCAAGAACAAGGTTGGCAAGAGTAAGATAGCTTGGGTAAGCATAAAGTAGGAGGAAAAATCATCACCAGGTATGTATGGCTAATTTTGATTCTTGTAAAATCGCCCATATGTGTGAAATTGTTTGGCATGTGTTAATTTGAGAGATTTTATGTGATTTTTCGAATATCATTGTTGGGTATACAATTGATGATTGAACTACATGTGGTATGGTTTGAAATATGAATTGAAAGATGACAAAGGAATTGAAATTGGTAAAGAACTGAGGAAAATTGTTGTTATGGCATATATGGTTCCTTTTGGAAAGAGATCAAACACTTGAATTGTGGAAATATTGTAACATGGTTGTGATATTGAATTGAGAAGAAATTGAGAACGTGAACCAATGTGTAAGTTGCTTATTTGAACTTGTTGAAATTGTGTGTGTAGTACCTTATCTGTTGTTTGAAATTGTTGTGTTTTCAACTGTAAGGCGGGGTCGTGTTGCGCGCCGCAACGTGGTGAAATAAGGTGTGGGTTGGGGTGATAAGGGTGGCCGAGGTAATAAGGGTGGTCAGGGGCAATAAGGATGGAAAGCGATCGAAATCGCTATTGAAAATTGATACAAAAATCAATAATGTGAAATTGCGAAAGGAGACAACAGGAGAGTTTGCAACCTGTGGGGCACTGATTGCCCCTTTGTTTGACTACTTGTGCTTTACGTGATTGATTGGTTATTGTTAAATTGGTTGATTGTAGAAAGTGCTTTGTGTTGAGAATTATTTGAAATAAGAAAAATGTGGAAACATGGTTGGTTGGCTTAATTAATTGTTGATGTAATTTAATGGCTTGAGTTTACTTGGGACAAAGTTTGTCCATACATACCAGTACAATTTAAGTGTACTGACGTCCCTTTTGCCGGGGGGCGCTACATTCGTGTCATGATTGTAGGTGGATCAGTAGCAGGCACTTCAGCTCATCTGCAGTAGTATCCTTCTCCTTCCACTGCCCGTTTTGGTGAGCCCCTTTCTTCCTCGGGGCCTTGTGTGGTTCATGCCACTCGGCTTAGATTTCATTTTGGTTTTGTAAGGTATAGCCGGAGCCTTGTTACCGGCAAGTATTGTATTTCCCTTTTGTATCCTAGAGGCTCTGTAGACATGTAAACTGTGGGACTCCAGTCTTATGTATATATTGTGTTATGTCGGGCGTTGTAAAAATTGAAATCTAGTTAATGAATCACTCGTATCGTTTTATTTGTTTAATGTGAAATCAATTATGATTAGTAATATATTTGGTTAATGAGAAACAATCATCACAGGGGTAACGCGTGGGAATGAAAGGCACCCAGGTCCGCTTGACTGGGGCAACCCGGTCAGGCGCCGGTCATGTTCCTCGATTTGGGGCGTGACATGATGCCTGATAATTCTGAGTCTATAAGTACAGTTGAGGATCAAGCTTTGAAGCAACTTATGAAGAAAGGCACAAAACGATCTATGATGTCTCGACTTGTGGTGTAGTGATTGAGAGACATGAAATGGTCGCCGTTCTTGAGATAGCATGGCCTCATGATTTAAGGTCACTCGGGGTAAGTGCGGTTGGAATAATTTAGGTATTGCAGGAATATATTAACATTTCTAAGGCAATCAAGGATAACCTGGAAGGAAGTAGATTGATCAGCCATAGTTGAGTTGGCATATTGGTGTCAATGATTGGTTCATGCAACGTGATCGAATTATGCATGTGATTTGTGGCGGTGCATTTGAGACTTGTCGGCCGCAGTGATTGATGTTATTCTGAAGTATTCTTCTGTTAGGGCATGTTATGAGTAGGCGGACCTCGGAAAGGGTTATGGTGGCTTGGACCACTACTTAGAGATTGGCATATTCAACGGTTATGAGAACTCGCCTGTGTGGTGCTATAGTTCTCCTGAAATGAGTTAAATGGAAAGTCTTATGTGATGGAGTATTAGCCTATCATCAGTTCTAGGGTTGTGATGGAAATCGTGTCTATCGTATATCGGCACGTGGGGTGCAGTGAGTGTTATGGAATTTGAAGTAAGGACCAAGGTCGCAGTTTGGTCAATGAATGTGATATAAAGAGCTCGGATGAGCAGGGAAAGGGGTTTTAGTGTTTGAGTAAGATGGGTATTAACGTCAGTATCACTTGAGATCAATGTTCTGTGGGAAAGGCTTTGCATCCCGGTTAGGGACTCCTGATCGCTTTTTAGTGTTACTGCAGCCGGTGGGTTGAATGTGCAGGCCCGTTTAATTATTTGGAAGGTGGTGGGAGCTTGTCCCACAAGAAGATTGTATAGGTGTGACATGTAGTCACTTGATTGGTTAGAAATTTAAACCAAGTATGAGGATTTTGGTGATATCATCCATTTGAGAATTTATGCCTGGAGGGCACTCTGCTTATTATGTTATAGACCTGTGAAATGTTATTGACTTAGCTTGCCACGACCAGGATAGACTTAAGGTCGGTGGATAGATTTAAATGTGGAAGTGAGCCTTCTGTCAAGCCGGTTGTGTTTCTTCTAGTAATGCGCCCTTTATGGAGGGGTAGTCGCGGTCTTATTTCGTGGTTAGTTAACTCATGTAAAGATATATTGCACCGTATAAGTTGTGAGACGGCTTGGTAAATTCCTTATGTGTTGAGGTTCCGCTCAGCGGTGATGTTATATGAGCATGATGGCTCTTGAGACTCAGATCATATATCGCACCTCAGTTGTGCTTGAGTTTGTAGCCTATGGCGCTATATGTTTCCTTGTGAATGATATCATGCACCTTAGTGTGCTTATGACCGATATTCAATATTTTGATGTGATGAGCTATTCAGCTCGACGTATGGCTCCTTGTGTGAGTTTTATATTTGGATCGGGTGGCACGCCGCCATGGTTATATTGTTTGGATCGGGTGGCACGCTGCCATGGTTATATTGTTTGGATCGCGTGGCACGCCGCCATGGGTATGTTGT